>JAGPOW010000229.1:37081877-37127726 GCA_030014935.1 Caiman crocodilus
CTGTCCGCCCACTCCTGCAGTCGGCCCAGATCCTGCTGCAGCCTCTCCCTCTCCTCTGGTGTCCCCACCTCAGCCCACAGTTTGGTGTCATCATTTTTAGCAGACTCCTAAGACTAGGAGATATCATTTGTAGCTCATGTAAACTAGCATAGCTTGACACATTGCAATGGAGCTATGCTAATTTACACCACTGGAGACTCTGGCCCTGGCTATAAAGTTACAATGCAAAATAGATTGCATTATAACTTTCAAAGACAGGACTCGTAGATTGCAAACAATGGCACATTTACTGCAGCAGCATCAAGGGACATGCTGCTGAAAATTGGGTCAATTTTAAAAAGAAAAATAAGGTTAAAGTAATTCCAATGTTACACCTACCCTGAACTATTTTTTGTGGTTTAACCATTGTGTTTTCCTACTTTTAAAATGATTTTTGTTTCCCTTTTATTGCCGTGAGAAACACCCAGACAAACAAGGGAAGCTGAGTACAGTTAAACAGACTAATGATTAACTTACAGTCAAATAGATGGAAAAACAATACAAGACATACAAAATATTATCCCCACCCCACCTTTTCTCAGCTGGTGTAATATTATAGGGTTCATTTGTCACACTAGCTGTTTACAAACATGCAAGCCAAAGTGTACTTGTTAGAATGAGTCTGCGTGTGGAAGTTATGCTAGTCCAGTTACAAGGCTACCACAATCCCTCTTCTTGTTAGGGTGCATTATATAAGAATTTTTCAAGGTGAAACTCTGTGAATAAAGAAGACAGGTCCCTGGAAACATCCTTGTGTGGAAATTGAGAAGAGGTGATGCAGGATGAGGACTTGCAGGATCATGCCCAGGATTTGAGATTTGATTTACCTTGGCATTTGTTGCTTGCTCTGCTCAGCTGTAATGTTATATACAGAATATTTACATGTGTTCATAGTCCCCAGTCCTTCCCTGAAGTTTATAAGGCAGGCAGCATACCAGCTGAGGCATTCTTCTGTTCTGGGCAGAGGCTATACAGCCTGACTCTTATCTCACTTGTGCTGGTTTTAACACAAATTTGACGCTACTGACTTACTTCAATGGAACTGTTCTTGATTCTGTATCTATGTAAGAAAGCTGCCTCTTCTGTTGAAAAGAAAAATGTAATTTAAGCTGCTTAATATCACCATGTACTACATCACAGTTTGCTTGCACTGGATCCAGTCTGCTTCGTTTAGGGGCATGAATCCACATAACTGTGCTGGTATAAACCAGAGACAAATTTGGCTCTAACTATCTATCACACAGTAGTAAAATCACCCTTAAAAACTGTGATGAAAATCCACAAATCCAGATACAAAAATCTACATATTTTTACAAAGATGATTTTGTGTGTGTGTGTGTAAATATGCACACATACACACTCATATGAATATAACTTCAATTACTTTACTTGTGAATTGCAATCCTCAGTTAGCATACTTATGAAAAAAGAACAGTTCCTGGATGGGTATAAGCTATTTATTGTTTTCAGAGCAGGAGTGGCTTACCTATTCAATGTGTTAAAGGCAGAACACTTACGCGCTGAGCAGTACCTTTATGATATGCAATATGCATATTAAAATCCCACCTACCATAAAACAGCTGATGTGAATTAGGTACTGAGCAGGTACATTCACCATTTCTCAAAGCTCTTAATCAAAGCTACTATCACCATTAATAACAGGGGATTTTATATATATATTACTTTCAGTTAGTAGTCATCAGATTAATTTTACATGTGAAACATCATCTTTCTAAATAATCTGGCTCTCAGGTGACAGGTTTTGAACAATTGCAGAAGTGCCATATTTTTACACTCATAAAGTTATCCAGATTAGTGGAACAGGGAAGGGATTACCAAAGATGATAGTGTAGAGGGGAAGCATCAACATTTATTTTTTGTAGCCTCAAATGTCCAGGTTTTAGTTCATAACAAATATTTACATTCGGACTAAAACCCCATGAAAATAAGGGTTTACAAGGGAAATGCTGATACATTCTTAACTATACACTTCCTCAAGTGCACAACTTTAATATCTAATTTAAACTATGTCTAATGATGACTATATAACTAGATAACCCTCATTATTGCATCCCTTTTCACCCATGGGAAAAATTTGGCAGTCCATAAAAATGTCAGTATATCCTCTATAAAGGTAAACACACCGGGTGTTCGTGGACTTGTTCCAGCTTATTGATGTATGGGAATGCCCCTTGTTACATGAATATATGTTCATGTGGGTGAGGTCAGTTTTCACAGACCTGCTGCTTTTTCTTACAGTACATTTCATGCTGGCAGTGGGAGCAGGTAATACACACAGCTGTGAGTTCTTGGGGTGTAAGTACCGCAAGTACCATTATGGGTATTGAATGGTATATTTCCTATTCTAAGTATGTCTGAATAAAGGCTCATCTCATATAGTGCCAGGCAGTAACTGCTGGCAAGTGCTGACTTCAAGGTGCAGCTGACAACTATAAGGAACAAAATATGTCTTAATAATATGTTCTGGAAGCTTGTCTGCTGTAGATCTTGCCCGTCTCTGTATAGCCATCCCTGTCTCTCTCCTCCTCCCCACCCTACCCACTCCTAAATTTAGTGGGGGGGAGATGCAAACCTGATGCCACTGAGTACAAAGAAGTCAGGATTTCACCCAGGAAAACTGAGACATGTGGTGACTAGTGTGTACTCACATGCCCAGCTGAGAATGCTGGTCAATCCAGGCTGATGTCCCAGCGACTGCATCATGTCTGCTACCCTATGGTATAATGCACGAATATAAACAATAAAGCATGTTTGCACAGTACCTCCCTGCCCTGGTCCATGACAGGAGTGCTAAGCCTCTCCCACAGTGCAATCAGTCAGTTATCATAACATAACAAGCGTGCATGAGACCTGTCTTATCTCTTGCAAGTTACCAAGGGCTCGATACTACAATGATTAAATGCCAGACAGCACCCAGTAACAAAATCTAGCTACTGTATTGAGGTGTGTGTATGGGAACAGGGATTTATTTTTAGCTCAGACCTTGTAGCAGCTAGATGCTATCAGAGTTTTCATCTTCTTGTTATTTCCCCACTTTCACCTTGCTTGCTACCTCCATAAATATTTTTTCTCCTCATTTGCACCATATCTCAACAGTGAGTCTATATGCATCCCATGAGATGACAAAAGTAAGAACTGAGTTAATGAAATTCCCCTTGCTTGCGTACAGCAGGCAGGATCAGACCCAGTGAATGCAGGTCATGATGGAAAGTTTGTTGTACAGCAGATTGGAGGGGGATTGTCATTCACTAGGCATTGGCTTTATTTGGTGACATGCAGTTGTGCAAAGGGAGTGTAAAATGGTACCATGTAAGAATAGGATGCATTTGTTTTACCTGCAGTGGAGAGTTCGGTCATGGGGCTAGAACTCCAGTGTGCTTAGGCAGTTTTTCCTGTCTAGTGCTTTTGCTTCAGACAAGTAACCCCTGGGTTTGAGGTTGCAAGTAGATTATATTGTATATAAAAAAAAAATCTTAAAGTTCACTTATTGAGCATGAGTCTGGCTACCTGGAGAGTGCACTAAACCGTGTCACAGGAAAGCAGACCTCCATTCCTGGCGCGCTCAGAAGTTTGCTGGGTGACCTAAGTCGTGATTCCTCTCTGCTGGGTGACCTTCCACACATCATGCGTCCTTGCTATGCGCCAGTTTCCCCATCTAAAATTAGAAGACTGATACGGAGATCCGCTCGGAAGCACTTTGAGAGATACTGGTGAAAAGCGCCGTATAAGGATTAGATCTTGGTATCAGCACTGGTACTTAAGCCATTCTGCCATGTGACTGAGACTCAGGCCCAGTGCATGTGTTTTGGGGATTTTTTTAAGTTGTTGTTCAAAGAAATCTCATCTCATTCTAAATAATGATGGGGGGCAATGTCTCTGGCTGGTGTACATCTTCAAACGATACTAAAGGCAGTAGAGAAAGGCTGATTGACACCAAGGACTGATCTTGTACATTAATATATCAAGGGATTAATAACTACAAGACTGTGGCACTGTTACAGGTTCTTCTGCAGCTCTGAACTGTGATGTTAATAGTTTGAATTGTAGTTTCTGTAAGAGCAGATGTTTAATAATTTACTTGTATTTCCTTTGGGTTTAAATGTGGATGCATCAATGTCAAATGGATTAATGTTTTACCTGGGAAAAAAGCTGCAGAAATAGATACTCTGTGGCTAATTCCTTCACTATATCTTCATCCTTTAAAAAATTGTATTGAAATTGGTCTGCATCCTGAAATCATCTCTGTTGAATCAGTTTGACGCCGTGCTCCAAAGGGATACCAACCCATCGTTTTGCGTGTATCTCCATTTTAAGATAATCCTTAAACCAAATTGATACATAAGAAATCAGTGGCAACAGGTAATGATTAGCCTGCAAGAGTCATTAGTAGTCAGGAGACTGAATAATTTTATCCCTACCTCGCCTCGTTTCGGTTTCTGGGCAGGCTAATCCACATGAAGACATTGCCATCTACTGGTAGTTTGTGACGCTTGTTGGCAGTCTTAGAAAAATTAGCAGGATTTCAAGAATCTCGTTTGGCTTCTCAGTCAAGGAATATATTGCTCCTTTTGTTTCTGTGTGGCTCAAGCCAACCAGTTTTTCTGTTTTGCTCAATAAACAAGAACTGCTTATTTTGTGGCCCATTTGCTTTAATGCCCAAATTCTGAACTCTCAACAGTTTTGTTATAAAATAAATATCTTCATCCCCAAAAGAAAACCAACATTTGTGAGTCAGCAGATTTAAAACAAAAGAAATCCAACAAAGAACTTCCTACAGGAGACACACTGATGGCAAAACAACTGCAATTGTGAATATGTGGTCACGACTGATTTGTACGGTTAGTTATTATTTACCCTGCAGTACTGAATGCAAACGAACCTCCAAGAACGCAGGTACCTAGGTACTAGGGCTTCATAGATACATGGGAATAGACTGCTCCTGCCCCTGTTGTGAGTCAAATTTTGGTCCCTTGTATGGAAATATAGGATTATTTCAGGTAATGATTAATAGGCAGAAACTGGATGACTTTGATTCAGTTTGTCTAAGCACCTGAAAACTGACCTATCTGAACCTCTTGTATCCCCCAAATCAGTCTAGAAAGACTACTGAAGCAGGTCCTCTTTTCTGTGGGAGTCTCAGCAATTCCTGTTGAGTCAGAAACTTGCATAAATAATGTTCCTTTTGCCTTTGCAGAACAATAAATGTAATATAGTGTAAGAAAAAGTAAGAACCTTTGGATAAGAGTCTGAAAGCCCAGGGCTCCCTCTGAATTCAACGTTGACCAACATTTGAATATCAACATGGGGAAGGGTTTGGTTTTTGTTCAGCAGAAGCATTTGGGCAAAGGTTCTGTATCAGCCCGTATGTTCTTTATCTTTATCATCCTTAGTCCTATGGGTATTTCTGGCATTTATTTTATCCCCCCCCTTTTTGGGGGGGGATGGAAAAATGCATCTTGGAAAAACCTGTGCAGTGAGATCCCTTCCTCCGATTCAAGAGAAAGTTTTGACATGCCAAGCTGTCAGGACAGCTTTGAAGTGCATGTCCCCTGGTTGTCCCACTATGCTGGGGTTTTTCCAGCCCTTCTGGGGACTACACGTGGTCTGTTACAGTTTAGTTTTCCGTAAAGCCCAGCTTTACAGCTCTCTGGTGTTCCTTCGTCTAAGAATCTATGTTTTGTCAGTCTGACCGATACAGAACTAATTATCATTTCTTTTGTTAAAACATGCTGCTTCTGGTTGTGACCCAAAAGAACCAAGCACATTCTTGGTTAGGCACAGGCTTGAGTGCCACGGTGAAACAAGTCCTGGGTTGGGAAAATGGCCCTAGGTTTGTGAAAGATACCTGTGGTAAGGCTGATTGCTCTAGTTTCACAGCTGTGGAAACCCTTCTTTCCACAGGATCCTGCTCACTGGCACATCCTGAATACACACAGTTATTGCCTTTGGCTTTTAATCTTCTCCACCATGCCTACAGGGAAGAGGGGTTTTGGGCAATGAAATGTCTATCTTTAAACTCACCTTGAATTAGATAACACGGTCTTCAGCTGCCTTCCTCTCTTCATGCCTGCAGCTTGTTCTACTTCCTGTGGTGGATGTAATTTAGTGTAATGAATTGGGTAAGAAATTACTGAGTTTACATCCAGATAATAGAGAACAATAGTAGTCTGACTGAAAGCCAAGAGACTGTAAAACTAGTCCTGATGCCATTGGCTTATTATAAAGCACTGTAAAATATGGTGGATTATCTGAGTATGCAAAAATAGCAGTTTTTTTCTTGCTCTGCCTTTCACCCCAAACCTTTCAAATGACTAGACTCTGGCTCTTGGTGTGCTAGATCAAGACATGCCCTTCTGGTCTTTCTTTTTTTTTTTGAGGTATACTGCTTTTACTTCTGTATCTTTTTTAATGAGTGTTCTAATTAGGTGCTCGTTACGGTGCAGATCTCTCATCAAGGGCCTACTTATACATAGAGGGGTGACTGTACAAGTCCTCCACTAGGGTGTGTAGACTATGCCACGGCCCCTTACTTAACTAACACGAAACAAAGGGCTTCAACTTTAAAACCTGGTGTTTTTTTATTAAGTATAGTATGTTAAACTGAGCAAGCAAGCATAGCACACTGAGTCATAGCTGTAACTATACCAATTATGCATAGATACTTAAGCTTGTAGATAGCAGCTACACACCAGACCGAAAAAACACAGGGAGTAGTTTCAGGTCTCCATCTGTAACATATAGGCACACTACAGAGTGACTCAGGATGGGTTTTTTTAAGGAGGCATTGCATTCAGTGACATTTGGGAAGCTATTGAGGCTCCTTTGACAGCCCAAACCATTTTTTTCAAGAACTCAAAGGAAAGTTGAGGGCAGGGCTGGGAGCTGAGCCCAACTCTTTCAATTCCTACGTGATCCCCTTCCCCACAAGGCAACAAGGCTATCCCTTCCTCCCTTGGTGGGAAAATGCTCCCCCCATTTCAGTGAGGACCGTAGCCCATTGGTAAGCCTAGTGCTGTGAAGCTGAAATGAAGCCAATTCAAAGTCCAGTGAAGTCAGTAGTTCTTCTATTGATCACTATGGATTTTGGATCAGATCTAAAATTTCAGCCATCTTTGCTATGCCTCTTTAGGATGGCCTGGCATGGCAATTGTCTTCACATACATTAAAGTCACAAACACTCCATGCTCCTCATTGTGAGTCCAAGCATGTTTGCATGTGCTTTTGCTATCCTTAATGTATAGCCATCATGCTTCTTGTGACCCTGATTACTTCTTGACTTCAGAAGGGTGATGTATGCTAAGTATTTATATCATGTAGTGGTGGGTTTCATATTAACGAGTTGTTCTTAGGTTGGAATTATTGATCCGTTCTTCTAGGTGTAGTTGTAGTTTCTATGATATGAATAGTTGTCAAATGGGAAATGAATGGTAAAGTGTGGTTTAAATTCAAAGGCTGAAGGGTGGAGTCAGCAGAGACTGTATATTAAAAAAAAAAACCAAACCACTATGAGCCTTTCTCACTGTAGTGAATGGGAATTACTCATGGGAGCAGTGGGTAAAGTACAAAGCAAAAAGTCTTTGGGTCTTTTCTAGTTGTCAAAGTTTCCTATATTCTTATATAAATATTTATTCTTTTAGGGAATCCTGGAAATGAAGAGCTGTATGTTTTTAATCTAACCTCCTTAACCAAGTCTGAAAATATCTTGTCAGCTTCATTTCATTATTACATTGGGGACCTACTGAACATAAGTTGGAGTTGTCCTCAGTCCAGAGGTTGCTCTCGTCATGGAAGCAGGAAACCAAAAATTCAGCTAGATCTCTTAGTGTTGAGTTTCCCTTCTTGTGGGAACCGAACGCGGACACTGGGACACTTCCTAATTAATGTCTCTGCTGCTTATCGGGCTGATGTTTCCTGGCAGGGGAAGGACTTCACCCATGTCTTGTGTGAGGCAAAACAGAATGATGAATTTCTCATTGGTGTCAAGATGGCCTCAACCAGCCATTACCTCTGGAGAAGGATGCCGTCCAGCTATGAACCCTACATCCTGGTCTATGCCAATGATTCTGCCATTTCAGAACCAGACACCGTTGTTTCTAACTTTCAAGGACACCAACACGCGCTGTCCGTGGGCTTTCCCAGACAGGAGAGCCACGCCAAGGGCAGCCTTACTGAGCAGCGACGGAAACGCTCCACCAGCGTCTTGTTGCCCTTGCAGAACAATGAACTCCCGGGCTCTGAATACCAGTACAATGAGGGGGAGAGATGGGAAGAGAGAAAATCCTACAAAACTCTCCAGCCACGCCTGGCTGAGAGGGCCAAGAATAAGAAAAAGCAGAGAAAGACGCAGCACCAGAAGAGCCAGACTCTCCAGTTTGATGAACAAACCTTAAAGAAAGCCAGGAGGAAGCAGTGGAACGAGCCACGGCATTGTGCACGGCGCTATCTCAAAGTGGATTTTGCAGACATTGGCTGGAGTGAATGGATTATTTCTCCTAAATCCTTTGATGCATATTATTGTTCAGGTGAATGCCAGTTTCCCATTCCAAAGGTATAGTATATACTTTTTTTCTTTTACACTATTGCTCCTCTGTCTCCATGGAACAGGAAAAATGTATCTAGGTTTTATGCAGTGCAAACTTTTTTTTTTTGCATCAATAAAACCCAGCTGGACTCCTATTAAGTTCTAGAAGGCAGTAAATAAGTAATATCTTTTTGCCTGATCTTTAAGGGTAGTTGTTAAAACAACTACTATGAAGTAAGAATTGGTTTATGCAAAGATATAAAAGCAAAGTTATATGGAAGAATTATTTTTTGTCCAGAGTCCAAACATGCTGTAAATTGCTAATGGGATAGTAATAATGTGTGCACGTATGACCATCCTGTTTAACAAAGCATAGTAAATGACAGAGCCTGGAAATGCTTATGATCAAGCGCTACACAGAGTAGTCTCCATAGAAATCCAGGAATGAGACTATTCAAAATAGTTAGTGCCAAGCTTAGCAGCAAACGCTTGCAGGATATGATCCTAAACCTGCTCTGAAAAAATGAGTTTTTGGCATCTCCTTAGTGAAGTGAACTCTAAATATAAGCAAATTAAATCAGAAATGTAATAACTATTTGCTAAAGAGCAGGTTCTTCTCTGCAGTGACATCCCTAGCTATGACTAAGCATGATGGGGCTGATCCTGGAAACTGTCCTCCAGGAAGGATCATCTGATCTGCCCCTACGATTGTTACAAATGAGCTTGCCTGCTTAAAATCAGTTGTCCAACTCAATGTGTCATGCAACTCTACAGGAGTCGTACCAACACCTCCTACTCTAATACAGCTGAAGAGTGGGACCCACTACGAAACAAAGACCTAAAATGAGGGACTCGCGAGAACTATTCCTGCAGGGTACTTAGTGGATGTAGGGACTATTATTTTTACTGTGGCCTCATATTCCCCCTGCTTTAGCGCTAATGGAACTAGCTATGAGCAGTACAAGTGAGCTGACTTTAAACGTGCATGCAGTTTTGGTAATGTTGGGACAACAGGGATAGCACTCTATAAAACAGAGGCAGACTATTACAATACCGTTAATTTGGCTTACTATTGGCCTCATCAGGAAGTGTGGTTAGGACAGTTGTTTGAATCAGGTTTGCAGGATCTGACCCTAACTCTGAAAAGACACTCTTTGATTTTCTGCTTTTGTTAGGCACTCAGAAGGAGAACAATGAGATTATTTTACTACCATTGAAACATATTCTGCTGTGCCTTTTAGGCTTCTCTCTCAAAGTGGGTGCAGCTTTGCTCCTTGTTTTATGGTTCATTAGCATCCACGCTTTGTCAGCGTCCAACATATGGGTTTGAAACAAACCTTTCACTTCAACAGAAATTTGACCTGGACTTTTTCCATCCTAACACTAAGGGCGTTAACCAGAGTGATGCATGGGGCACTACTATAATTTAAAACTGTGTCAGCACTTCCCATTTCAAGCTTGTTTATAAGCATTGTAATCTCAAATGTAAAAATCTGCTTTGCTCTGGGGATAGATCTTGGCTCAGGAACAAATAATTCTTATACACATACGTGCACACACACAAAGCGCTATCTGAAATAAATCCATTTGGTTAGTTTATAGGAATATAAAAACAAAACCAATATTTTTAAGAGAAAAGCATGATACAAGCTGTTTGTCTAAAAGTGCTCTACACATTAAATGAATCTGTGCACAGTGTGAGCAATGTAACATGGACTAACAGTTGAAGGCAACAAAGCCAACGCTGAAGATGTCAACAGCTATTATATTGTAACTGATAAGCACTGAAGTCAATAGAAATTGTCCTATTGCCTTCTACGTGCTTTATAGAAAAGAAGACATTTTCCTCAATAAACACCGCTGAACTGTGCCGTGCTTGACGTGTCAGCCGCACTTATCTAGTCAACTATATGAGTTCCTTACATGCTCTTTAGTATGCACTCATCCTGTGGGGCTCTGAATATCTCCTTGTAGGTTCTTTCAGTGGGAGCGAGGAACCCAAACCTGAGCGTCTGTGCGTAGTGCTGTCACTTGTCAGTGAGGTCAGCGGGAGCTGAGGCTGCTCAGCAGCTCGCAGGATCTGGCCGTCGGTGGAGTGATACCATTCCCATCTTTTAGCGGTGTTCACTTCCCCTGTCAAATTCATTTCTGTAGAAAATATTTTCTTTCTGCCAGTCCGTCATTCATAGCATCTGGTGAAGCAGGTCATCACAAGGCTTATGCCTCTCTGAACCAGTTAGAGGTGGTGCTACCTTGCTGCATCTTCTGCCTTATTTCTAAAATTGGTCTTTATACAAAAATACATATTTAACCGGTGGGACTGTGATGGCTTTAAAGAGGAAGCCATTTCTTTGTGGCAGGTGAAATTGCATCTATTGAGAGTGAGCCTATCCAAAGCCTACTGAATGGGAAGACTATCATTGATTTCATTGGACTCTGGATTGAACAAATGGGCCTAAAGACATGCGACTTCTAGCATGAATGAGCTTTCAATATGCCTGAGTATATACATTAAAACATATACTGTATAAATGCATAAATATATTCAGAGGTGGAGTTTAGAAGCACCTAGTACTGACCTCCTGCATTCACTCGAGTCAAGGGTCAGGTTACTAGCAAGTATTTTTGTCAGTTCCACTTAGAGCTAATTGTAAATGCCCATTAATATAGCAAGGTGAGCTAGTTTCTCTTCAGAGTTCATAATCAATTTTTAAGATATGGAGGGTTCAATAGCAAAAGCATAAAGTGCCTTCCTTGAGAGACCCACTGACGAACCCCAGAAAAAATAGACAATGTACAGGCAAACCCACTTAACGCTGTTCCACTTAACATTACTTCTCTATAACATTCATTTCAAATTGATACCCAATTTCAGTTAGCGCTCAGCGAGTTTCGTTATAATGCTCATGGTCACCATTCTGGGTTATTAAAAACAACTGCAGTTGTCATCTTGGGTTATCAAATACTTCCAGTTTCATTTAACGCTCGTTTCATTTAACTCTTGGTTTTCAGGCACCAATGAAGAGCGCGAAGGAGGGATTGCCTGTACATTTTCTTTGTATGGTACCTTCTTGATACAGGAGCCCGAGGGTCCCTTAAACATTTTATACCCCATGGGCCTGATTCCAGTGGCCTTCTACCTCAGGCAGTGAAAAGTGGTTGCCACGTGGGTATGAACCCCTCTAATCCTGATCTGATAGTACTTTACTGTGAGCACTTGGTTCCTCAGTGGTTTTTGAGGAAAAGGGAAGATTAACTTGTTCTAATGCTTTGCTGTCTGAGAGTTTAAGTTATAGACAGATGCAGTGCTTACTGCCCTCCAAAATGGAGTTTGGGTATGAGCAAGTATTTCGTTGGAGTCATTTCAAAAGGTGGGGGGCCGCTGACTGGGAGGGTGCAGCAGCTGACGTACTCTGTGCAGAAGGGGCCAGGGGCTGGGGGATACAGATGAAGCAAACTCTCTCCAACTCTAGCCTTGGATGAAGTGGTCTTTGAGCTGTACCTGTTCTGCTGTTGTCCCCAGCGCATGTCAATTAAATTGCTAAAACGTATCAGCTTCTGCCTGGTTCAGGGTGAGAGCTCTCTTTTCCATTTTTGAAACAGTTCCAAATGTACGTTTGTCCATACCTTCTTGTGACCAGCCCATTGTGTGACTGAAGCATTGGTTTCACATTTTAAATGTCCCATCTTCAGACAATTTGCCTAAAAAAATCAGAGTATAGTATCAGGCTTCTTTAAACGTTTAGGGTCAAACTCGTCCCCACTGAAAACAGGTGTTAATCTGCTGAGCACCAGAAATATTTGGTTGATTTAAATCAGATATTAATCCTTAAAAATAAATGCACTGCGTTGTAACTTTATTATTTACATTGCAGTTGTTCCTGGAAGTCCTGAGGTTAGTGGTCCAGGCCTCCTTCAGAAAAGCTTACAATACAATTAGACAAGACAGACAAGGGAACAACAAATATCCCCGTTTTTCAGTTGGACAAATAAAGCAGAGAGAAGTTAAATGCGTCTATCTGTGCCAGGCAGGAAGCCCATAACAGTCATGACTAAAAGCCAGGACTTGTTCAGCTAATCCAGTACTATATGAGACCAGCCTTCCTCTCTAAATACTTTATAAAAGGCTTGGTCATAAATTTCTTTTTCATGCAAAACTCCCAAAATCTGGATATCCGAGACATGTAGGATTGGGCCCTTAGGCTGGGGACAGACATTCAGAAAGCCTGAATTGATTCAATCTTTGCAGGTTAGTCTAACCTGTCTAGGGTGAACTGGTTTGCAACTGTACAAACATTTCCTCTAGAATGAAGAAATGCAGGCACATGCCTACAGGGGCTCAGACTAGGCACCAGGGGGTGCCAGAGCCATCTTCTCGTCCTTTCTACAGTACTGAGCAGAGGTGGGACATGGCCAGGTCTGGGCAGGACCTCTGATTAGGGAGGGGTATAACCCCCCCTCCCCACCTGCACAGTACCAGGCTTTTCCCTGCTCATTGCTCAAGGGGCAAGAGTGTTGCCAGATCCCAGGCCCTGGCTCGCAGTCTGAGGCAGAGGGGGCGGTGTAGTCTATGCATCTGCTGATGATACTGAGCTTTTCAATTTCCCTGTCCCTGCTTCTTCTTTCTCCCTGCAAACCTGAGAGGTGAGGGAGCCAGCATGGGGCTGATAACATAGCGTTTCCCAGTTCATCAACAAAAGAAAAGCCTCTCTCATTAGTTCAAGCTCTTAAACAGCTTTTTTCAAGGAAGGAATGGAGGGACATTACCAGCTGATCTGTTGATTAGCTCCAAAAAGCCCTAAGCGGACACTGTTCTGTCTGCTTGTCCTAGTGAAATTGGACACACACACACACACACACACACACACACACACACACACACACACACACACACACACCCCCTCTACCTCTCAGCATTGGCTAGGATACCACATGCCTAGGGTAAATAGGCATGGGGTCTGCTTTGTGGGAGATGGGAGGGAGGGGGGGATTCCTGCTTGAGCAGCAAGCGGGGCGGGGGGTGAAGGGAAAGCCAAGCGGACCCTGTTGTGCCTGCAGTCTCTGTCGGAGCTCTGGCCAGGGAGCAGAGGGTCGGGACCAGCCCTGTTCTCTGGAGCAGAGAGCACAGCCCAGTCCAGCCCAGGGCTGCAAAGTTTCTGCGATGCTAGGGGATTATGGTTTAACTTAAACCAGGAGGGGGGTCTGGGACATACATTGCACAAACCCGTTTGATCCAAATTGGTCAAGTCTGATACAGGAAACCCTCACTATTAACAGGTGAGGTGTGAATATTTGTGAATGCCAAGCTTACTTCTTAAATACACTTAAAGGAGCTCCTCACGAGCTCCATGCTTGCCACTGCCGTGCTCCCGCTGCTGCCGCTGTGCTCCCACAGTCACGGGAGCAGCCGTGCCCCTCACCCCCCAGCTGCTAAGGGCATCAAGTTCATGAATGCAGATGATGTTCATGAACACAGTGCTTTATTCATGGATTTCACCATTCACGGGGGATATGAAAACGTATTCCCTGCAAATGGCAAGAGTCACCTGTACTACATTCCACTGGGTTCATCTTAAACCAGTTTCAGCCATTTTGAAACTGATTTATGTGTACTGAACTTATGTTCTGTTACAGGTTTAGACTAGTTTCTGATCACTTAAACTATTTTATGTGTAATGCCTTTTCCTAGCCTTAATGTTATTTAAACTTTGAGATCTGGGAATAATTTTGTATTTACTTTGCCATGCACACACACAGCTTTCTGATGAAAACAGATGACTGACTCTACTTCATGCTTTTGGTTCCATGAGGGACAACTGCAAAATTCCCATTGATTTTGGGGGGTCCAAACTGTGCTTGTTGTGCACATCTGTGGTGTTAAAAACTTAATCTTTTTGTATTATGCAAAACAAAATCCACTTGTTCTCCAGTGGGAATGAAAACTCAATAAATGAAAAGAAGAAACAAGCAACTTCAGGGCCAGTTAGTACTCTTGATCTGTGCAGACAAGTCTCGTTGACATTAATGAGAGCTGCAAATAGCATCTGCAAATTGATACTGTAGCTGTCAGGTAATACCAAAAATTCGTCTTTGGCTATGGATATATACTGCTCCCTTGGTGAGGGAGAAATGAGCTTCACACAGCATGGGCCACTAAAGTTGACAACCTGTTAGGTAATTAACAACAGATGCATCTATTTCCCCCAACCTCCTAATTTTTGGCTTTACCATCTCCCTGATTTCAATTACATGGTTTGCGTGCTGTCAAACCCACATGTGCTGGACTTACGGCATACCATAGAGTGACTTATGAAATAGAGTGTACTCTCCCAGGTCAGGAATTGAAAGTTTCTAGCTTACATCATTCTCCCCCTGCCTAATGCATCTCTAATGAAATTCAACTAGGCAGCAAGTCTCTCAAGGACGCATGCAGCTTAGCAGGTGCAACCCTCGTCACAGCTGGACTCCTTCACAGACTTGGCCATTTGGAGTTTGCTGGGTTTCAACCTTGCACCACTCCCACTCCCCCATCCAATAGAAAATCTCATGTGTGAAATCGCTGCCTGCTTTTCATTAGTTGGACCTGGACAGAACAGGCTGGCTTGCGACAAAGATGACCTCACACCTCTTATGCAGGGCATATGCCATTTTAACCCTTCAGGGCAAGATTTTTAAAGTTCAATCAAGTTATACACAGGCTTTAAACAGGCAGATTTACGCCAAGGCCTGAGTGCCTTTTCAAAGACAGCCTCCACACTCAGAGGGCTGAAAGACTATAAAAGAGGTTTCATACATATTTAAAAAGCATATAGATTAACTCAGTACCTCATAAGGGCCACATTTACAGAGACGTTTAGCTAGACAATGATCCACTGAACCAACCCCACACAGGTGGCAGTGGGAGCATGGTGTAATATGGATACTGGATACGTGTATAATTCAGTTAGCTGCAGTAATGTAATGCCCCTTCCATTTCATCCCCTGTTGGTTACACTAAAACACACATCAGTTACCTGCATGCCTGTTAAATGCAAAACTGCTTCAGTGCATAGGAACTCTCAGCCTTACTGTACACTTTGTAATACAGCCATACCCCGTGTAAGGGCATGAGCTGAAAATGACTAGGACCTCTCAGGTTCAAGGCTTCTAAGGCAGCCGTGAACTGACTAGATCCTGTCAAGTCCAGCAGGCTATCAGAAGTTAAATGCACTTTGCAAAACCAAGTCAGCAGCCTTAATTAGTTGCAAAGAGCTTAATTCAGGGTGTTCCTGTAGGTAATGAATATTGTCTTATACTGGTAAGTGCAAATCCCTTTTTCAGTCCTGAGACTATGGCTCTAAGCACCATCAGAATCAGTACTTCGAAAAAGCTGTACTCAATTAAAGTTTTGAGTGTTCTGCCCAGAGAGGGAAAGCGAGGACTACCATTTTAAACCCTGCCCAAACAAAGTCAATTCTATTGAACAGCCACAGCAAAACCTCAGCCATTCAGGACTGGCATGCTGCCTCGAGCCAGTGAAATGCTGCTCTCCTTTTTTGTACAATATAATTATGGCTGGTAATTTCAAACTTGACCAAAGGAAGCCACAAGGCAGGTGGGAGGGAAGAAAATGCACACTCTTTAGGAAAATGAAACAGAGTCACAGGGCATCTGAAGATAAATTTAGGGCTCCAAAAGGGATGAACTAAATATAAATATGGAATATTGAAACTTGGTAAAAATTCCAACCCAGTAAACATCATGGATATTTGATATTTCCCCTTCAAAATTTGGTCCAAGCAATCAGAGATCTTAGGAGACGTAGGATAATGCATTTCTCTTGACTTTTGTGCAGAAGGCTCGTTCATAGTTGCACACACGGAGGAAAAATAGAGCACTAATTATCGTTTACCTCGTTCTGTGAAAGTTCTGGAACTTTAAAAAAAACTCAGTAAAATGTGTTGAGGAATAACAAGCTTTCACAAAAACAAAATTATATGGTAGATCATAAGCTGAATATAAGCCAACAGCATCCTGGGTTATATTAACAGTAGTATCACTTGCAAAGCAAGGGAAGTGAGTCTTCCACTCCCTTCAGCAGTAGTGAGGCCTTCCCTGGAGTACTGTGTCCAGTTTTGGGCCTCACGCTTCAAGGAGCATATGAACGTGCATTTTACTTTCTATAATTTATGCATGCATTTTACTTGCATTATACAAAGTTATAGTTATCCTTTCTATAAGACCTGCGAGCCTGGATTGCATTGCTTTTGAGAAGTTTATTTTCAGATGTATTGAGAAGCTGCCAGCCACAAAAAGAGCTCTTGTTAAGAGTCACGGGTTCCTTTTTTACACACCCCAGTCTGTTGCAGTTATGTTCTCTTTAAAAATCATTATAATTTTAAGTTTCTTGAACATCACTGCAAAAAATTAAAAGCAGAAGTCAAGTTTTTGCATTAAAAAAAACCTAGATCCTGGTCCGAGGTGGTATTTGGTGCTTTTTGCAAAGCTCTGAAGCTCTCATGCATTTGATACCTCAGTACCTTTGAGGGTCTGTGCCTGAGCACTCTCGCTCATCGTTACCTTACAGTTAAGGGTGGAAGGCTCCATGCGTTGCTACCCTCTGCAAGTGCAGTGTAACAGGGGGCCTGCTCGGGGCTGACGTCCCACTGGCCCACCCACCTCTTTCTGGGCTAACCATTTGCGTTCTCTCCTGCCATGCCTTGTTGGAATTAATTAATGATGTAATTAAGCCGAAGGCTGCCCATTTCCTGCCCCGGTGCCAGGGGGGTGCTATATGCAGCTCCATTCCTTCCCTGCACCGCAGCCCAAGCCTTGCCTTGCAGATGGCATCTTGATGTTGTCATCATCACCGGCCCCCGCTCTGGGCCCCAGAATCCTCCTAATTGAACCCCGCCTGGATTCCTCTTCTCAGGCGGCCTCATCCGCCTTCATGCTAGGCAGCATAGCTCCCTGACACCACTTCCCCTTCCAGCCCCCTTGGCTCACGAGCCCTGGCCCACCTCCAGGCCAGTCACAACCCCAGGCGTGCAGCTCCTGGGCATCCCTTGCAGCAGGCCCCTTGGCCCTTTGACCTTTGGACCCATCTGGTCCTAGCCCCAGCACTGACCAGTCAGGGGAGGGTCAGACAGGAGTTGAGTCTATGGCCTTTTCTCTCTCTCCAGGGGTCCACCCTCCAGGCCCTCCAACCAAAGGGGTACCCCACCCAGTTGTGGGGGCTAGAGCTTAAGGTGCCCCAACTCACTTTTCACCAGGGTGGTAATTGGCTAGGCATTTCCTGGGGGCTCCCATGCCACTGGGAGCCCCACCAGGCCACCCACTCCTGGCAGAGTGCAATTTTAGGTCATAACCAGGACCAGGAGCCTCCTGACCATCCCCTACAGCTCCTCCCTTACCTTCAAATGACACCAGCAGCCCCCCAGCCAGGCAACATTGTTGTCTGGCCTCCAGCAGCAGAACTGCCCTGTTTATATGGGCAGCCCTGGATCTAAAATGGCTGCCCTCATCAGCACCTGCCGGCTGCTGCCTTCTGGCCCTTAAAGTGGCAGGCACAAACAGGGCCCCGCACATACAGGAATACTTTGAATATTTTTCTTTTTACAGATGACATCTGTAGCACCACATACAAACTTGCCTCTTTCAAATAGAAATGCTGTTGTAGTGCCACATTTTGTAGCACCATATGTAACTTGTGGCTACTTATATGTAATGCTACAGAGGGTCTCTGGAAGCTCCAGCATCCCACCGTCCTCCACTCTCCCTTCCCCAGCCCCCACAAGGTAGGGCAGGAACACAGCTAGCTCCTTGACTACCTGCCTGGTTATGACAACTTGGTCCAGAGCCCTTTTACTGCCACTCCTGTGGGGACACCAGTAATCAAAACTTGGCAGAAGTACAAATGAATGTGTGCACACAAATCCATTTAATTTGGACTGAATTGGCATATGGTAGATGTGCAAAACAAGTTAATGAGTATGCCAACTGACTGAAAAGTAATGGTATAATAAAGGAGCCATTTCTGCGAGCTATCCAGACACTCATACTACTTCATGCTTTGCTTACCACCCATACACCTTGCCATCTCTCCTTGTTCTCGTTTTGCGCTCCCAGTGAACACTATGTTCATGCAAGAGTTACTTTCTTATTTTTACACCGAGTTAAACTAGTCTCATGACCAAATTAAAGCTTGCATGTATCAGCCATCTCTATTTAAATGTGTATCAGTATGGACTAGCTCAGCCTAGCTGTATGTTATAGCACACGTTCCAGAAGCGAGGCATGTCTCTTGAAGGGCATGCCAGGCAAGAAGTTAAGGGCAACCCGATTCCTCTCAAAAAAATAAAACCCCTATGATTGCAGTTCTAGAGCAAGAGTGACACCCAGTGGCAGTCAAATTAACGCAAGCTTCGACTTCCCTGTAGCTATCCCAGGGGATATCTTCTGACCACTTAAAATGGATTTTAAACCAGACTCTCGGAATTACGCCAGTGATTTTGTTCCTTTAAGGTCCTTCTTCAGGGAACTTGTTACATTGGGTCACAAGTAGCTCAGCGTAATAAAACTGTGTGGCTTTTGATAACGTGCATTTGTGTTTTTTTCTCACCCACTTTTTTGGCATTTTTCTGCAGGCTTTGAAGCCATCAAACCATGCCACCATTCAGAGCATTGTGAGAGCAGTTGGGGTTGTTCCTGGCATCCCTGAGCCATGCTGTGTTCCTGACAAAATGTCTTCCCTCAGCATCTTATTCTTTGATGAAAATAAGAATGTGGTACTTAAGGTTTACCCCAACATGACAGTGGAGTCTTGTGCATGCAGATAACAGCCCAGAAGAAACCTTTGAATTGTTTAACATCATCTTTTGCAATGTTTTTTTATTCCTATATTTTTCGTTTGCACTTCCAATGCATTTCATTCCAGAAAAAAAAAAAGAAAATAGATATGAGCAAAACTGAATAAGAAAGAGGACTAAGGTGACGAGCAAGCTGAATGGAGACGTCTGGGTGGGAAGAGACGGAGGGGGGTGGGAGGCATAAAACTAATTCTGAACTAAAACCTTTGAAACTGACTGAGAAGCAAGATTTGGCAACTGGGACTATTTCTGTCGAAATACAAATGAAAAGTGAAATTTTATCAAAGACTCTTCAAGA
Organism: Caiman crocodilus; assembly: GCA_030014935.1. Lineage (NCBI taxonomy): Eukaryota > Metazoa > Chordata > Crocodylia > Alligatoridae > Caiman > Caiman crocodilus. The sequence goes on from JAGPOW010000229.1 coordinate 37,101,604, forward strand.
TGTTTTTAGAACTATCAGAAGGACGTGTTGATTTATTTTTGTATGAGGTTTGGAAAATGGCAGCAGCTGTTTTATTGTTGGCCCCATCTTTCTAGTGCCGAACAGGAAAGGAGTTTAAAAAATATGTTATACAGTTTGAAAACAGGCTTTCTGCCTTCAATTACTGAACAGCTCAGCAAGTGCTAAATAACCTAAGCAAATCTGACATCCCACGAGCCTTAGAAAATCCAACATAGACATTTATTTCTTTGATACGACATATCATTGATTGTACCTGTATATTCATTTCTGTTTAGCATGTTCTTTGTATTTCAGCTAATACGATGCCCCTGCCCACAGTTTAGATAAGGGCAAATCACAGCAGTGTCGCATGTGAATTTGTAATGCCATACCAAAGCTTTTCTTTCATGCCACAGAACCGTAAGAAACTAGTCACTGTATAGCCTGGTGACATGGACGTATCATAGCTCAGCATCACAGCTAAGCAAATCATGCCTAACAAGCACGGTTGAACATGGATAGTTTGTGGGGTTACGTTCTATGTTTCCAAAGATGACGGTTTGCAACCCAGGGTGAGGTGCTCCGGACCAGGGGGATCGTATATAGCTGCAGCAAACAGCTGCGTAGGACTCGTCCACTGTCCCAGCTGGTCGTTGCAGGTTTGATATTAAAGGCACCACTTCTCCAGGCAGCTGTAAAGTACTGCTGTTGCGCTCCAGCTAAATGGAGATGCCCTTTCACGTAAAAGCCACGGCAAACAGCTGTACGCCTCACCTGGTGCTTGGCAAACCACTACAGATTCGAGCAGGTTGAGATAATAATCTGGGCTCGAGTGAATTTGCTACTTACACAGTCCCTGAGGAAATGACTGAAGTCTTAAATTTGTTATGTGAAATTATTTGCATAACTTGATCCACAGATCGCTTGGGAGGACTTCACTGTGATGTTTTGACCAACATTTGGTCTGCGTTTGCTAGTCTCGATTGCATAGGTCACATAGCATCGTTTTAGCTCCTGTATTGGACAAAAGTTGCCTTTAGGCCACATCTAGATGGCAGAAGTGCCATGCCCAACAGCATCGCCATCCAGCGCCTCACAGAGGTCGGTGCAGCGCGCTGCTCGGGCCAGACGCTGCACAGCTGAGTAGAGCCGTAGCGAGAGAAGCTGAACCGAGTTGGGCAGCAGCATGCACGGCGTGTTTAACGATGCTGCTGCTGCTGCTGCTGGGCTTGGTAATTTAGCAGTCCCGGCAGGGCCTTCGAACGGTGCGTCTGATAAAGATACTCAAACTGTCAGTTTGAAATGTATACCTTGAGAGGTTTCTCTCACAAATGCCGACAATACGCTGTTTCTGTGAACTGTCCGGTCACCAGGTAAAATTGGCAAAATATTTTGCAAAAAATGAATCCTGCGTGGTATAAAGCAATTGCAGAGAGCGTGGCCCTTTATTCAGGGCAGCGTTCGCGCAGTATTTGCCCAGCTCTGCTCAGGCAGAGGTATTATGCCAGTGGACATAACCTAGAGATAACAGCACTTTTTAAGGAGACTCCTGTCTCTCAAGAACAATTAGCTTGCGTGAAAAATAATTTTGAACAAATTTAAGCAGCTTTTTTGTGAAACTCACCTCAACAATTGACTTTGGAAACCAGATGCTGGTCAGAAACTGTTCCGGTTTTCTACACTGAGAACAAACGAATGCTTTTGCTGCTCTCAGAACAACGGAGAGCTATGCTACAGCGTCGATAAATTCCCACTGCCCTGAATGCAGCAACAACCCATTTCACCACGTAGACGCTTGTAGTTTCACTGCTATTTCAAGATAGTAGGAATGGTTTATTTTTCATGTGCCATTTGGTCACTAGTACTGTTGGGTTTGCAAACTTGATAAACATGTGCACGTATATGTGCAAGAGATGGGGGCTGTGGAAGAGAAGGAGGAACACCGTGGAGCGTCCGCAGTGCAAAGATCCAGTAGAAGTCAGTGGGAGCGCAGCGTAAACCCAGAGGAATATAAGGGCTTCCTGAGATAAGCCCTTTCCTGACTTGTGCCGGTGGTGTGCTTCTGGGGACAGATTCCCAAATGGTGTAAATCAATATAGCTCTGTTGACTTCAGTCGAGGTGTAACAATTCTCAAAAGTTAAGGATCCGATTTCTTAAAATTCCAGCTGTTCTGCAGAGAACTCCTGGCCTACAACGTGACCTGGAAGACAGACCCCCGTTCCAGAGGCCTCCTGGGACCTGAAGGCTTTCGGACCGCGACTGTCAATAAACAAGGGCGCGCGATGATACCTGTGCTCATAAGCCATGCCTGTCTGGGCTCTCTGTCCTTTGACCTGCTTCTGTATATAGAAGGAACATTTTAAATGAAACGTGGTGCTTCACGTGTGTTGGAAAATTATAAAAAAGTGTATTTTGTGCTGCAAGCGGAAGACAGTTGCTGACGGAAAGAGCCTTGCATTCCCCAGAAACAGAAAGGTTGTGGAACAGCTCTTGTCACTCGGTAACAAAGAAAGCCTGTGTCTACGTGTTGTTCTTTGTGTGCGCGATCTTGCGAAGAGAGACTTGCTTTCAGGAGAGTTCACAGCAACCAAGTACACAAGTGTCTGCACCCCGTGGGGACTACCTACCATTTCTTTGGTGTTAGTCCAGTCCTGCACCCACCGAAGTCTGCCACTGACTGTGTGACCGGCAGTCACTAACGCATGGTAATTCTCTCAAGCAAAAAAAAAAAAGGAGACTTTTAATTAACCTTCTTCAGCTGCAAATAAATCCACATTTTAGAAAATAAGTATATCAATAGCTGCTATTTAAATGAAAATAAACCTAACCAAATCTAATAATTAATTACAACGGAGAAATAGCTTTTGTACAGTTTTATTGGGCAGCCCAGGAAGCGTGACAATAATTCCAGTGTCTTTCTTTAGGCTTAAGTGGCAATTGATTAGTAGCCATTGTTTCTTTCCAAATCCTGTCCCTTACAGCATGTTTAATGATTACCACAGGCTAAGTTGCCTTAAGTTATATGCAGTTCAGTTCCATTGAAGATAATATGGGAGCTGCTCACCTTACTAGAAGGCTGAAGTCAGCCCGAAGTTGTCTTTGCCTACCCTACAAAGAACACTGTAATGCCGACAAACAGTTGACATCACGCACTGTTTCAAGGATGACTTACCAGCCCAAAGCCTTCCAAAAGCCTGCAACTATTAACAGTCGTTCTACAATAAGGACTTGCTATGCAGTTGTCGCAAAGTCTTTTTGTACATATATCTCATTGGGGGAGGGAAAAGCTTTTATATACTTTTTATTAAAGAATGGTGATTATTTTTTGCTATTGACTTAATTCACCTCAAATGAAAAAAGGACTATTTTACCATGACAGAAATTTCACTTCCATTTGCACAAGTGATAATGGGAATTCCCAAGCAAAGCCTGCAATGTGCTGTCATAGGCAAGAACTGGCCCAATTCTTACAGTGGTGTAAAAAGTGATCACAGCACATTAGGCTGGTATGATTTAGGCAACCAGGTGGTGTAACTGGAGACAAGACAGCTAGTTATCCTGTAATGATGCAAAAGAAAGTCTGTACGTGGCCTGTTGGAAAAAAAAGGTCATTATGTTCTTGGGATAAATACAGTATAGGCTGAGAGGGAAAGGAGGATAAATTCATCCTGTCATGATCTAACTGGATAGGAGGAGGAGGAAGAGACAGCCTTAATTGGCCCCACCATTAACATTGCAGGAGTCTGCACAATTTTGGCAGTACTAGTTATTCTTTACCATGCCCATTGCTGGTGCGTATGGAGACATCCCAGATCTTTCTTATGTAGTGGCTCCAAAGACATGCTGAGACAAGAAGAGGGCCAGTCCACGCAGAACGGCAATAGAAGATAAATATGCAAGACTGCGCACACAACCTGCTAGCATCTAGGAATGGAGTAAAGAAAGAAGGCCACAGTACATTTAGAAATACACCATTGCATGCAGGTGTTCCTCGAAACAAATATATATCCACAAGAGGACTTACAATCTCTCTCTCTCTCATGTGTATGTGTGTGCGCGCACACACACACACACACACACACACACAGAGCAATGCACACAGCAGCCAAGCATCACCTAGCAGACCCATGAGCATTGCTTCTCTGCTGACCTTTGCCTATTCCCTATTTGTCGTCAGCACACAACACAGCAGTTTGTGTGGCCTTTCTCTTCTTAAAAGTAGGCTGCTTTCCCTCTTAGTCTCATTAGCTAGTTGTACTCATGTAGCTGCGCCTTATTTAACTTAGAAAAAACTCCAGGTTCTTGCTTCTAGTTTATAGACTCATAGGAAAAAAAAGAGATTTTGGGTGCCTAGCTCCCATGGACTCCAAAAGAATTAAGTGCCCAGATATTCTGGGTTCGGCAGGTATGAGGGACTCTGAAGGAGGTACAACTGAGAGCAGTCTAGTCCTAACTCACCTGTGTCACATACTATCTTTTCACTTGCACCATTTTTATTTGAGAACCTGGTCCTGCATTTTGATCACAGGAAATAAAAGCAACAATAAGAATATAAGTATTGGACATTATCAGATGGACTATAAACATCCACAGCTAGTTTAATGGAACTGTCTAAATTCAACCTTTATTAAAAATTGTGGAGGTGTAGCAGGTATGAATTTATATTTACTATAAAAAATGCTTTCACCTTCTGTAGTAGGTTTGTTTATTTAACGCTGATGAGCTTACAGAGAGACATCAAAATGCTAGTTTCAAGTTTTCATAGCAGAGCAAATATGGCCTTGGCTGTTTAACAATCTGTTTCTTTCCATTTCCGTAGCACAGGCTATGAAAGTCAGCTTTCAAAGGGTAAATCAATTCTTCAGCTGGTTTTCAAACAAGAAAAGCAGTAGTCTTGTTATTGGATCTAGTTCAGATTCTAAAAAGTACAATACAAAATGAGGCAAATTGTCTTTGAGGGTCTTAAACATTCTCCCCCTTCCCATATTCTCAGTTGTTCCAGATCATGCCATGGATACATATATATATATTTCAAAACTCCATTTGTTTTCTACTTCAGTGACCTTAGAATCTCAGAATTTCATTTCTTTAACGTTACCCACACTGTATTTGTAGTGAGGAAAAAAATAAAGCAAAGCTCTGTAGCTCATGTACTGAAAAACCCATAGTGAAATAGTGCTCTAAGCAGCAGTGCGACTGACTATTCACAATGGGAGCTTCCTTAGGTAAGTGAAAGCATTTAGCTAATTGTCCTGTATGATGCAGATTGCTTTAGCTTTACTTTTTACTTCTCTGAAAATCAGAGGCACACAGGAAACTGGAGTCTTTGGACCCCACCAATAAATGCAGGAATGACATCTCATAAAACACCTCTTGTAGTTAAAAGCTTTTACCTGTAACGATTAGAGGAATCCTCTTGCAACAAAGGATGTTTTCTGTTTCAAGAAGTTCACAATTTTTTTTTAAGGGTTGATAAACTATAGGAAATTAAAGCTTTGAGCTCAGCAACAGAAAGCTGAGAAAACAAGTCTTGATGAAGGTAAAATGCACTGAAATTAGCAGGGTTATTGATTTCTTAAGGTGATCAGGATTCGAGTCTATGGCATTTTCTAAGGGTCTGATTCCGTCGTCTGAGGCCCCTTCTGTTCTGCTGGTGATAATGAAGGATGACGGAAATGCCACTCCTATAGTTCTTTTATCCACGTGGACCTTCCCATTAAAGTCGATAGGAATTTTGCTATTGCCCGCCACAGGAGACCAATGGTCTCAGCCCTGTCAGAGACTAGTACTGGCTGTGCTACACACTTCATTTAGGAGGGCTGCAGGAAATTCTTTGACCAGAGTGTCTGGCCTTTCCCCAGATCATCTCTACCAAAAGACCCTGAGGAAACATCTAATGCTACTACTGACAGGAGCATTTTATCCTCACCCAGTATCTAATGTCCAAAATGTGTCATGTATTCAGGCACATAACTAGAGTTGCCTGGTACAACTGACTTGGGCAAAATTCAACTTATAGTTTAAGTGGGCGCAGCTCTGCTGAGTTCAGCCCTATGACTCGTTTACAAACATTTTGTAATACAAAAAGGAAGATTTTGCAAATGTATTATGACCAATTTTAATTAGATGCTAATTTTCACTGTGATAAATCCACTGACTTCAAAGACATTACTCTGGTTTAACTGACTTAACAGGATCAGGCCAGGCCCCTGAATTCAAAAAGCACACTATCAACAAAGAAGAAAAATAATCACCTCCATTATGCTTTAATATGACAACTCATACTTTCTAGACATTCATAACGTGCCATGTCCATAATTTTACCATAACAAATACATTCTTCCTCCTCAAAATCCTACTCCATGTAATCATATATAAGCAACAAAGTTTATTTTGCATTTGTATTTTTAAACTAAATCCTCTAAATAAAGTGACATCTATCATTAGTCATTTGTTCATCACATGGGACATTATTTCTGTCTGTAACTAAATAGCAGAATGGATCTTAAAATGATTTTTCCAAATATTTATTTTGCTCTGACAAAAATCCTATTTAGTCTGCTTTACTTCATGATGGTGATTTCATGCGTTGATAAATGGCTCTGCCTCCCTGCTAAAAAGTGGTCGGTGCAGAATTTTTGTGGTTAACTCAAAAGATGGATAAAACTATATAAATGTGAATTTTTGGTCAGCATTTCAAAATCACATAGCACTGGCGTCACTTTGATCTCACTGTAGCCAGGGGTCATTTCGAAGTAGACTGAGCTGTCAATGCCAGGAGTTCTTGGAAACCCCACCCTTCTAAGGCAAATGAGGAATCTCATAGGACATGTAATATATAGCATGAAGCATACAAAAGCTATCCAAGAAATGTATATGAGTGTCTTCATGTATGAGAGTAGTCCCATTAAACTCAATGAGACTATTCCCTTGAGTAGACTTGTAAGGTAGGCTCTGATTTTCCCTAACCGGATGTCATTGAGGGACCTTACTGATAAGTTGTTGAGCCCCCGCCAAGGGGTGCCAAGTGCCTCCAAGGCTCCCTTTGTCCATGCAGAGCTCAGTGCAGGATTGGGGGTGCGATGCCTTAAACTTCCCATCCCTTGGCTGAGGCTCAGCAGACTTTGTCCTTTTATCATGTTATCTACCCTCTTCTTGTAAAAACAGTCTTTGTAAATGTTTTCAGTTTAGAAGTTAAAGCTTGAATAGTGTCAGTAAGAAATAAAAACTGCAAAGAAAAACCCATCTTATTTGTATATGGAAAGAAACTTTTACAGATGCTTTTAATTTATTTTCTGCCTATTATTCTCTTGTATTTTAATATTTCCCTCTTTCAACATTGTTAAGGCAAAACGATTTTCACTCGAGTTGCCAGATGAAACGATCGGTCAAGATCACAAGAACACATTGCAGTGACCCTGTGAAGGGCATGTTTCACTACTGATGTATGATGCCTGATCCCTTCCATAATGGAAACCTTTCATTACAAATGATAAAAAAAATAATAAAATCACTATATGTGACTTTTCATTTCCTTTTTTGCACCTAAGCCTTCCAAGGAACATTTATGCTGTGCTTGCTCGTGATGCGTGCAGCACGTGGGAACACAGCAATCCCCTGCTTACACTTGCAAAGACAAGCCAAGCTGAGGTTACTTTCATAAAATGAAATAAAGAACTAGTGGGGAGTGGGTACTTCGGTTTGAGTTAATATTGCCCGGTATGACAATAATACACTACACAATGGTTGTTGGGGCTGATCCAAGGCCAAAAGACATCCAACAGATTCTGTTCCTTCATTTCAGTGGGTTTTGGATTCGACCTAAAAATACAATGTGAGAGAGGGTGTGGACACATATTGCAGCTCACCAGAACGGTGAACTAGTCCTAAGTGGGGTTTGATGCGGTCAGAACACAAGTGTGTTTTATGACTTCTTTCCCAGAACAGTGTTGTCTATAACATATGGCTAAGAACCTGGGATGAAAATATTCATATTTGCATGGGAAAAATATGGAAGTTCTCATGGTTTCTGCCTGGCCCTTGTACAAGTTCATAGTTAAAACTTTTCTTTTCCTTGAGCCTTGTAATTTCTTAAGTCTGCAGAGCTCAGGGCTCCTGTGTCCCTGTTCTCCAGGTCGTGAATAGGGGCTTACTGGAATTTGCTTGCAACTCTGGAGACAACATACTTTACTCCAAAGGGAGACACATAACTTCTATAATCCCTGAAGTTCACTCACCTGGTGAGGAGTGCCTCCAATCTGGAAGAAAGCATTTTATGTCGTTTTCAAATACCTGGGAGGTGCACAGAGACTATGGTAATGGGTGAACAATGGGTTCCAGGCTTGTCCAATGAGTATAATGTCTTTTCAATAACCCCTTCTGCCCTAGATTGAGAAGAATTCACCTCGAGCGCTCCTGTTGGCCAGAGCCGAGGCAGCATGGAAATCATGCATCTCCCTTGTGAAGAAAATCAAGTTCAAGCCCAGTACACAAGGGGAATTATATTAGTTTCCTGACCTGGTTGCTTAATCTTTTTAAAAAAAGTTTAGGCCATTTAATACTTACATAAACTGACATCTTGTTGGGAAGCAACCCAATGCCCAATGTACATTGTGGAGCATTACCCCTTGCCTATATGAAATTGCTCTTGGGCCGTAGAGGTAGCTGTCCTAGTTGGTTAGTAATATAACCCTTTGGCATCTGCACACTGAAATAACGTAACACATAGTGTTGCTGGATGTGTTCTAGAAATACGTGACAGGACTGAGACTTTTTTTAATGTTGTTTTTGTTTAGCAAGATAATATGGAAGACGATGTGCCTGGGGACTGCCTTGACTTCTCCAGTTACTAAATAGATTATTATGCAGCTGTGCCTCATGCTATCCGGCCAGCAGTTTAAGGGGAATATTCACTGTGTCCTTCAACGTAACTGGCCTGCCGCTCCGTGCACGTTCTGGCTTCTGGCTCAGTAAGGTGCATGCTATAAACCTGAAAGCTACATTGGCTAATAGTGGGTTGGACACTCAGCTAGCGTAAATCAGTAAAATACCAGCCCAATGAGCTCAATGAGACTGTAGCCACTGACTTCAGTGGGCCAGTATTTCATTTCTTACCTCAATGGGGCCACACCAGTTTATACCAGCTGGGAATCAGCAGCAATAAATCAGCATTTACAATGAACTCATATTTGGGGGCTCTCTAAGAGGGTGTCTTAGCAGAAAACAGTACAAATGTAGCTGAAAAGCTTGCATGTACCCCTCAAAAGAATTGGGTCAGGCTGTATTATTGGAATGGCAAATAAAGGATTCACAATCTTTCAAGGAAATAATAAACCACCCTTTTCAAAATGTCCATGTTTAGAAGCCTATTGTGGCCCTATCCTTCCTTGTGATATGCCTTCGTCCATTCTCTTGTAATGAAACTGGCCGCCAAGCTAATTTTGGAACTGGTCTCTTACCTCAGTCCTGTGAGCTCTAGAGGGCCCAAGAAGAGAGGGCTCAAGAGATAAAAGTAAAACTATTGCCCACTTGAAATCCCTTCCTGATTCAATGTGCTCACCCACTTGGCAACTGGCCTTGAAGGAAACCATTTTCCCAAACACTTACCACAAGCCACTAACTCACCTTCCATCCACGTACAAGAGGATCGTGGGACTGACCTGAAGTATGGGACCTGATGCGAGGAACCTGTAATACAGCAGTGGACAGGCAATCCAGGAAGATGTTGAAGAGAGCTGGGGACAACTTCCTGGTGCAAGTGTTGGAGAGAACAAACAGGTGCCGCGTGGTTTGTGACCTGTTGTTCACAAACAGGGAAAAATTGGTGGGGAATGTGGTAGCGGATGGCAACCTGGGCAGCAGTGGCCACAAGATGACTGCGTTCAGGACCCTGAGGAACGAAAGGAAGGAGAGCAGCAGAGTAAGGACCCTGGACTTCAGAAAAGCAGCCTGACTCACTCAGGGAACTCATGGGCAGGATCCCCAGGGAGGCCAGTCTGAGGGGAAAGGAGTCCAGGAAAGTGGGTTGTGTTTCAACGAAACCTTACTGAGGGTGCAAGAATGGGTCATCCCAATGCTCAGGAAGACTAGCAAATATGGAAGAAAAACCAGCTTGGCTTAGCAGGGAACTCTTCAGTGAGCTGAAACACAAAAATACAAGCTTACAAAAAGTGTAAACTTGGACAATCAACTAGGAAGGAGTACAAGAGCACTGCTTGGGCATGAAGGCATAAAGGGATGAAATCAAGAAGGCCAAAGCACAACTGGAGTTGCAGCTAGCAAGGGACACGACGAGTAACAAACAGGGTTTCTGCAAGTATGTCAGCGATAAAAAGAAGATCAGGGAAAGTGTGGATCCCTTACTGAATGGGGGAGTCAACCTAGTACCGACGATACAAAAAAAGACTGAAGTACTCGATGCCGTTTTTTACCTCCGTCTTTGCAGGCAAGGTCAGCTCCCAGACTACTGGACCTGAAGCACAGTTTGGGGAGGAGGTGAAGCCAACAGTGACAAATGAACAGGTTAGGGACTATTTAGAAAAGCTGGAAATGAACAAGTTCATGGGGCTGGATGCAATGCATCTGATGGTGCGGAGGGAGTTGGTTATAGTGATGGCAGAACTTGTGACCATTATATTTGAAAACTTGTGGCACTTGAGAGAGGTCCCAGACAACTGGAAAAAGGCAAATATAATGTTCATCTCTAAAGAAGGGAAGAAGGAGATCTGGGGAACTTCAGACCAGTCAGCCTGACTTCAGTCCCTGGAAAAATGATGGAGCAGATCCTCGAGGAATCCATTTCTAAGCTCTTGGAAGAGAAGAAGTTGATTAAGAACAGTCCGCATGGATTCACCAAGGGCAAGTCATGCCCAACCAACTTGATTGCCTTGTGATGAGATGACTGGCTCTGTGGATGCGATATACTTTGGCTTTATCCAGGCTTTTGATGCGATCTTCCACAACATTCTCCCAGGCAAGCTAAGGAAGTAGAGGCTGGATGAATGGACTGTAAGGCAGATAGAAAACTGGATGGATTATTGGGCTCAAAGAGTACTAATCAATGGCTCAGTGTCTAGTTGGCAAGTGGAATGACCCAGGAGTCAGTCCTGGGGCCAGTTTTATTCAATATCTTCATCAATTTGTAGCAGGGGAAGCTTAGTTTAGCTTTTCGGCAGAATTTTCTCACTAGGAGGGTAGCAAAGCACTAGAAAAGGTTATTGAGAGAAGTTGTAGCATATCCATCCTTGGAGGTTTTCAGGACCTGACTAGACAAAGCCTGGGCTGGGAAGATCTTTAAGCAAGGACACTATGACCTCCTGAGGTCCCCTCCAAGTCTGAATTTCTAAGATTGTATGATGTCAGTATAGCTGAGATCCAGCTAAGATAGAGCTTCACATGAGGAAATGGAGCCTTCCCCCCATCCTCTGGCGCGGGTTTCCATAGCACTGGTTAATAGAAAGAGGTTAGCGGGTTGTACAGGAATGCAAACAGCAGGAACAGAACGCCTAATCTCCTCTTTTCCATTTCAGAGATTTGTCAAACCACTGTTAGAAACCCAAATAGCATCCAAAGGTTAGAGCCTGGCTTCTGTTCTTGGTGGTGTACGCAAGGTTTTTTACTAATAAAAGCTTTAGAGGCCCTGTTAAAAATGAACTGTTACAGTGGCACAGCTGTCACTTCACAGCAGCAGCAATCAGTAAATACAAGACTGCCTAGGGAACCGCTAGTGAATTTTGGCCAGTAGTAATATTTCATGAATCAAAAACTACAAATAAAAGCATTATCTTTCCCTGAAATCAATTCATTTTATCTGCTTGTTGTCAAAAGTACTATTCCCTATCTATAATACTTACATTTAGATCTTACCACATGTGTGGGGGCAAGGCTTATATTTCAAAGAACACAGGAAAACAGACATTTGATCTGTGAAACTTAATGTAAAACTGCTTTTTTCCTACCACATGGACTTTTCATATGCTCTTTATGAAAAGATGTTTCCTTTGTATTTTATTTTGAGGTGCCCTTTTCTGTAATGCAGATCAGAAAATCCCCTTCTCATAAATGAGCCTTTTTATCAAGCCACAAGTGATAGTGATTTCTGAGGGAATTTGCCCAGAAACTGCTGTGTCTTTGTGAAATAGTCCCATAACCAGGGACTGCTGGTTTTCATTTAAAATCTTTTTTTTTCTGCTACAGTGTTCAAGTTTTGTCATTTCTTTCCCCTCTGATTTCTGACCCCCACAAAGTTTTCCCTCTGCCTTCTACCTATAGGAAAAAATTGTGCCAATTTAGGCACAGAGTAGCTGACTTCTACAGAAAAAAGTATTATGCACCGCTCAGAAAGTAGGCTGAAAAATGAGATCATCAGTACGTACAAGCTACTATGGGTCCAGCTCCATCAATTTACATCGACTTAGCATCTGACCATTGCAAACACCACGTGGCTGACAGCCATCATCGCCTGCTGGACTCCATCATCCAGTGCAGGGTGTTGAGGGCTCGCGCCAGGACTAAAGCCCCTGACTTCAGGAGGGCCAACTTTAATGAACTTAGCAGATTAGTGGGGGAGGCACTGAGGGCCCAAATGGTAAGAGATATGGGAGTCCATAAGAGATGGTTGTGCCTTAAGGGGACGATCCTCCAGGGTCGAGTGTAACAGTCCCCAAGAGAAAGAGTGCTCTGAAACCCCCTTGACTCACCAAAGGCATTCGAAAATGCCCGAGAGCCAAAAAGGAGGCATACATCCGGTGGAAGGGGGGGCTATCACCCAGGAGGAATACTGCTCCTCGGCCCAGGAGTGTAGGAGGGCCATTAGGAAGGTCAAGGCAGGAGTGGAGTTCAGACTAGAGACCAGGATTAAGGACAACATAAAGTCCTTACTCCCAAAGTATTTGAAGAAGAAGAGGGCACCAGGTAATGTAGGGCCTCTGCTAGACTCAACTGGTAACCTTGTGGCTACGCCAGACGAGAAAGCCAAAATTTTTAACAAGTTCTTTGCCTCTGTTTTCTTGGACAGGGACCAAGACAGCTCTCCCACTGCAGGTAGGGGCAATTTTGGGGCTAGCACTGCCAGGCCTTGGGTCTGCACAGATGTAGTTAGAGATCTTCTGGAAGGGCTGGATGTTTTTAAACCTGTGGGCCCTGATGCCCTCCACCCATGGGTGTTGAGAGAGCTGGCGGGCGTCATTGCTGTGCCCTTGGCCCGCCTGTATGAGTGATCATGGGCCACAGGCCAGGTGCCCAGACTGGAAACCAGCTAATGTGGTCCCCATTTATAAGAAAGGGAGAAAAGAGGACCCAGGAAACTATAGGCCCATAGGCTTCATATCAGTCTTGGGGAAAATCCTTTAAATAATTATCAAGGATCACATCTGTGAGGGGTCAGCAGGGGAGATCATGCCCAGGGGAAATCATCATGGGTTCATCAAAGGCAGGTCCTGCCAGACCAACCTGATGGCCTTTTATGACCAGGTAACTAAATCCCTGGATGATGGTATCGCCATAGACGTAGTCTTTCTGGACTTTTAAGAAGGCCTTTGAGACTGTCTCTCATCCCATTCTCATTAATAAATTGAGCTACTGTGGCATTCATGCCTACACAGTTGGATGGGTCAAAAATTGGCAGATGGGGTGAACCCAGAGAGTGGTGGTAGACGGGCTGTACTTGACCAGGCGGGATATGAATAGTGGGGTCCCCCAGGGCTCGGTCCTGGGGCATTCACTGTTCAACATCTTCATCAGCGACTTGGACAAAGGGGTGGAAAACACGTTGTCCAAGTTTGCCGATGACGCCAAGATGTGGGGAGAGGGAAGGGAGAAAGGGACTGCAATTAGATTTAGACAGACGCTCAAAGGGACAGAGAGGCTGCAATTAGATTTAGACAGACTACAGAAGTGGGCGGATGGTAATAGGATGGGGCTAAATGTAGATAAATGCAGGGTGCTGCACCTGGGGAGAAGTAATCCACAGCATACATACAAGCTGTGCCCTTGTGAGCACAGAGGCGGAAAGGGATGTTGGAGTCATTATTGCCTCCAGGATGAACATGAGCCACCAATGCCAGACCGCAGCCAGCAAAGCCAACTGCACCTTGTCGTACATCCAAAGATGCGTCTCAAGCTGGTCCAGAGAGGTGATACTCTGTCTCTACGCAACATTGGTCAGGCCACAACTGGAGTACTGTGTCCAGTTCTGGGCACTGCACTTTAAGGAGGACGTGGCCTGCCTTGAGAGGGTTCAGAGGAGGCCACCTGCTTGGTTGGAAGGCAACAGGGCAGGCCCCATAAGAAGAGGCTGAGGGACCTGATCCTATTCAGCCTCAGCAAATGGAGGCTGAGGGGGGATTTGGTGGCTGCTTACAAACTCGTTAGGGGAGATCAGCAGCAAATAGTAAGGGCCCTATTCTCCCCAGCACCACCTGGGGTGACGAGGAACAATGGCCAGAAGCTGCTGGAGAGCAGGTTCAGGTTAGAGATTAGGAGGCACTATTTCACTGTTAGAGTGGCTAGGATCTGGAACCGACTTCCTAGGGAAGTGTCCTCACTCTTACCTTGGGTAAATTCAAAAAGAGGTTGGACGAACACCTGTCTGGGGTCGCGTGATCCCAGCCTGTGCTCCGGCCAGTGGCTAGATGATCTGTTCAGGTCCCTTCTGACCCCAAACTACTATGAAACACATAGAGCTCTTATGCCAGCAGATCCTAAATGCTTAAAGAAAGTATACTTGAGGATCACTTAATTTAGCATGGAAATGCAGCCACCGCTGGGGTAAAAAAATGAAAACTATGAAAATAAAAACTCAACACAGTTCAGGAGGTCCGTCACAGTCTGAGAAATTAATTTCTTCCCTCTTAACACTAATCAACAATTTTGGTTAGAAAAGTAATTGGACTAAAGTTGAGTCCCTGCTCCATCTAGCCACTTGCCTGTATATTGCCTGCTCTCCCTAGCCCCTGCTTCCCCCCCACACTTACAGTCTTACGACAGCTCTAGCTCTGGAAAACTCAGCAATGACGGCTCCCACCACAGTCAGCCCCAGCCTCCCCAGACAGAAGCAGTGGCAGCAGCTTCAAGCCTGGCTGAGGTTGGGGTTGGGGTTGGGGTTAGGGTCAGAGCCAGAGCAAAATTACTTGTCTAGGCTGTGTTAATAAACAAAGACTTACATCCTTTTCTTTAGGAAGTGGACCTAACCTTGGTGACCAATGTCTTTTTTAACTCTAGACTGGATTACAGTGGTGCTGTCTGAAGCTTCTCTTACACCTGAAAACTAAGGGCTGCATCTGAAAACTTGAAATTTCATCTGATGTAGAATACATCTGTCCATCTGCTTGGTGCTGTCCCTCAAGGTATGCATTACACCTGTGTATCAGCATCTGTACTGACCCCCAATCCATTTCCAGATGCAATACAAGGTATTGATTTTGAATAATAAAATACTTAATACTTTAAGGGTTTCTTGATTTCCTCCCTCATGTTCTAGCCTGTTTGAGATCATCTGGGACGTGATAGCTCCCTGAAATATTCCCTGAAGGCAAAGTGTTCCCACTGAAAGGTCTAAGGCATGAGATTTACCCCTTTTTTACAACAGAGGCTGAGGTGGTGGACCTGCGGGGCATGTTGTTATTTACCTCATTACTATTTACGCAGGGCTTTTAGGAAAGATTGAGAGAAGTTAGAAAGCTCTCAGGAAAAGTAGTTTAATATAGACATTGGGTCAACTTGCATTGGTTTTAGAGCTCATATATCTGTAGCACTGAGAAGGTGCATCATGTACACTTAAATAAATATATACATAAATTATTTAGCCACCTTCTAAATTACTCTCAGTTTTTACATACAACATGTGTTGTTTTGAATTTCTTGCTTAAGTTAAACTAAAACAAAGTTCATAAGAAACAGTGTCACTTTACCCAAAGAATATACAAGTTTCCCTGGCTACTGTTGGTCATGGAAAATAAAATAGCAACCACATACAGCAGAAAACCAAGAATTCCTTCAATCTATTTCCATTTAAAATGAAATGTTTATTTCCTTCTAGCATGGTTGGCTACCTTGCATGCTCAAACCTTCTGCCTTGCTGACTTGGGATGGATGGCATCAGAAGAGTTAACTACGCATCTCTGTGCCCGTTAAAGCATTGCTTGCTTGCATCATTCCAGTAAAACACTTACCCGTGTTTTCTGTCGCCATCCGTTACGTGCAGCCAGTGTAATCCAATCACCACTAGATGGAGTGCAGATCTTAGCCCTGAGAAGAAACACAGCAGCATATTACTCTTTAGTTCAATACTTCACTGTACGTAAGAGCAATATTTGGTCCAAAACATATTGTGGCAATCTTTTAAACTGCTACCTAATACAAAACAATAGCCATCATGAGAGAAAGGTCAAAACCACAAGATTCAAATTGAATTATAATGATCATGGCTTGGCACTGTTGAATTCTGGGATCATGCTTTTTTGACCATTATAAAAATTCAGATCTGTATCTGGGTTTCTAATACAGAGAGTTTCACAAGTGATAAGGAATTTGACTTAGCTCCACCTTGAGTTACAGTGCTATTCAGAATACCAAGGTTCAATGCAAATGCTTTATTATATACCTATAACACAACTCCTACGACCCCATCCTGTTCCTTTAATTTGTATCAGTCAAACAGAACTTTAAATGGACATTTAAGTTTCTTTTCCATTGCTTGAGACATGACGCATTGATAAAGTTTCCAGGCTACGCTGATTGTTACCAGTTTACATGCAATTGTTCCTAAGTAGTTATTACTGCCTATTTTAATAAAATTCTTTTTTTAGAAAAGGACGCCCATTCATCCTACAATCCACAGTGATGTCAAATGGAAAAGCTAACTATAACTTTGCTCCAATCAGAATGAGTAGTACATGGTCTTTCTTAAAGAACTGTGAGCCCTTAAAAAGCTGCTTTGAAACACAAAAAAATTTCCCGTCTGAAAAAAAAAGGAAAAGCCAGAGGAAGGTGTGCTGGAAATACACATCTGTAAGCCAACTGAACATGCCTGTACATGGGAGAAATACCATCTGCATGGGCATTGTAGGGACTAGTGGTTTCCCTTTACTGCTTTTTTCTTACATATGACTATTAAGTCTCCTCCTCTGAAGCTGCAATAGAAGAGCAGCTAAAAGGCTGCTATAAGGTGGAAAGGAGTTCTGGTAGCTGAAAAGCCCTCAGGAGATCATTTAGCTCCTGCAGACCCATCCTTGCCTAAACCATCCCAGACAAGTGGCTTTCTGAACTGTACTAACTAATGTCCAGTGATGGAGCTCCCACAGCCGCTCAAGAAGACTTGTGCCTGAGTGCTTAGTCACCCTCACAGCAAGAAACTTCTTCAAAATATGCTTTCCACTAAATCCAAAATAGAAAATACACTGACCAGTGTAGACTGAAACAGCGCCAACATACCTGGAAACGTAAAGCTTTTTGGTTCAGATGCCTTCCTTTTCTTTTAGGCTTTTATGATGTAAGTCGATTGGCTTTAGTGGAGTTATATTAGCAAAGAAGTGATTTATTTGGCTTGTATTTCAATCTGCACTGAGTTATACTGTTGATAGCCTGTTCTTTGCTCTCTTGCAGCCCAATAAGGAGAAGAACAAAAGGAAGACAATTCACACGTCAGTCCCAAAAGCAAAATATAAATGTTATCACAAAAACTTAATATCACAAATTGCCTTTCAAAATCAATATAAAATCATTGGGCCCAGTTCTCATTTACACTTTTAGCTTATCTACAGAGGAACATTTACATTTAGTTACAAGCGATTATACTACTATTGTCATACCGTTATAACTGCATATGGATACTCCTATTTTCCATGTGGGAGTTCCTTTTTCCCATGTGGGCTCTTGTTTTTTGGTTTAGCAAGTCAAGATAAATCGAACAGAGAAAGGTCTGTCAGTGCAGAATAAGGGTGTCCAAAGGGGGAGTTATGCCAGTACAATTATGGTGGCACAGTCTTGCTCATACATTTCAAAGTGTAGATAAGCCCAAATGCCCTTCACGTACAATCAATGCTATTTGGTGCAGTAATTTACTGTGCAGTAAATCAGCCCTGGGCAGACAACTACATGCATAGCCTCTTGGGAGCAGATTTGCTTCTGGTGGGAGTAGCCTGCTCCAGACACCATCCTGCCCTCCTCTGCCCCCCCCTGCAGCAGGTAAGGGGAGCTGGAGGCTCCAGCCACATCTTCCTGGGTGCCAGGGGCACTATTTAAAAGGCAACCCTGCACAATGTTTCCTGACCACTCACGTTTCAGGCCCAGAGCAGTCTACAATGTGCTGGCACAGACGTCTACGACACTGTCTGCAGAGCCTGTGTCCAGCATGTAATGGTTGCTCCACACCCAAGTCCTGGCAGCAGTGACCTGAGTTGCAGGCTTCTGCTTGCCACCATGCTCACTGTGCTTCATTGCCACAGTGACTGCTGCCTGCCCCACATCAGCCTTGACCCTGTCCACCCTGCTGTGCCATGTGGCCACATGGCCAGGCTCACCGCCCCACCTGTAGCCCCCCACAACCCTGGGCTGTTCCCTACCAACCCCTGGGCTGCCGCCTGGACCCCAGCAGGGATGATGATGATGATGACACTCACATGGATGCCACTATGGGTGCCTTCCACAAACTCCTGGGGCTTCAGCCTCACCAGCTGTGGGCCCGCTGTGCCAGCCAAGACTGGTGGCTCTGTGTGCACACCTGGGATGATAAGCAGTAGGGCTGTGTGAAGGTTCAGTCCCTAATTTGATTCGGCAGAGATCTGGCCTGATTTGGTGGCTGAATCTCTGAATCTGAATCAAATCAGAGGACCCTTTAACCTCTACAAACTGATTCAGACCCCCTCAAATCGATTCAGACAGGTTCGGAGATTTGAACATAGAAGCAGCTTTAAATGTTTTTTCTACACACCTCTAGGCAGCAGGGGCTCTGAAAGCTGCAGTGCTGGGGCGGATGGAGTGTCCCACAAAAGCACAGGCGGTTCCCCAGCGTGCTCGACAGCAGACCCAGAAGTGGACCAGAAGACCATACAGTCCACCTCCTGGTCCACTGGGGAGCACATGGGGGGGGCAGTGCCCCCCCCAGCTTGGCGACTGGTGCCTCCTGGGTCTGGGGGGCACCGGGGTCCCGCTGTGACTGATCACCAAGCTTGGGGGGACACAGGAGGCCCAGCACGCTCCTTGGCAGACCCGGAAGTGGACCAGAAGTACTTCTGGTCTACTTCCGTGTTTGGTGCCAAGCACGCTGGAGAACCCCCGCACGCCTGTGGGACAGTCTATGTGCCCCAGCTCCACGGCAATCACGACCCACACGGCTACCTGAAGGTATACAGAAAAAAATTTTAAGCTGTGCCTGTATCTCAATCACGGATTCACTGAATCCGCATCAAATCTTCAGATTCGGATACAGCTGAATCACATCAGGGACAGTGATCCGAACCAACAAACAGATTGAACCACTGTCCCCGATTCGGGCCGAATCCAAATCCAAATTGAATAGGGTCCATTTTGCACAGCCCTAAAAAGCACTGGGTGGACTCCTTGTGGATGACCTGGGTGACACTGCAGGAGCTATTCAGCCAGCTGTGCCTGCACCTGGAGTGGTAGCCCACCACCACGCAGCCACCCCTCCCCATAGAGACCCAGCTAGTCACCACCCAGTCAGACCCACTGCCTGGTTGCCTCCCACATCCCATGCCCCTGTGCTGCAGGCACCTCCTAAGGCCCAGCAGCACCCAGAATCACAGGCAGAGCCCCCAAAGGCCATCAAGAGAGCTACAATGGCATCCTCCCTGATGCCAGGTACCATGTGCATGCAACTGCCAGTCTGGGGCTGCCCACAGGACCATGCCCTTTATGTGGCAGCTGAATCACATCCTCGCTCTCTGGGACCCTGGACTCAACCATGCCATGTTCTCCAGCATGGGTGACCTGCTGGAGCCTCCACCACAGCCTGGCAGCAGCAAGTTTTCTCAGGGGGAAGGCCTCTTGGGGTATGAAGCACAAGTCCTGGCCTCATCCAATATCTCTGCTCCTGGCCTCATTCAGTATCTCAGGAGCCTGAGCCAGTGACTGCCATGCCAGCTTCAAGTGAACAACTCCACCTAAGAGAACAGCCTGGGGCTGGCACCAGCCACCGTGATGAGCTCCAGATCCTCCCTGGGGGAAGCCACTACTCAGACTGGCAGGGCCATGTCCCTGCACCCCAGGACACTGGTGGGAGCTACACCTTGTCACCATGTGCAGGGACAGACTCAGGCCACCATGGTTTCCTGCCATGCCTGTCTGCTAAGCTTCAAACAGGGGGGAAGGCTGAGGTGGGGGAGGGAGGCAGAGACCTGGCCACTCAGGCCTGCACCATCTCTCCTGCCCATCTCTGGACTGCACACCTGGAGCCAGGGGCCCCACATGAAGGTCCTCCCCTCCCTGCCCCCCTCCCCACCAAGTTCCTCCATGCCACCCAGGCAGGGAGGCGGGATGCAGCGCAGGACTTAATTGAGCAGCCAGTGCCCTCCAATCTAAGCAGCCAAGGGCCTGTTGCATGCAGACAAACTCATCAATAGCAGCAGTGATGATGTCCTCCTTGTCCATAGTTGTCAGACTTGTAGCATAGGCCCTTCAAATGGCCGCATATATTACAGAGAAGCATGGGCTTGCCAGGGGTGCCATCAAAGCTCAGGGTCTCATGCCAGGTTCTCAGGTTCCCCTGGGCACCCACTGTATTATAGAGGCCTTGATGGGGGCATTTGAACCCATTTTAATGCCCCTTTCCACTGAAGTACAGCAGGTGCCTGCAGCACAGGGGCACAGGATGTGGGAGGCAGCCAGGTGGCGGGGCTGGCCTCAGGGGCCAGCACTGGAATCCGTGAGCCTGCTGAGGCTGGCACAAGGCCACTGCTGTGGGACCCAATGGTCACAGGCAGGCTGCAGGTGGCACAGGCCCCAGAAGCATGCCAGGAGTTTAAAGACCAGCCTGGAGCAGGCAAAGCTCCATCCCAGCCACAGGGCTGGAAAAACCCATGCCCATGAGGCAAGCTTGAGCATGGCCCTGTTGTGGTGGGGCTGACTGGGAACAGATTTGCTCCCAGTCAGCATCTACATATAGTCAGCTACTGCACAGTAAGTACTGTGTGTTTAACTGCAGTTAGTAAACTAACTGCACAGTAGACTAAAGTTACTGTGCAGTAACTGCCTATACTTTGTAAACAGTGATGCTTTACTGCACAGTAAATTAATCTACTGTGCAGTAAAGCATCTCACGTAGATGCACCAACTGTAATATAAAGAGGACTTTAGGTGGGCATTTGAAGGCATCTTAATGTCCCTGCCTGCACTGTCAAGACAAAACCAGCCAGGGCAAGGGAACAAAACACGTGAGCACCACCAGGATGCTGATGCATCTTTGCAGGTACAACCCCCTTACCCTTGCTCCTCCTCAGCCTAGCACCAGTGGGAACATGCCCAAAGGGAAGTCCCCCTCTCACTCCAGATGGCTATATTGAGTCCATGAGTTTCTGTACCTATGAGGTTGATGAAGTGCAGTTCATAGACTCGTCTGTAAAAAGTGGTTTGTAAATTCCCTTTGAGGATCAGGCCTGAGAGATTGGAGACAGGTGGTGTTCTTGTCTTTGGTAGATCTTCGGTGTGCTCATTCTGATGCAGTTGTTGCTTGATGTCTCCTACGTACTTTCCATGTCCTGATGGAGACATGTATGGTATTGTTGGCAGGTTTTACATGTCTTGTCATGGCATGGCTTGGATCCATTCGGTGTGTTTTGGGCTGTAGGAAATTGGCTTCTGATGATGAGGTTAGTAAGGTTCAGTGCTTGTTTGAATTTACAAACCACTTCTCAGACGAGCCGAAACTCATGGACTCGCTATAGACATTGGAATTCCGATATACTACACCTGACAGATAGCTGACTCCCCAGATACCGCTCCACTTTTACCTGCTACATCCCCCTATAACCACCCCACCTCCACTTGCCCTCACCCCCTGATGCCTCTATTTCCATTTTCACTGGATGGCTTTCTTGTCTGCATTGCATGCCAGCCTCTGGCTTTTTTACTATTCCTTCCATCCAGGAACAGCACACACACCACCTGCAGGTGTTTCCTCAGCCTGACGAAGGGTTGTTCAATCTGAAACCTTGCTAAAATATATTTTTCCAACTATTCAGTTGGTCTAGTAAAAGATACCAGATTGACACAAAGAATCTTGTCTGCCAGTCCTTAGACTAACACCCCTAGCACCTGCCCCCAGTCAGCTGACCAGAAGGACGCAGGGCCCTGGGCACAGCTAAGCCCCGGGGCTGGGGCTGGGGCTGGTGGGGAGGGTTCTCTGGCAGCTGCTGGAGAAGAACCTCCTGCAGGAGAGGAAAGAAAGGCTCAGTCACAGTTTGGCTGCCTGAGATGCTGCTGGTGCTACTGTGCTGCTTACTAAGTTATTACCTGTTGTTATTTAAAGTGGTAGACCAAGCTAAGGCTGTAGCAGAGGAGGAGGCCTCATTGGGGAACACTACCATGTCATGTAGAGGCCCCTGCACCAGTGAGGGCGCACCATAAAACTCATGATGTGCGACTTCGTATG
Source organism: Caiman crocodilus (assembly GCA_030014935.1). Classification (NCBI taxonomy): domain Eukaryota; kingdom Metazoa; phylum Chordata; order Crocodylia; family Alligatoridae; genus Caiman; species Caiman crocodilus. Next base: position 37,124,211 of record JAGPOW010000229.1, read on the forward strand.
TGTGTTGTTTGTCAGCAGCTTGAGGTGCAGTGTCCCAGAAACCCCTGCACCTATCTTCTTGAAACAAGCCAGGCTTTGTGGTAGTCCGCAGGGACTACCCTCTTTGCTGTTTTTATTTGAATCAGGCAAGAAATGACAAAGTTATAGGCAGTTTCATGATTCCCCATTATAGCCTATGGGTGAAACATCGAAACGCATCGAAACAGTGAAATATGTTCGACAAAACGAAATGACATGGAACAGTGCTTCAAAACAAAACTTCAAAATGAAACACTGTCCCTTCAAAATGGGAAAATGGAAGTCGAAATGAAATGGTGCTGTTTCGGACAACCCTAGAAACGTAAGTTGAACACCAGGCTAAGTCAGCTTTATTTGTGCATACTCAAATAAGGGTTAAATAAGCTATACAACTTGCTCTAAAAATAACAGACAGTTTACAGTTGGGCAGATCTACATTAATATGTGCAAGAAAATCTATCATACTGCATTTTTCTTCATTTAAAAATATATGTATATATTTTTAAAAATTACATATAAATAAAATGAAAAAATACATTCAAAAACACTTTACAAAACTCCCAACAGGATCATTTTGATTATAGTAAAAAAACCAGACATGTTTAGTGTTCATCTAAATCTTGCAAATAAAACATGCTCTTTGGTATTGCTAAATGGTACTAGTTGCTAATGCACGTATCTGAAATTCACACCCTCAGGGCTCTGCTATGCTCTCTTCGGTTGCGCCTGGGCATCACCGTCTTGCACTGGCCTTTGTTGGCAGTAGTTTCTAAAATACTCTTGCAACTAGGTGGATAAATTAAGCATTCAAGATGTACATTGTCTTTTTCCAAGCGCTCGAATCGACACTTGTACCAGTGGATTGGAAGTCTTTTATCAACTCAGTTTAGATTGTGGTAAAACAAGATATTTGAACAAAACAATTAGACTTACAAAATAAATGGTCACCACTGTGCCACAAAAAATAATGAATTAACTCGGCTATATAGTAGATTGACCTAGCCTCTGTGTGTCTTCCTGTACAGAAGTAGCCTGTACTCAACTTTCCCCTGGGAACACGTTCAATCAATGGCTCTTATACACTGTCTAGGAGGTCCTCCCATGCACACTATTCCAGACCAAGGTGAAAAGTTCACGAGCATTCAGCAAGTAAGTTCTGCTCCCAGCCCTACCAGTGAAGCTAATGTAAAATTTGGTATCGACTTTAATGAACATGGAGTCAGCGAAGGAGCTTGATCCTCACTGGAGCTTTGTGTTACAGGGAGAAAGCCTGGTAAGAGCGGCACTCTCAGGACTATTAAGGTTGCATAGGTGATCAGCCCTTAAACTCTACCTGGCAGCCGAAGTGCAACCAGAGCACGTCCTAGAGTACTCACATCCCAGAGTACTCAAGTGCTCTCAGTGAGGCACTCCATCCAGTCTATGAGTTAATGTAGTCTGTGCCAACTTCAGGCTCTGAATGGGTTTCAAGCCTGCCTCTGTTTATGAGCGGGAGATGCATCAGTTCCTAGTACAGCTCTCTGACATCTTTAACCAACCAACGCGCTGTAACACTAGGAAATAGCTATTTATCTCCAGAAGCGTCACATCTCATGCCAAATGTAGCATACATAATAGGGACAGTTCTATGGGATCTTCTACTTAACTACCTAAAAGAGCAGCGATTCTCACTTTTTTTTCCCCCCCACGGACCATTTGAAAATTGCTCAGGGTCTCAGCAGACCATTTAAACTTTTTTTTGTTCTACAAAATCAAAGCGCACAAATCGGATTTTAATATCAGTAGTCTTACCATGCAAGTACCCTTACAAGATAGCCTGGATTGTTCCACAGCCTCTGCGAACCACCTGAAAGGAGCTCACAGACCGGTGGTGGTCTGCAAACCGCAGTTTGAGAACCTCTGCTTTAGAGGCGTCTGGTTTTTTCAGCTGTAATATTTTGAAGAAAAATAGTATAAAAGACCCTAAAATTTAAATGAAATTCCCTCAACATGTGGATGAAAATATTACATTTGTACTAGCTACAGATGTAGTCAAAATTGGTCAATTTTCTAATGTTCCTTAATGAACTTCAATTCAGTGTTGAAGGGTAAACACTGCATGTTATAAATCCGCTAATTCTTTTAAACACTGATAAAATGTTAACTCACATTTTTAAGCATTTTAGAGATAGTCTTTCGGTTTAAGCAAAGAACATAGGACATTCAATCAACACTTCAACTTCTTCTTTTCCTTGTTTTGATGAATGCAGGAATTTGCAAAAATACAATAATTAAGCAGTTATTGGTTTAGGACATTTTAAATCACCAAGCATAAAGTAACTGGCTTTGAAGAGTGAGATTGATTTTTTTTGTTAGTGTGTCTGCATGGTTATTAACTTCCTTTAAAGCTAGGTAGAGCCTTCTTTCCAATATAAGCTATACATTCCTCGTCATTATTTCACTGATTACTAGACACTTTTAAAAGGATTTTTAGATAGGAGAAAATACAAAGAACACTTTCAAATGTTTTGTCAGACAGAATGCCCTTAATCAAGGAAAACAAAGATATGGGGTTAATCTTATTTCTCTGACACAGCTCAGACTCTTCCTACAGGAACGTGCCGTCTTAAAAAAAATCACATTACTCAGAGGTTGGGATCTCATTCTTCCTGAATGCTTTGTGGATCTAAAAAGGTAAAATCCTGCCTCCACTGCAGCCAGTGAGTTTTATCATTGATATGAATGGGGCCAGATGTCACTTTGTATTCTCTATGCTAAAGAGAAAACAAACCAACTTCTAGAAAAACAACAGAGTATACTGCATTTATAAAAACCCTGTCCATTATGGCAAAGCTTACTGACTTGGAACAGCCCCATCTAACTTTTCATTATATATAAAGCAAGTAATTAAAACAAAATCCTTAGCTTGAATGCAGTTTGGAGAATGGGTACTACAAACACCATTATAGGGCAACTTCGGCAAGTTATAGACCTCACTTCTTGCCTATACTTTCATTTGTCCCGTTGTAATCTATTTCATGCAGTCAAGCTGGTACAACACTGGATTAATACAGGCGGTCCCCGGTTAACGAACGTCCAAGTTACGGATGTCCCGTACTTACAAGCGGCACGGGCCGGGAGGGGCACGGGGTCCCGCTGGGCGCTGCACCCACGAGGCAGTGTCGGGACCGTGCTCGCACTCCGCGCTTGGCTGCCATTTTTCTTTCCCACCCTCCCACCCTCACTTTCGGCTGATGCTGTCCTAAGCCTGGCTTCTGCCCTCGCCTCCTCGGTCATTAAAAAGGTACGTGTTCCGACTTCCATACCAAATCGACATAAAGACGGTCTCGGGAACGTAACTCGTCCGTTAACCGGGGACCGCCTGTACTGACAGACTGCTTCCACAATGAGGCACTTCTAGCCTTAGTCCAAAGTCAAATCAAACATTATTTTTTTTAGGAAAAAAAATATTTCTTCCACGTGCTTCTCTTTCTACATAACGCTGCCTAAAAAAAAAAA
>JAGPOW010000229.1:37135426-37150088 GCA_030014935.1 Caiman crocodilus
CCATCAAAATAGGTGATGTTATAAAACCCAAATAATTGTAGGTGATAACACTTACCACTCCAGTTCTGAGCTTGAATTCTGATTAAGTATTTTACCTCCCCACCATGGCTTTGATATCATTTGCCCCCTATACCTGCAAAGTCGGCGAATCAAATCCTCAGATCTCCTTGTTACTTTTCTAGGAAAATCCAGTCTTTCAATGCCTTTTAGAATCAAATTGTAGGTCATCATTTGATCAATTCCAGAAAATGGTGGACTACAGGAAAAAAGAAAACAATATAATTAAAAGACACTCAATGAATCTGAAAATCTTTTACCTAGAAGAATATCTATGCTTATGGGGAAAAAAAAACATTCTTTTTCCTTAACAAGTTGCATTAATGACCATTTAAGATATGCAGGGCCAATCTGCTCAGAGGTGGAGAGCACCAGATTGCTAGATAGCGGTCCCTGGTTATGGGGATCAATCTTTATTGCTACTTGGAACTCTTTCAGGGTTGTTTTAATTTAAGCCATCAGCACAGGGTCTGTGGTAGGACTTTATGCCACTAGCAAAACTGCATAGATATATGGAGTTCTCCCATACCCACTCCCCAATATAATACAGCCCCTCTAAACCAGTCACTTACCTTTACTTATGGGAGAGGCTAGCACAAGAGTCAATTCATCTGCTCAGGGAGGAAATTCTGCACCAGCCACCCTGAACCCTTCCCATTGACTGAGGAGAGTAAAGGAACCATATTTTTATCAACGTCTGACTCTTAGTTAGAGGGTATCTGAAATTCAGCTATTTCTGAAATTTGGGCGGATCAGATTCAGGTAAGAGGAAAAAAGAAGCTGTAGCATTTTGCAAACCATTCCCTAATAATACCAGGATTTTTTTAAATACACACAAAAGTAAACACTGATAGAAATGATTGCAAAAGCATTCACTTACTTTCCAGTGAGGAGTTCATAGACAAGAATTCCAAGTGACCAAAAGTCCACGCCAAAATCATGGCCTTTGTTCAGAATGACTTCAGGAGCTACATATTCAGGAGTGCCACAGAACGTCCAGGTTTTCTGCCCAGCCTCAATCTTCTTAGCAAATCCAAAATCAACCTTTTTAGTAGTTCCTGCATTTAAACTTCGGGGTGTGCGGCAGTTGAGATAATTACACCTGCTTACTATGAAGGATCAAGTAGCAATTTCAACCAGTTTCTTAGCGGTGTTAGCAATATTATGGTTTTGGGAACTGAATCATATAAAATTATAACCCCTGTTTACATTCATCTACAACTCTCTGAACGATTCTCCTTGTGGGCGGAAATATTCCAGGTTTGCTTCCCCTGGCATTCAGCATTCACACCTCACTTGGATGGATGAGGAAGTCCACTGTCTTCAAGGGGTATGTTTCAGGCTTAAAAAATACCCCAAACTTGATTTGTGTTCTGATGCCCCTTTCTGGTTTGCTGCCACAACCAAGAGCACCAAGGATACCCCCAGCACACACACATTTCTATCTTCCACTTCACTAACTATAGGCCCAGCTCCTGCTATTAGCCTGAACCAGGAGCAGTTCCATACCTGCTTTGCTACCTGAGAAAGACAGTTCTCCCCTTTCTACTCCTGCACGCCGGTTAACAGTCTGGTCACTAAGGAAACTGCTCAGGGCTTGGACCTTCTGAGGCTCCTGGTCCCCACAGTCTAGAACTGCCAAGTTACCACGTGCTTCATGAGGTCGGGACATCTTTGCTCTTCCCCATAGATCCCTACCTAAGTGGGCAGGAACATGAACTTAATTTCAGCACTCTGGAGCAGTTTCACATTCTACCTGCCTAAATCCCTTGTAGGGGCTATGATAACGGATACTGTACAGCCTTCTGTTTTATATAGAAAGACAACTTAAAACATATTACCAATTTGATATACCCTTCACCATCCAAAATTAAATTTTCCGGCTTCAGGTCTCTGTAGATAACTCCTTTATGATGCAAATATTCAAGAGCCTCTGTCACACACCCAACACAGAACTTAGCAGTGGATTCATCAAAACTGCCTCTGGAACAGAAATAACCATTTTCCTTACAGACTGAATTCTGCTTTAAAAGTGCTTGCCCCATTAAACAGGTAACAGCCTAATGCCCAGAGTACTAATAGCTTCTTTGCATTAGCATGCAATGAGATCCTTGACAGTAGTTTGTCATTCATGTGACTGAAGATCCAGCCAAATGCATTTTCATAGATTTATGAATCATCGCATATGTTGTACATCAGTCGGCTGGTTGTTCTAATATTTTACGTTGACGTAGCACCTTTCATCATGAACAATCCCATAGCTCCAGACATGCTTTATGCATATAATGATCATTTCACCCAATAATGAAAAGCAGCCATTGTTCAAAGCATATGGCCAAGCTACACCACAGTATGAGAGTTTGCAAAAAAAAATAATATTGCAATCACTTGAAACACCAGGTGGCAGAAAGACAGGAGGCTCTTCATTACCCAAAACTGGAATTTGACCTAAACAGTTCTTGCAAAAGGAAGAAAGAGATTTTTCTTGATAAATGCTCAGTTTTGTGTCCTCTCCAAGGCTGGCACTTTCAACAGCAAAAGGAATCTAACACCATTTAAAGGCATTAGTAATGACTCAAGAGTACCACCTCTCCAAATTATGAACCCCACTTTCTGCGACACCTAGCTGTTCCTGTCCCCTATGAGTTCAGTGCTGATCTCCGGTATATAAATACTCCACAGTCAAATGATACTGGGGAGGATTGGGAGAGATTGTGACTCAAAAGTACACAATGTGCCTGTGCAAGTGACCTCTGCTGTGGAATAGCTCAGATTATACCCGTTTTGTTCTGAGCACTGGTGCTGACGGAACCAGGGTCATGCTTATACTTCCTCCTCCCAATCATTTATCTGCAGCGGGATCAAGAACTGTTATCAACCCTTAAACAGGAAGTTCCCAATTTGTGTCCTTTAAAAAAAAAAAAAGTTCCTGCCCCTAAACTCTCCTGACTGAATGAGCACTCTCAATCCACGTGTAGTTGGATTAAACATACAATGGACAAAAGCTCCCCGAACTGCATGTGTATATTGGGTACATTGGACACACATTGTTTAGAAAAATCGAGCCCTAAAAGTCTTTGCATATAAATCTAAACATTTTTTAAAGGCCACACACATCCACAGACTAATTGCTGCTTTTCATGCCAAAAATCTGTATTTACCTGTCCCTCAGTAAACTCCACAGTTCTCCTCCAAGGCAGGCCTCCAGTAGCATGTAAACATACTTACTGTCCTTGAATGTGCGATACAATCTATGAAGAAAAATAACAGCAGTGCATACGAAAAGCAAAATATAATGAGAGATTTCTGGGGCTTGTTCTCAGAACTCACACACAGCACTCAGTTCCTAAAACCATCCACTGCACTGACTTCTCTGAAAGCATTAGTAACTACTTACTTCACAATGAATGGGCAACATGTCTCTTCTAGGATCTTCTTTTCAGAGTAGATGTGCTCTTGTTGCTTGGTATCCACTACATGTTTCTTCTTTATGCACTTCATGGCAAAAGCTAAATTTTCGTTTTTCACTTTGACCTGCAAACAAAAATGACAACAAGAAAAAAGCATAATTGTGTATTAAGGGTAAGGAGGATAATCTTCTAGTTAAGGTATTGGACAAAACTTTAGGAGATGATTTCACCTCCAGTTTGTCTGCAGAATTCCCCGATTTGGCTTTGGCAAGACAATAAAATTTCTGTGTGTCAATTCTCAATTGTAAAATGAGGATAAACGCTCCTTTTATCCATCCTATGTATACAGAATGCCAGCAGTTTGGGAAGGACTATGCATTTCTAGCACAGTGGGGGCCTACTCTTAGTTAACACTGCTACAGCAACACGAACAGCAGTAGCTGCTTTTAAAGGATCACTTGGAACGATTTACCATTGCAGTGAAATAACATGCAAGATATAATAAGACAAGGAAGAGAGTGTGACTGAATGTTCTTCAGTCTTCTTAGAACTAGCAGAGAGGATTTCTTCATAACAACAATTTTTTCATGAAGTCTCATGCTGAGGGTGGGGGTAGGTCTGGGATTTTTCTTATGCAGGCGATAGCGTAAGAATGGCTTTAGTACCAACATGGGGCAATATGTTCTTCCTGTGAATCATTTTAATAAACATTAACCATGTATAGGAACTAGCGGCCTAAGTATCAGCTTTTTGTGCTTAATATCTTGTGCATAAAATTCATTTGTGGATTTAAGCATATTTGTGCTTAAAATCCGTGGCTTCTTGTGCTTAATAAAGTTGTCCAGCTTCCATTAATTTACTGTTAGCCTCAGTAGTTTGTAGAAGGATTGCTCGTGGGGTTTTTTCCAGGTGCCTGCTACTGAGGCACAAGGGACTGGAATTTAAGACTGCGCTCTAATGAGGCTCTCCCCATCCTGAACACACAGCTGTTTCTACAACTGGGTAGGGCCCCAAACGGCCATTACAAGGCCGCAAACAAATTGCTGGATGTTTCAAAAGGTAGTACAACTCAGAGCTGGATTGTACTGGTTATAGCTGCTGTGGGGCACACCAAGCAATTCTAGCAATGAAGAAAATGCAGGCTCTGGAGATTATTTTAAGTCCAGCTGGACTTTCTTGGCTTCTTCTACCCAGGACCCTCAATTCAGAGAGCATGATGCAAATGGACACATTAGGAAATTTCAGTGGCACAGGGACTGATGGATATGTACATTTGAAAGGACAATCCTTCAAGCAGCATATGTGAACAGACGCAAGACCATGGCTTGTTTCCTCAGAGGCAAAGGGAAGAGATGTAACAGCTGGTTCCTGTGCTGCAGAATCCTCTCTGCCTGTGATACACATCAAACACATGCCAAGTAGCCCTTCCTCCCATGAGCAGGTGACCACAGTTTCAAAATATAACACTTTTATTTTCCCCAAATACTCAAAAGTAATTTTACTTTTTTTTTTCTCTCATTTTACATGTGTGTATTACTGGTGCCAGCTGTTGAGCCAAGAGGGGCACGTGCCTCTTTTTATTTTCTTTCTTTCTTTCTTTTTTTTTTTTTTTTGAATGGAGGAACTCTTCTAGTAATGTAGGTCCAATTCACCTCTTATGCACCTAAATGCAATCCAAAACTGGACGTCTATGTCCTTGAAAAATGTTAACATATCTTCATGTGTAATGAACCATCAGCTTTAAGACTAAGGCACAAAAAGCGGCAGGGAAGAGGAAGCCCCTTTCAGCTTTTGTGTTAATTTTGTTTGAGGAACTCGAGCATTGTAGACTAGGACTGCATTTAAGCACCTAAGTGAATTTAGGAAGAATACAGGTCTACCTCTTAGGAACCTCTTTAGCTACAGTGTTACTTATTTTCCAAAAGTCTTACTCTACCAAGGCTCACAGGTAGAATACAATCTGGCTCTTAGTTTTCTAAATAAATCCATCATGAATAACCAAAGAAAAATAGCATCCTTTATTATTCCTTTGCCCAAGTCTATATTCTAATAATGTCTGTACAAATAACATTTTGCTTTGCTTCACACATTATTCCCTCAAGTAAATTATTTTTTTCACTGCACTGTTGCTATAGAGGAAATTGTATTTGGCATAATCTGTCCAGAGAAAACATTTTGTAGTTAATGCAAATAAAGCAAAAAGATAATAACTGATAAAGTGGAAAAGGAAGACCCTGCTGATGTTCTGATAAAAACTCCTCTAGTGCCACATAAAAAACAGGGCATATGGTCATTTTATCTAAGCAATGTCCCAAATCTACAGAGAACTAGTTTTACTTTCTGGATGCAAATCATATTAAACATAGCTTGGAAAAGCTAGCAGTATGCTTGTTTTCACAGCTTTACACTGAACCTCTTTAGCTACAGTGTTATTTTCCAAAAGTCTTACTCTACCAAGGCTAAATTTCTCTCTGTAGAGCAAATAAATAACCTGTGATTACAATTATGTTTAAAAAAAAAACAGCATAAACCAAGGCATAACAACTAATTTCCACACATTAGAAGGCCAGGGCAGTGGCAATGGCTGGGCCTGTTTTGGTGGCACCTGCCATTTTTGCACCCCTTTACATTGGTGCCCATGGCTGGTGCCCTACTCATCCATGCCTAGTTAAGCTACAAGGTATAAAGTAGTGATGCAAAAGTAGTGGAAAGCTAAGCAAGGAAACTAAATTGGTCTATGATAGGTACTTTTTTTTAAACCAATGAAGGAGGATCAGCACTGTCAAGAAAGTCCTGTGAATTCCTATGAAAGCTACATTTTATGGAACTTGTAGTTTTCAGGATGATGATGCTATGCCTAACAATGTTTAACCCAAAGCCAAACGGTACTATTATAGTTTCTACCCGGGGTGGGCAAAATGCGGCCCGCAGGCCAGATGTGGCCCTGCCAGGCCATTCTATCCAGCCTGCAGGGCCCCTACAAAATTTAGAAAATTAATATATATCTGCCCCTGGCTGCCTGTAATGTGGCCCTCGATGGCTTGCTGAAACTCAGTAAGCAGCCCTCTGCCTGAAATAATTGCTTGCCCCCGGTTTATACACTCAGTATTAGGCGCGTCTGTAGTAGCAATTTTATTAGCGATATTAGTAAAAAAAATGGAATGTAAAATGGATGAGGTTTAACAGAGATAAGTACAAAGTCCTTCTTCTGGGTAGGAAGAACCCTCACCGCAACTACATGACAGGTGGTGGTCCACCAGCTGCCACAGCACCTGAATGAGACCTGTGGGTTCAATCGACTGGAAGAGGACCATGAGCCAGTACTGCGATGAGGTCACCAGGAAAGCAAATAGAACTCTGGAGGCATCAGCCATTGTGTCCAGTAGATCCAAGGAAGTGCTCCTCCCCCTCCACTTGGCCCTGGTGAGGCCTCAGCAGGAGTACTGTGTCCGGTTCTGGGCAACGCACTTCAAGAAGGACATGGATAAGCTCAAGGGAGTATAAAGAAGGGCCACCCACATGAGCAAGGTATGAAGGAGGCCCTACAAAAAGAGACTCTGGGAACTGGGTCTGAGTAAGAGAAGACAGAGAGGTGACTTAGCTGGTTCGATCTGGACGAGATTGGGCCCAATTCAAGGACAGAAATTCTGAATCCAAATAGAATTGGGAGACCAAGTAACAGTTCTGAATTGATTCAAAGCATCCAAATCAATTCAGAAAAAGATTTGGAAAAGATTGGGCTGATTCGGAGATTCAGCCATAGACTAATCAGGCAGCTGACAACTGCCTCCAGCTGGTAAGTCTGTTCAGGTTGTAGGAGAGGGAAGGGAATGATTGGGACTGGGAAAAGTTGCCCAGCTGGGGTGGGGGGCATGTTACTAAGGGAGAAGGGTGTGGGGGGAGGCGCGGGATGCAGGTGCAGCAGCACTGGGTGTGGAGGCTCTGCCCTGCTGCCAATTGCCCAGCCGGGGTGAGGGTGGAGCGGGATGTGGGCGTAGCTCACTCCAGGCAGAAGGGGGCAAGTGGCAGCATGGCAGAAACCCCACTTCCAGCGCTGCACCTGACATCATGATCCCCCCCCATTCCCCCAGCTGGGCAGTGAGCAGCAGGGCATAACCCACAGCTCCCCGCCCCAGGGCAGAGGCAGACACAACTAGGGGAGCCACGGAGGAAGCCCCCATGGCTGCCCTGGCTGGCCCCACCCCCAGCCCGGCCCAGCCTCCTGGCACTTTAAAAAAAATTAAAAAAAAAAAAAAAAGGAAAGAAAAAATGGTTCTGCACTCACCAGCTCTGGCAGTAGCAATCAAGGGCCTCTAAGGGCTCATGCCAGAGCCCCCCAGGCAGTGGGGAGCAGCAGAAGGCAGCAGGAATGGCCCCTGCCTTCTAGGCACCCACGCAGCAGTTGCCCCATGGTGCTTTCTGGGAGCTGGGGCAGCTCCAGCAGTCAGCTGGCACCCAGCAGCATTCAGCCCCAGTGGCCCCTGCTCCCAGGTAGTGAGCAGCACTCTGTCATGCCTCACTGCACTCACGCCATGGGCAGCTGCCATGAAGGTATGTGGCAGTGGCACGCCATGGGCAGCTGCCACAGTGGCAGTGGCACTATGTGGGGGGCTCTGCCATGAGCCTCCAGAGGCCCCCAATTACCGCTGTCAGAGCTGGTGAGTGCCGGGGTTTTCTTCTTTCTTTTCTTTTTTAAAGCTCCACGGTCATTGGCTCTGGCAGCGGTGATCAGAGGCTTGTCGGTGGTCATGGCTGAGCCACTCCATGTAGCATGGGACAGTGGGAGACAGCAGAGATCGCTTCCTCCCCCAGCACCTGCCACCCATGTGGCAGCTGTCGCATTGCATGGGTGCAGCATGGCTTGGCAGTGTACCACACACTGTCTGGTAGCTGGGGCAGCTCCATGCATCACCCAGACCCTGGCAGCACTCAGCCCCAGTGGCCCCAGCTCCCAGGCAGTGTGCGGTGCCCTGCTGAGCCACACTGCACCTGCACCATAGGGCAGCTGCCGCGTGGGTGCCAAGCCAGGGGTTGATCCTCACTGCCCCCTACTGCACAGGGAGGGAGGGAGGCTCTGCCACAAGAGCACAGAGGTCCCAATTGCCGCTCCTGCAGCAGATAAGTGTGGGGCTTGCTTTTTTTTTTTTTTTTTTTAAATGCCAGGACTAGGCTGAGACCTGGTGGTCATGCCCTGCCTGGGGTCAGGCAGGGCATCCATGGGGGCTTCTCCCACAGCTCACCCCATCCAGGGAGAGGCAGCCACAGCCAGAGGAGCCACAGGAGGAGCCAGAGGAGCCACAGCTGCTCAGCTGTGCCTGTCTCTCCCTGGCTGATCCAAGTCACCAAATCTCTCCAAATCAGTGCCAAATCAATTCAGGACAGTGATCTGAATCTACAACTTGAATCACTGTCCTCAGAATCAGCTGAATCCAAATCCTAATTGAATACTTCCCTATTTGCACAGGCATAGTGACTTGGTAGCCACCTACAAGTACATCAGGGGACAACATCAAGTTTTAGGTGAGCAGTTCTTCAGGAAGGCACCTCAAAGGAGGACAAGGACCAATGGACATAAGCTTATAACGGGTAAATTCAGGCTAGATATAAGGAAGAACTTCTTCTCTGTAAGGGTCACCAGAATCTGGAACACACTCCCTGCAGAGGTGGTATAGTCACCATCTTTGAAGGGGTTCAAAAAGAGGCGGGACAGTAGGGCTGCACGAAGCTTCAGTTTATGATTCGATTCAGAGAAGATTCAGACTGATTTGGGCCGAATCTCCAAATCCGAATCAAATCACTAGAAGCTTAAAACATTCTGAATCAATCTGTAGCCTCCAAATCGATTCATAAAAGCTTTGGCGATTTGGAGGGCAGTCTTTATGGGGAAACAGAAACTTAGAAGAGGGACAAGGAGGAGGAGCAGAGCGGGAAGGACTGACATCTCTAGCTGGCCAGTGACTGTGACTTCTCTCTGCCAGAGGTGCAGGGACCCAGAACTCCCTTGCACCTATGTCCTTGACAGCTGGCAAGCTTTGTGGCCACAGCAGGGCCTACCAGCCAGTCCTGCAGTAGTTTCCCCTCCCTCTGCTATGGCCCAAGACAGACACAGCCATACAAGCACCCATATCACGGGTTTTGCCTGTTAACAGCCAGAGGTGCAGGGCCCCAGAATTGCACCTATCTCCTTGATAGCTGGCAGGCTCCATGGCTGCAGCAGGGCCTAGCCAGGACTGCACTTTTCACCCCACCCCACTGTGCCTTCACGCACACACACACACACACACACACACAGACACACAGTGTCACCTGTGTCATGAGCTTTGCTTGTCAGCAGTTTGAGGTACAGTTTCTCAGAAGCCCCTGCACTTATCTCCTTGAAACTTGGCAGGCTTCATGCCCTTAGCAGAGGATACCATCCCTGCATGTTTCATCCAAATTAGCCAAAAAACAAAGTTAGAGATATTTCATTGATTTCCCATTATACTCTATGGCTGAATCCCCAAATCTCTCCAAATTAACTCCGAATCTTCTGCAGCTGATTCAACTGAATTGAATCAGAAAAGCAATTTGAATCACTGGCATCTGAATCAGACGAATCTGAATACAAATCGAATAGTTCCCTATTCAGACAGGCCTACTGGACAGGCACCTTGTTGTGCTTATCTGATCTCAATTCACTTCCTACTCATGGCAGGAGACCAGACTTGATGATCTTACAGGTCCCTTCTGGTTCTATGATTCTATGCATCAGCTTACCAAAATATTTTGCCTTTCCGTGATACATATATATTCTGTATATAATACATGGGGTGTGCTATATGTTAAGGGTCAACAACTTTATACAAATGTGAGTGGCTGCTTGACACCCACCTGACACCACAGGCTTCCAATCTCCCTGCACTACCACCTATCCCCTACTGCCACCCAGCCTGTGCTGTGGGTTGCTATTATGCCACCCCCAACGGAGCTTCATTTTACCTTATGTCACAGATAAACATGGCCACTGCTAAATGGAAATGGTCAATTTAGAAGAGAATGTGCTATTCTTCACTAACTCTTACAAGCACAACAATTCTGAGCCCACCAACACCTACTTGTTTCTGTGACAAGTTCCAGGTTCTGGAATGAGAATGAAGAAGGGAACTGGTCTACTTTCCCCTTCAGCTGTATCATCTCCAAAGAGATCTCCTTGGTCAACTGCGCAAGCAGCAGGCAGATTGGAAATGCAGAACATGGCCTCTAAGTTGGCACCTGCCCCCAAGTGTCAGCAATACCCTCTACCCATCACCATGGGCTGTTTTAGACCTTTGCCAGTGGGATCCAAGCTCTTCAGAGGCTGGATCCAGCCCACAGGCCACTGGTTGCTGACACATGACCTATATGGTACCTACTGACTCAGTTAGGACAGTGCAAAGAAATGGACATTACCACACTCCATAAATTAAAATGAATTATTTTGAAAATAATGTATGAAGCCATGGGGGGGGGTCTCTTTTTGCTCAATCTCTGTATAGTTCTTTTTACTTTAACAAGGTAATACATGTATATAAATAAAATATAGCAAAGATTTCCAGATTATGTACTATGTACTCATGAAGCAGCAATAGTCGGTAGAACAAACAAACAAACATTCCAGTTAAAAACTGTTTTCAGATGTTTAAAACAAACTCTTACAAGCTCAACCCTTCCGAACCCACCAACACCCAGAGTTGTGACAACTTCCAGGTTCTGGAATGGGGATGAAGAAGGGAATCGGTCTACTTTCTCCTTCAGCTGTATCATCTCCAAAGACAGCTCATTGGTCAACTGCCCACAAGAAGATCTCCTGCATGAAGAAATAATGTGTTTTATTAAGCTGTCCTCCGTAATCAAATTATTATCTTAATATTCTTTCAAAATATCTTTTCCAAACAAACTGACTCTGACTTCTGACCTGCTTTCTTCAACCTGCACAATTACTATTTCATTAAGTATTTTCTTGCCACCCTTCTAGTAGCTGTAAAACCAGAACTGAAATGTTATTAAAGATCACCAGGTGACAAGAATCTGATAATTTAGCAAATAATTTAGCAAAACACTAATCTGATTTGAAGGTAGGTGACTACATTTTCCTGAGGTGGCTAACAATACTCCAGGGTAATTAACATTAAGTACCTACATTTTTCAGTTTTACCTGCAATTTAGCATGCATATTGTTCTTATGTAAAATGTTAGCATGAGCAAGAAACAGGGGAAGAACATGTTTTTACAAATGTGCTAACTCCACAGCTAGGGACAGACATTCAAAAAGCCTGAGCCTGAATTGATTCAATCTTTGCAGGTTAGTCTAACCTGGCTAGGCTGAATCAGTTTGTAACTGTACAGACATCCCAGACATGCAGGCACATGGCTGCAGTGGCTCAGGCTAGAAGCTGGTGGGCACTAGAGCAGCCCTCCATTCCCTTCCATAGTGCAGAGCTAAGGAGAGCATGGTCAGGTCCCAGCAGGATACTCTGATTAGAGAGGGGTTCCCCACCCCTTCTGACCAGACCAGCAGGGAATTGATAACACAGTGTTTATCACCCCTAATTCAGTGTTTATCAACAGGGGGACATTATCAGCTACCTATTGATGCTGCCTTTACCCTGTCTTCTACAGCATGGACAATAGCTAGTAGGGCTGTGCAAAGCTTCAGTAACAATTCAATATCAAGAGACCCATTAAAAGGACTGAATTGAACTGGAAGCTTCTGAATCAATTCAGAAAAGATTCAGCGCTGTTTCAGAGTTTCGGCCATAGGCTAAACAGGCAGCAGTTGACACTGGACACAACTGCCTCCAGCTGGTAAGTCTGTTGTGGTGGGCAGAGGGGAGAGTAAAGAGGTGTGGGGAAGAGCAGATCAATGCCCCCACAGTGAGGGAGGAATTGGGGCTTGGGCTGTGACAAGCACTGCCCAGGGAGGGGGTGGGGCACCTTGTGCCGCTGCATGCTGCCAGTCCAGGAGCTGCTCACTTGGTGGCTTATCCAGCAGCTCTTGCTGCTGCTTCCGCCACCAGTCCAGGAGGGCATGGGGTGTGGGCACGTGCCCCAAGATCTGCACAGGACAGGCAGGGCTGAGGCTGCATCGGACAAAAGGCAGAAGGCGCTGGGAGTGGAGGCTATGCCCCACTGCCGCTTGCCCAGCTGATGTGGGACTGGTGTGAGATTGAGCCACTGCGCTGCCTTCAGACAAGCAGTGGCATCGCTCCAGCTGGGCAAGTGGCAGCAGGGCATGCAGGGCAGAGGGCAGATGTGCCTCTGGATCAGGCTGGGGTGTGTGGTGGAGCAAGGGATATGGGGGAGCTGCAAGTTTTTGGGTGACATGTCCCACCCCCCAGTGTCCTACTGCCACTCGCCCATTCAGTGGGAGGCCAGTGCAAGACTGAGCTCCTGTGCTGCCTCTGGGAGGAGGAGCTGCAGGGCATGAGAGGGAGGGGCACGTGTGCCTCTGGATCAGGGCAGGGCGGGCAGCAGAGTGGGGACTGCAGCGAGTTTTCGGGTTGCACATGCTCCACCCCATGCTCTGCTGCCTCTCACCCAGCCCATGCTGCCAGGCTGCGCTCCATGGGGTGGGTGGAGCCAGGGTTGCAATCTGGGCAGCAGGCCCCAGCCACAGCCTGCAGCACAGCCCTGGTTCCACCTGCCCCACAGACCGCAGCAGTCGGCAGGCAATGGGGGTTAGCCTCCCAGAGCACAGCCCTAGCTCTGCTCACCCCATGGAGCACAGGCCGGCAGCAGGGTCTTGCAGCCCAGAGCACAGCCCTGGCCAGTGAGGCGGTGGGGCAGCTTGCGCTTCTGCGTGTCATCAATCCAGGAGCTGCTTGTGTAGTGGTTTTTCAGTAGCTTGCGCCATTGCTCCCATTGCCGGTTTGGGAGGGCATGAGGCGGGGGCATACGCCCCAGGATCTGTGCAGAGCAAGCAGAACTGGGGCTGCTCTGAAAAAAAGGTGATGGAAGCAGGGGATATGCTGCTTGTGCGGGGCTGGCATGAGACTGAGCCACTCTGCTGCCTCCAGACAAGCAATGGCTTCACCCACCCCATGGATCACAACACGGCAGCGGGGGCTGGCCGAATGGCAGCAGGGCACAGGGGACACGTGCCTCCCCTTAGCCTCCACTCTGCCAACCACTGCATCCCAATCTGGAGGCACATGGCCCACCTCATATGCCCTGCTGCCGCTCACCCAGCCAGGGCAAAGCTGCTGCTCATCTGGAGGCAACACAGGGGCTCAGCCTTGTCCTGGCCCTGCACTGGCAGGGCGAGTGGCGGGGGGGCATAGCTCCCGCTCCCAGCATCTTCTGCCTTTTGTCCCACGTGGCCCTGGCCCTGCCCACTCCATACAGATCCTGGGGCACACTTCCCTCCCCCATGCCCTCCCAGACTGGTGGCAGGAGCAGCAGCAGCCACACAAGCGGCTCCCAGACTGATGAGAAGCAGCGATGCAAACCACCCTACCCCCTCTCTAGGCAGTGCTTGCCTCAGCCCCAGTCTCAATCCCTCCCTCACTGTGAGGGCACTGATCTGCACCCTTTACCCCCACACACACAACAGAGTTATCAGCTGGAGGCAGCTGTGTCCGGCATGGAGGACTGCTGCTTGTTTAGTCTATAGCTGTATCTCCAAAGCGGTGCTGAATCTTCAGACCTGATTGAGCCAAATCGAATTGGGACAGTGATTCAAATCACCAAACTGAATCACCATCCCTCTGAATCCAACTCTGACGTAAACAGTTGCTGTTTCACACAGGTCTAGTAGCCAGCATATGGTCAGCTAGCTAATGCTAAGAGATGTCTAAGGCAGAGGGGACAGGCAGGGGAGGGGGCCACCAGGGAGACACCTGCAGTCTCTGCCGAGCTCCAAGCCAGGGAGTGGAGGGGAGGGCCAAGCCCTGCCGTGGACCAGAGAGCCACAGCTCAGAGAGCATGCTGGGGGAGTCAGATTTAACTTAAACCAGCAAGGGATCTGGGACAGACATCGCATAAACTGGTCTGGCCCAAATCAATTAAGTCTGATACTACATTCAACCAGGTTTATCTCGAAACAGTTTCAACCATTTTCAAACTGGTTTATGTGCACTGAACATCCATTATGAAACAAGTTTCTGATCACTTAAACTGGTTTGTGTGTAATGTCTGTCTCTAGCCCATGTGTCCAGAAAACATCTTTCAAAATATTA
>JAGPOW010000229.1:37160717-37171159 GCA_030014935.1 Caiman crocodilus
CTGTGACCCCAGCACTTGTTTCCTGCCATTGGCAGGGGGTCAGACTAGATGGCCTGCTCTAGGCCCCTTCTGGCCCTAGTTACTATGAAACTATGAAAACTGGATGCAGTACTCCAGCTGCGGCCTCACCAAAGCCGAGTACAAGGGGAGAATGACGTCCCAGAACGTGATTGTGCTTGACATAAGTGAATGAACTCTGCATAGCCTTTATGTATGAATGTGTGTAAAAGGGTGAATGGTGAGAGAAGATTTAACTGTTTATGTAAGCCACAAGGAGCCAAATGTAAGTTACCATTCAGTAAACTAATTAATGAATGGCTAAAGAATCCCTTTTAGACATAGGGTACAAAGAAGATAACGAGGAGAAGGAATGCACCCATCCTGCCAGACAGGCAGCAAGAACACTCCAAGGCTAAGATAAGCTGAAGACAAAAGAAGAACAACCACAAAAACAGAAGCTGGGTATGGAAAACCCCCAAAGCACTAAAGCAAAGAATGCCAATCCCTATTAAAGAAAACTTTAAAAATGCCAAGTTGGGCAAATATTTTTCTCTACCGCTGTTTCATCGGAGCACACATGCATCTGTTCACCCCACTCCAGCTGTTATCTTCAAATCTGCTATCTTCAAATTATCATCATCTACTCAATAAGCCCAGGTTGGCCACCCTGGGCTGATACTGAGCAACTATTGCTGGTAACTATATCTGGTGTATGTGTGGATGAAATGGTTGTTGAAATGTGTATGTGATGAAAATGTGTAAGTGTATGCCTGTGTGAAATAATGTGAATGATGATTTGTGTGTGTTTATATGAATGGTGTGCCCAAACCTCTATGTCTAACTCATGTGATCAATAAATGCGGCACCTTGCCTTATCCCCCTTTATAAAGGCTCGCTCGTGATTTCAGCAATTGGCAATTTAAGTATCAGGGTCAACAGGGTGGTTAGCCCCAAGTCTGCATCAGGCAGCCTATACCTGCCCCTACCCCATGCACAGATCTGGGGATACGGGTCCCCCCTTTCCCCTCCAGAATGCAGGCAGCGGTGGGGAGCCTGCTCCCCTGTCCCCCCAGACAAGCCGCCTGCAGCCCCATCCTGGTCCCTGCTGGGACCTGGTGGCCACACATTCCAGGCCTGGGTCCCAAACTCCACACACTGCCCAGCCACGCAGCATCCCCAGCCCTGCCTAACTCCCTCCCTATGGGGACCTCAATCCCCTTCCTCCCTCCTTAATTACAGGAGCTGCTCTCTAGGCTGCCTGGTGCCTATACATGCACATGACAGCCCTTGCCTGACTGCCGTCCTTCCAAAGAGGGAAATCCACGTTTTTCTGTTTTTCCATAGGAAACAGAAAACCCAGATCCCTGCAGATCATGCATTTTCTTTACTGTTCTCTGCTTATTTCTTGTTACAAGGTTATTTTCATGGGAACAGCAGCTTTGTTTAGTAACATGGGAGAGTTTTCTATTATATGTTAGACTAATCAGGTCTCTTGTTACTCCCCCCGCCCCCACTCGGTGGAGCCTGTCTGCATAAGATGCCACTGGGATATATAACCTGTGAGCTATAGGGGTGGCCAGTGCTTCCCTCCATAGTGACAAAGTCCCCTGTGGCTTCCCAGGCAGGATGCTATCTGCATGGGTGCAGCTCCAGTTCTGAGGCTGCACCCACCAGATCCAATGGTGCATGGGTCACTGGAAGCCTGGGTGTGCACAGGTAAATTTGGGCTTGGAGGGCTTCCAGCATCCTGTGTACTGTCCCCACCACTTCCCTGGGAAGGTGTCAGGTGGTAGCAGATGGAGAAGGTGGTGGGGATGGTGCATGGGGCACTAGAAGCCTGCCACACCCAAGCTTCCCTAAGCACACCCGGGCTTCCAGCACCCTGTGCACTCTCCCCACTGCCTTCTCCAGATAGGGCCCTTGTACACATGAGAAATAGTGCTGTAATTTGTTACATAGCAAACGAAAATACATGGGATGCGTTTTAGTTTGCTACATAAAAGTCATTTAAATCTAAATACGC
The DNA here is from genome assembly GCA_030014935.1 of Caiman crocodilus. NCBI lineage: Eukaryota > Metazoa > Chordata > Crocodylia > Alligatoridae > Caiman > Caiman crocodilus. The sequence continues at coordinate 37,162,741 of JAGPOW010000229.1, forward strand.
TGATGAATGGGCACACGTTACAAAATTTAATCATAACACGCCACCAAACATGTACACTATTATGCAATTAAATCGTTAACAAGGGCAATTAAGCCACTGAAAGGGGCATTTTCCTCCTGTGTACAAGAGCCCTTAGTCACGTGTACAAGGACCCGCTTGTTCTAGGACTAAAACAACTCACCTCACAAGATCAGACTTTTGACAAAGCATATATTTATATTCCTAAGCCTGCGTTTACACATTGGCAGCTTTATGTAGCCTTTTTGAGGGGGAGAAGTTTTGATTCCATTAAAGTATTTGGTCAAAGGATAACTAAAAATTATGTACTTTTGCAGTAAAAATTTAATCACAAACGTTTTGCGAGTTTCAGCTAGTTTTTACTAAGCCTTTAGGACCTAAATGATCATACAAACAGCGTGGTCACTTTTTCGTATGGAGCCCAGAGCACATGGCAGCTTGTCTTAAAACTGTCTATGCCAAAATGTATTGGTATAATAGCATATTCACACATTGCCTTTGTTCAAACATAACTTTACAGTCAAAACAAAGATGATCATGAGGTCAAATCAATAGCATATTTAAGTTTCTAAAGAAACAAACTGAAGAGCATGAATTAAACATTGTGAACCAACCTGATCAGAGCCTTTTCGCCAAAGTAATCCCCCTTCTGCAATGTTTTAATCAACTGTGGTTGGGCGTGACCATCAGTACTTTGGGTAACTCTAACCTGGGAAATGCAGGAACAAAAATTCCACAGTAAGTCATGTTTTCATGTGGGTAAATAAGACACAAAGCTGCCCAGCTTCCCTCACCCTGCTCTATATTCTTCATAGACTTCTGAATCTTTACAATGCTTCAGCAAAAGTATCAAATAAGCATAGTACCAAAAAAGCTTAGATTTTAATGGTAGGGGCAGGGCTGTGGGGAAAAAAGTATATTGTTACCTAAATATTAATGCTCTAATGTTAATTTCCATATGAGGTGTTTTATACTTCTATTTAAAAGCTTCTAGAAATGAACATTTATGTGGCAGGGCACTGGGAGTGCCCGCCACTGGGGGAGATTGCGGCGGCGGGACCCCGAGCCTGCCGGCCACTGGTGGAGAGAGCGCAGTGGGGCGTTGAGCATGCAGCCGCTAGTGAGATCGCAGCAGGGTGGTAAGCCTGCTTGCCGCCGGAGGAGATCGCAGCGGCAGGGCGTTGAGCCCGCAGCTGCTGGTGAGAGCGCGACGGGGCGTTGAGCCCGCAACCGTGGAGGAGAGTGCGGCAGGGCACTGAGCCTGCCTGCCGCTAGGGGAGAGTGCGGCAGGGCACTGAGGGCGCCGCTGCTGGTAAAGATCATGGCAGGGTACCGGGGGTGCCTGCCCCTTTAAGGCCCTAGAGCTGGCAGCCTCCAGGTTCCTGATTAGGGCAGCCATTTTGGGACGCAAACTGCCCATATAAACACAGGCAGTCTGGCTGCAAGAGGCCAGGCAGCAACATCGCCTGGCCAGAGAGTTGCCGAGAGAACACCCAGAAGTAAGGGGGAGCTGTAGGGCTGGCAGGAGGCTCCACTGGTCCTGGGTATGACCTGAAACTTCGCCCTGCCGGGAGTGGGTGGCCTGGTGGGGCTCTCAGTGTAGTGGGAGCCCCCAAGGAAATGCCAGGCTAGTTACCATCCCAGTGAAAGGCGAGTCAAGGCGCCATAACCCCTTTGCCCCCACCGCCGGGCGGGTTACCCTGTTTGTGTTGTGTTGATGGGAAGGGCCCAGAGGGTGGACCCAGTGCGAGAGAGAGAGTGAGGGGTTGGAGACCAGCCCAAGCCAGAGTACCCTCGACTAGCCCACGCTGGGGCCAGGGCTATGGGAGCCAAAAGGGCCGGAGGCCCACCACGAGGGACGCCCAAGAGCCAGGGGCCTGGGGTCCCAACTGGCCTGGAGGTGGGCCAGGGCTAGGAGCTGGAGGTCTCGGGGGGACTACACCCAAAAGGGGAAGATGGCTCTGGGGGGGGCGAAGTAGCCCAGATGACAGTGGCGCAGCTGCCTGATTGGAGGGATTGCAGGAGGGTCCTGTATAGAAGATTCTGGGGCCCAGTGTGGGGCTGGCGATTAGTGTGAGACCGAGATGCCATCAGCGAGGCTTGGGCTGTGGTATGGGGATGGAAGGAGCCGCAGATAGCGCCCCCTGGCATTGGGGCACGAGTGGGCAGCCTCCTGCTTATTAACAACAGTGAACCTTAAGATCAAGTCGTGGCAGGCGGGAACAGGTGGGAGGCTGGCCCACCGAGACAGGCGGTGGGGCCATAGAGTGTGGAGAATGGTCCAGGAGATGCCTGCCTGTCACAATTTAGTTTTTAGGGCTGCTGTAGCTGTGATGCTCCAGGAAATATGACAGAAGCAAGGTTTTTTGGTAATAACCCCAGATAAAAACAATCTTTTTGAGACACAAATCTAACTTTATAATATTTTTCTCCCACTTTGGTTCTTTAAGGTCTCATGCCAGTCTAATAGTTAATGGATATTGGGTACTGATTTATTCCTTGGGGTAAAAACTAAAAGGAAATTGACACTGATTGAGTAATTTAATAGGCTGGTAGCTTATAGAAACAAGTACCAAGTAGGCCACTGCTTCTTAGTTATTTCACAAATTGAGTTTTTGCCAGAGTAGCATGTTCTAATTTTCTGGGAAACCAAAAAGTCGTAGTGGGCTTATTTAAACTAAAGTAACATTGCACCGCTCTGAGTATGAAGAGGAATACATTTCTAGCAGTGGAAATTTCTGATAGATTTCTAGCCATAGGAAACTCTCAGATTTTTCTCAGAAAGGAAGCAGTACAGGCATTCAGCCCGCACTCCCCCATTTCCTGGCGGGTGTGGCAGGGGGCGTAGCATGGAGCGGCTCTGCCCTGCCTCTCCCAGACAGGGAGTCCCCCCAGTCTGAGGAAAGCACAGGGGAAGCTGCTGCTTAAGTTCTCCTGATCAGTTGATCTAGCTGGGGATGGTCCTACTTTGAACAGGGGGATTGGAATAGATAACCTCCTGAGGTCCCTTCCAACCCTAATTTTCTATAATCACAGAGGAGTCAAGCCAGGGACAGATCCAGGGTTGTGTAAAAGAGGGTAAAGGAGCAGCGGTCAGAACTTCAAGAGTAGATGCACCCCACGCTCCCAGCCCCCTCCTCCCTGCCATCTCCTCCCACCCCCTGACCAGGGCAGCAGCCTGTGCTTCAGGAGCCTCTGGGGACTTTCTATGTCCCAAAAGCAGATGAAAATCCCCCCTACTCAGAGGCTGCCCCTTCCCCTCCTCTTCCCCTTACCCCACCCCTGCCTGTTTTCTCTTTTGTTTGGGAATGGGGACGCTCCAGAGCCAACCGGGCTAAGCAGGGACTGGGCTCAACTAAGGAAGGGATAGTGGGAACAGTGTGGCTGGAGAGTATTTTCTCCTTCCTCGAACAGTCACAGCATGGGAAGGGGAACCCCCGGTCATCCCTGTTGCTCTTGTTCCCATTCTTAGATGAGCCCAGCCCCCATGCCTTTGAGTAGGAAGGCGAAAGGAGGGAGTGGTTTCACCTGCTTATGGAGCTTTTAAAATATCCTGAAGTCTCCTATTGTGTGGTCCAATCCAAGAGAGCGGTGCACCACGTGACTGCACACTCTCTGGTTCTGCCCTGCAGTCAAGCATATTCATTCTGCAGAAACTCTCTCTCAGGAGAGATCATCCAGCTGTCAATTTTTCTCCCAGAAATGGCATATTTCCTCCAGGAGAAATTGAATGAACACCTGCATACTCCTAGTTTCTACCAGAAGAACTGCAACTTTCCTAGTAGAAACATAATGCCTGTACATGGCATCTGACAATTTAAAGGGCCTTAAAACTGGCAAAAGTTACATTACCCAATGTACAGGGGCTGTATTGTAAATAACAGTCAGGTTTCTCACCCATGAGCAATTATAATAAGCAACAGACTCCAAAGGACTTAACAGCATCCTAGATAAAATATACTGATTTCACCCAACAGGAGCTGCTTGGAAAATACATTTGTATTCTGCAATTTAAGATTCAATATCTTTATGTATTACCTTTCCTTTAGCTAATATAAAGAAGGTACTTCCTTCCTCTCCCTCACGAATAACATAATCCCCTTTGTCATAGTATTCCTGTTAAAGCAGAAAAAAAAGTAATAAAAGGATAAAAGAATATATACAGCTGCATTATGATTGATTTCGTTCACCCAAAATGACATCATCCGCCACTTGAAAAGACAGCACATAATACTTCTTCACATGCAATTATTTTTATTTCTAAACTTCCTTTCTGTGTCATTTATATCTAAGTAAATCTTCTCATTTCTCACACACTGAATCAGTGGCGCTCAAACTTTTTGGACTCAAGGCACCTCTTGATAGACTTCAGACACCTTGGAAAATGCCTGTTCTTAGTTTTCACTTGTTTTTGACTACAGAAAAATAAGAGCAATTTTTTTTGTTGCAAAGAACCCAGAAAGTTGACGATTTTAACATCACAGATTCCTATTTGAAATCTTGGAGTTTATCATGTGAATCATGTTTGTACACCCGAAATTGCTAACACTGCGTTACACTCCTGAAAGGAACGCAAGGCACTCTGGTTGAGAATCACTGCTTTAAATGATACCACGTGATACAATGAAGCACTCCAGATTTAAAGCATCCCAGCAAATGTATATTACATAATAGGATAACACTTTACATACTTAGGCATTACTGTGACTATCCCTTCCTGACAGGTGAAGCCGAGAAAAAAAAGATCAAGGAAAAGTCACTGAAAGTACCTAACATAGGACTTACAGACAGAATCTGAAACGTACCTCATGTTCTCCCCAGGTGTCAACCTCTGCTTCCATTCTACCCATGATCCCAGCCCTCATCACTCACTTGCTTAACTTTCAAAGAAATCTTACTTATGATTTCTATCATGCTTTCTCGCTTATATCTGGAAAGAGATATCAGAGATCTCTTTCAATAGTCACCACATCACCTTTCTTCAAAACCCTTCTGTGGGTGCAGACAGAAGTGCAGCTTTCTGCTGTAACGGAGAATGCTTTGCAGAAATCATTCTGGGTTACAACAACCACCCAGACTAAATAGAAGCTGACTGGTGGTGGTTCCAGGGGGGGGAATCTAGCTGTCGGCTGCCAGCCTGCAGTCAGTTTTCCCTAGCGATGGCCACTCCTCTCTCCCAGCCTGGCCCTGTTACCGAATGGGAGGAGAGAAAGCTTATTCTAGGGGTTCCCCAGCTAGCACTAGAGGGTAGGATGGGTGATTGTGAATTGCAGCCCCCTCACCTCGGGGGAGCTCCAATACACCCACCCCACCCTTCAGCGAGGGCTGAAAAAACCTCAGCATGAACTCCCTCCATTCACTTCAGCCCCTCCCATTCTGCAAGCAGCTCAAGGCTGGGTGGCAGTGCAGACAGAAGTTACAGAAGATTAGAGCTGTGCACTGCTTCGGTCCCTTATTTGATTTGGTGGAGATTCAGCCCAATTTGGGGGCCAAATTTACGAATCAAAATCAGGAGACCCTTTAATCTCTCCAACTTGAATCGGAACCCTCTGAATTGATTTGGGGGGGGGGGGGCACTGAGCTCCCTGGCAGACACGGAAGTGGATTGGAAGTACTTCTGGTCCACCGCCAAGTACACAGTCCCCCATGCTCCTGTGGGATGCTCCATCCACCGCATCACAGTAGCATTCCTGAGCCATGCCCGGTAACTCAAGGTATGTAGAAAAAACATGTAAAGCTGTGTCTACGACCGAGCCACTGATTCTCCAAATCAGCATTAAATTTTCTATTTCAGATTTGGTCAAATTGAATCGGGGACAGTGATCCAAATCAACGAATTAAATCACTGTCCCCAATTCCGGCTGAATCCAAAACGAATACAGCCCATTACACACACCCCTACAGAAAATGCTCTGTTTGGAAATATCTTCATTTGTCCTCTCATGCAGCACGAGTTCAGATTTTTGCCCTATCAGCCATTTTTAAGCAGTCTGCAACCTTGCACCTGGGTTTGGTCATGGCTACAAATTGCTTTGGCCAGATCAGGAGCAAACTGTCACTTCTGTCTGTGTCCTTTGTTCTGTGTTGGTATAGAACCTTGCACAATGTTATATCGGTTTATGAATGCGGATGCTAGCCGCTACCACAATGCAAATAATAAATAATATAGTTACTTTTACCTTGTGCCCAAACACACATTGGTCAAAGCTGTAGATTTGAACCTATAACTACAGTGGTTCTGACAGATGCCTCCCTAAATACATAGATTTGGTTTGTTTGATATGTTAAAGCCTTAGGCCTCATACAGATATATAAGCTCATGTGGTTTGCAGCACCACAAGCCTCTGTGGCACTGCAAGCCACATTCGGCAAATGTTAAACATGCCCTGAGCTGCAAATTTGCAGTACAGGGCCAAAAGTTGCTGCTAGGATTTCCAGGTAGCTAACCCCCCCAGCAAAAAAAAAAAAAAAAAACACCAGAAGAAAAAGCAGTACAGCACATGCCCAACATGTGTGCACCAGCACACATGGAAGCCAGGCCATCCAGCCAGGCCTCCATGCTGCCAGACACGTGTCCCTGCTGCTCCAGGCTACCAGGCAAGACTGCCGGGCTCCGGATGAAAAGCTGGGAGGAGCTGGGCAAGAGTAGTTCGCCTGCTGTGGGACAGCTTGTCCTGCACTGAAGGGCATGTGCAGGGGCATGAGCTGCAGCAAGTTGTGTCACTGAAAGTGCACGTTCATGTGTGGGTGTGCCTTAGAGCCCACCTCTCCGTTCTGGAAGTAGTTCAAGGCAAACGGAAGCATTATACACCAACTTTGCACAAGTGTAAATGACTAAGGCATCAGAGAATCAAGCAGTTTGACTGAGGGATTTTAACTTATTTTATCTGTATATTTCACTTCCTTTAGATGCTGGAGATACCACAAACTAACACTTCTTTTTGATGCTACTAAATTTTATTATTTATTGTCAGCATAGAATTCCTCTCTGATGGTTCTAAACGTCATGTTAGAAACAGATTTTCTTCTTTAAAAGAAAAATATTGCCCTCCTCGGTAAATAAAAAATTTGAAGTTAAGATGAATTATGAATTTGTACCATCTATGATAGAGTTATGTTGCGTAGAAAACAATCCCAGGAGAATAGGGGAAGCAAGCCTATCCAAAATGACTCTAAAATTGAAATCTCTGGAGGTGCAAAGTTATAACTGTGTCATCATTGCATGTCCTTGATAAACTATAAAGGAAGATTTCCATAAGTTGCATATTGAAATCTGGAGCCATAATTTACATGCAAGTAAACAAAACAAAGCAGCAACAACAAGAACAAAACAAATCTTAGTATATATGTATTTCTCAATGGATTATTACGTCACACTATATTTTATGACTGATGGAAAATGATTTAATAACAAACAGTACAAGGAGACTTTATATGAAATATATTCTATAACCTGATAGTTTACAAATATATTTAGCTTGATATAAATTTTAATCCTCTCATAATTTACATGCAGACTTTCAGTTCAGGTAAAGAATTTCAACTCCATTTTATTATAGGAGAATTACAAATGCAACTAATGGTGGTTCCATTTTGGACTCCAAAGTCTTAGAAAATATTCTTACTAAAGATCTCGGACATAGTTATAACAATGAAGGTTGTCAGAACTGCAATACAGATTGCACTTCAGTTAGAATAAAGTTATGTCACATGAAATGCTTGGATTCTGAATACGAATTCAAGTGCGACTCTACTTGGAAAAGTGTCTTCCAGAATTACAGCAATTTGGCTCCACAATTTATTGTGCCAGTTAACAGTAGCCAAATAAAGTTAACTTCACAGGGCTTAAAACTGTAAAGACTTTGGTGCTGATTATTTTTTAAATATATGTATCAGTTGCACTTAAGCTTAACTTTAAAATCTCTTACCACTTCCAAGCAATCGATTATCTTTGTTAGCTTATCTTCAGGTAGGTTTTGCAGTAGGGATACACTTCAGAAAAATCAAGAAAAATGCACACTTAGTTCAATTCATGATCTTTCACGCCTTCTCCAAGGTCTTATCCCCACGCTGTGTTTGTAGTATTCATTTTACAAAATAGGGGCCGAGATCGGTACCCCTTTCCTCCCAGTACAAACCAATAAGAAATGGTTGCCATCAATGGACTGTGATTTACAATAATTTCATATTGGTATAAGCAATTATCCAAATACAAAGTATACAACATGTAACTGGATAGTTCAAGTACTAACCCCACTTACTCTTTGTGGGGTTACATTCTGTTTAATACAAAGGAAGATAAAAAGATAGGGCTGAAGTTGCTAGTTTTAAAAATCTTCCAAATATGCACTGAAAGAATAAATAGTTCTAGCCAAATCATGGGCCTAACTTGAAAATTAAA
>JAGPOW010000229.1:37171259-37185918 GCA_030014935.1 Caiman crocodilus
CATGAATCACAATCCAGTAGTTCAGTGTCAAAACCAACCCATCCTACTGCCATTCCTGTGCAAATCAAATGTATTCAAAACACTGAAAATTACAACAAAGGTAACATTGACAGTTTTGCTGTGATTGTTATTAAAAGAGAATTCAAATGCAGTAATAGCTTAATGATGGAGAAAAAAAAAAACACAGAAAAGATGCTTCTCTGACAGGAGGACTACAGCCCAAAAAGATCTAAAGAAGAATACCAAGAAGTCTGAACCTAGAATATATCTTATACAGAGGCAGACTTGGTATCTTATTTTGGAACTATATATAAGTGATAATTTTTTTGCCAGAGAGAAAATAAGAAGAAGAAAAAAAATATTGGCTAATTATTGTCACAGCAATTTACATATAAGTTTCCCTTGCTTTATGCTGTACATGTGTTCCTGGAAAACGGTGCATAACTAGAATTTGCATCAAGGGAGCCCACTTTTTCAATGTTACAAACAGGGATACGTTCCAAGACCTCGACTGTACTGACCCCCAGACTCATTTCTACCACTCTTACAAGACAATTTTATTACTCGCCAACAGCAGAGAGTGATGGGAGATAAGCTACCAGGATTTTTAGAAGCCATAATGAGGATGGCAACTACATAAAACACATGTTGCATACAACAAGTGAGGAGCACAGAGCCACACAGGAGACTTTGTTTTGGTGAGCATTACTCCCACAACTGCACAAAGCAGCTCATTGCGGGCTTCCACCACACTGATCATATAACAGTGCATTTAACCTTGTGTATAATGAATTTTTGATATAAAAAGGGTCATTGCATAGGAGCAAATTCACACATACAGAACCCGCATAAAGTGAGGGAAACCTGTATTCTCTTATTTGTTTAAAATGATGTTATTTTGTCCATAAAAGGTTAATTTCTAAAATGAAAAGTAATAGATTTTTTAAACTAGAAGGGATCATTGTAAGCATCTAAACTGATCTCTTGTATCACACAGGTTAAACCATTTCACCTACCATTTTGTGTGTAGTGGAGGGAATTATTCTCCCCTGACCAGTTAGTGAAAATATTCAATCCCAATAACTTGTATTTAAAATATCTCATATATTTAGAAAGACATGCCATTTTGATTTAAACTATCCAAGACGTGACAAATTTACCATTTCCCTTAAGAATTCACTCCAACAGTAAATTACTCTTGTGTTTAAAATGTTTTGCCTGGTTTCTCATTTAATGTTTTTTTACAGCCTGAATTTCCAGCCACTGCATCTTCAGTTTGCTAACTTAGAGCACAGCCCATACAAAACATATTTTGTCTTTTTTAACATATCGGAAAAATCAATGTCAGAAAATTGTTTTGGTGGGTGCACCTGCAGAAGATGCTTAATGCGTAGTAGGCTAATGCTACTGTGCATTGGGGTCTTGTGGCAAAGTCATGCTAAGGCACTAGTGCACAACAGAATTAATGTAATGTACATTAAGTGTCAGAAAAAGACCATGTGCCTTTGCTACTGTGCAGTAGCACCAGCTCCTGAGCATTTATGTAGTACTTCATATTAGAGATACTAAACTTAATGCACAGTAGCATAGGAGCATTAATGCACATGTATGCATCTTGTGACTCCAAAAACATACAACACTGAAATACGCGTACTATTGCACAGTTGTACTGGCTTCACTATTACCTCCACAACAGATTGCAACAAGAATAATCTGTGTACCTCATTTTGTTAGCTTGGATATAAACTGTATTACCTTCTGAGAAAATTTCTGTACTGTTCTTGTCTTGTTTGTGCTGTCCTTCTCATGATGTTCTGAAACACCTCTCTGTCCAATGCCCATGTTTTAACATTTGTGATAGCTTTCAGAAGACCAGAACAAGGAAACAAAAACAAATTTCCTTTAATGATGTGTTGGAAGATACTACAATATTATGATATGGTAATAGATGTATTGTGCAGTATGGGCCATACATTCAAACACTCCACAGCTGAAACCAGGTTTTCATGACAGGATAGCTTCCACGTCTAGACAGCTAAATAATGCCCAGATATTAATAAGTGCTGAGAAACAAGCAGTTCCCATATTACCTGACATGCTTTGAAAAAGAGCTATTTAAATGGGAGGTGAATTTTAATCCTGATTACAGGTGCTGAACTTGCTCGAAAATTTTGGTTTATGCAGTCAATAAAAGAGCTTAAGAGACACAAGTCATCATTGTTTAGTTGGGAGGTTTAAGTGCACAATAATTTGGCTAGGAATCACCTCTAAATTAAACTAAATATAAAATCTAATGATTCATACTGTAAAATACGTAGTGGACAAAGATCCACAGGAATAGGATTTTTCTGAGTTATCCTGTGATAGGACAATATAACCTAACAAGGTGGATAATTTTAATTTAAACACCGTTTCCTTCTTAAAATTAACATATAATCAACAATTTTACACAGGTTATGGGGCATACAAATAGTAGACAAGATGTTAAATATGCTGAAAGACAATGTCAGAAAAAAATAAAACATAAAATAAATGATTTTGTACCAGGAGCAGAGGGGTGTCTTTATTTCGAAAGAGTAATGCATCACGTACAAAGTCCAAGGGCATACATCACTGAAGGGTTCCATTTATTTCCTGAACTCCTTGAACTCTGATTCAAACTACTAACCTTTGCAGTTAGTTCAGTGGTATGGGTAGGTTCTCAGCTGATGTATATCACTGTCTGTGGTTCCCTACAAGTTTTTTTGTTTGTTTGTTCATTTTACCTCTGTCCCAAACAACTATTTTTGTTTGATCTTGATAGGTGTATTTCCACTCTCATCAGCTGGGAATCTTACCCTAGTTTCTTTAATTATTCCTCAAGCAATCTTTACAGTTTTAAAGAAATTGTAACCTATGAACCACAATGGGAAAGGAAAAATACACGGCGCAAAGGAATGAGATGTTACTGTGTCAAATTTGCAGTTTTTCTTCAACAGCCGTAGCACAAATGCTATTGAGAGTTTGGGCTGGAAATAACCCTATCTTCCTCTTTTGTTCAAAGCTGGCTGGAAAGAGAGTTTTACTAGGCCAGGCACCCATAATCCCCGTTCACAGATGAAATTACTAGCTACATCTTAAGTAAAAAGAGTGGAAACCCCAGCAGACAGTACATTTGAGTTATTGTAGTGTTTTAACTATTCAAAACTCTGTGCTGGTTCTCAGTGGGTTTCCTCAAAACCAATCAATATTAACAAAGCGCTAAAATAACATGACATCGTGATATGCAAAAAACTTATTTTGCAATGATAATAGTATAAAGTGCATGCAAAGGAGAAGAATACAGAACAAAATTAAATGCAGCAGTGCACCAGTAAGGAAAATAATCACCTTATCAATGCAGTTTTGTTTAGCATGCAACAAAAGAGAGAGAAAGAAAGTAAATGTAATCATTTCCATTTGCATAGTCAGTATATTTAACAAAATGCATAAGTACTTTAAACTGAAGGCAGGGAAAAGGACCAATGAGAAGGAAAAAAAAAAAAAAAAAACTTAAAAAAAAATACCAGAAGACTAAATTCTGTTCCTATTTACTTTATTGTACACTGAGATTTACACCAGACAAAAAGCAAGCAGAATTCACAGAATCATTGAAAACTGACTAATATGTATGGACGGAAGTGGAATGGTATAGTGGGAGCACACTGAAGCTCAGTGCACCAAGCCCATCAGATGTACGAGCTGATGTTTCTCTCCCACAAAACTGTTGGGTAGCAAAAGAAGGACAGGACGAAATCTACACACTGTCATGCGGGATGTCAAGACTAGATAATCTTCAGGCCTGTGCGATGCTTTGGTCGCTGATTCAATTCGGCAGAGTTTCAGCCCAATTCAGCAGGCAAATCTCCAAATCCAAATCAAATCAGAAGACCTATTTCTCCAAACTGAATCGGAATCCTCCGAATCCAGAGAGATTCGACGATTTGGACACAGACACACCTTTATATGTTTCTTCTACGTACCTCCAGGTACCCCTTGTGAACACTGAGCTGGTGCGGCAGATGGAGCGTCCTTCCAGTCCATTTCTGGGTTCATCGCTGAGCACACGGGGGCCTCTCCCCCACGCTCTTGTGGGCACTCCATCCGCCCCACCATCTCAGCAGTCATGAGCCACACCTGGTACCTTGAGGTATGAAGAAAAAACATTTAAAGCTGTGTCTATGGCTGAATCTCTGAATCAGAATCTAATCTTCAGATTTAGATTTGGCCAAATTGAATGGGGACAGCAATCCAAACCAATTAATCGAATCACTGTCCCCCAAATTGGGCTGAACCCAAATTGAAAATTTTGGTTTATACAGTCAATAAAAAGAGCTTAAGAGACACAAGTCACCACTGTTTAGTTAGGAGGTTTAAGTGCACAACAATTTGGCTAGGAATCACCTCTAAATTAGACTAAATATAAAATCTAATGATTCATACTGTAAAATACGTAGTGGACAAAGATCCACAGGAATAGGATTTTTCTGAGTTATCCTGTGATAGGACAATATCACACACCTAATAATCTTTATATTTGAATTACAGTGAGCACATCTACATGTGTATTAATGCATTTTTGCTAACGTGCATTAAATCCAATACCTTCAATATGAAGGCATTTTTACACATGTTCGGGGGGGGGGTGCGGGGGCACCTCTGATAGCTGCTCCAATTAAAATACCCAAAGTGTCTCATGTATCAGCGTTCCTGCACTCCAAAATGACGGTGAGGGTACTTTATCTGAAGCTCATCATGAGCTTTAGTTAAAGCACCCCCACCACCATTTTCAAGCTCCTGGATCATGTACAGGCACCCTGAGGTACTAAATAAACACACATTAGGCTGCGCAAATGCACAGTAGTACAAGCACATGTTTTTTTACTGATGCTTAATGCTCAGTAGCCTATTCTACTGCACATTATCATGGGGGTTTTTTACTCACCACTTTAATAAGCAGTAGAATAGGCTACTGGGCATTAAAGAGTATGTGTAGATGCACTCAGTATCATCCAAGGATACCCACAGAGATCAGGCCCTCTTCCTCTAAGCATAACACACATACATATGAACAGATTGCAGTCCCTGCCTGAAAGCATTTGCAGCCTGAATAGACAAGACAGAAAAGGGTGTCAGGGGAAAGGGATGCAGGGACAGGTGCAGTGACTTGTCTAAGGATACACAGTGGAAGAGAAAGAAACATAACTCCTAACTTTCAGCTCAGCAGCCTACCACCATACCAAACTGCACCCCATTGTAACGATCCTTTCCAGCCTTTACATCCAATATAATCCCATAAATTTCAAACTGTCTCTAGTTAACTGTAATTCTTTACTTACTCTTAGCATAACATCAAAGTGTTTTATCCAGTCTGTGTTTAATGCCCAGAAAACACTTGGATTTTGGATCAAAGGCTGTTCTCAGTCACACCAATGCCACCCACAGGCAAATTCAGATGCAAAACCCATAAAAACCAACTTTGTTCAATGGAGCTACTCCAGATTTACACCAGTCTGGGAAACAAGTGCAGAGTCAGACCTGTTATCTGCAAATAATATTAAGGAAACAACTGAAGATGTAACTGATAACTACATTTCTTTTACAGACACTGAGGGTAAACAAACTGGTACGAGAGCAATAGGAGTTGACAGTATTGCAGTATGTTGTACTAAAGAAACAATTATTATAGTGTATAACTGCTAGTCCCTAATCAACCTGATGTAATTTTGAGCATAAGTCAGTCCAACTCTGCATTACATAATTTTAATGATACCTTAACCACTCTAAGCTTCCTGAAAGACATGGGTTACTAACACATACAAAGCAGGTTGCTGCCTGTGAAACCTCACGCCTCACTGAACCAATTAGTTTCTAAGATGCCAACCTGCCCTACCTTCTGCCAGTCTTCAAACTAGTGTGGCTGACCACCTCTGCATCTCCGAATGCCCAGTAGTGAAATTTGGTGGCGTACCTAGGCAGTTATACAAGCAGATGGAAAAATCCCCCTCAAAGCAATGCGACACATAGCACAATGAGTGGGCAAGAAGGGCACAAGCCCTGTGGGTCAAGTGCAGAACAGAGGGGCTCGAATGGAGACAGTAGAGGCCCCCTGCATCTCCTCTCTCAGTCCCGGCAGCCTTTTCCCCTCGCATACCCCCTCCCCGCCCAGTCCTGGTGCCGCTATCCGCCAGTCATGTCCCCGTCCCCCCTGCAACAAGGGCCGGTCCAACCATTAGGCAAACTAGGGGGTCGTCTAGGTTTCTGCAATTTGGGGGGGGCACCAAAATTATATGCAGAACAAAATAACAGGAACATCATTCTAAATAACAGCCCTAGCCAGCCACAGCTCTACTTTGGTCTAAGACCTTTGGTTTGTTAAAGGGAGAAAGACCTCTGAAAAGATCTCAGGGGTAAAAGTTCATGCTAGACTTCTTATTTTCCTCTATATTGGAAGTGGTGGGGGCACCGAGTTACACAGTTCACCTAGGGCACCAATTACCCTTGTACCAGCCCTGTTGCCCCACAGTCCTGGCACCACTTCCCACCATGTCTCCCCTCAGTCCCAGTGCCACTCAGCTCCTGGCTCCCCCTAGGCACACGTGGGGAGCGTAAACTGACGGGGTCAAGCGCTGCGTGGGCAGCGGCAGGGATGAGAGGACCCCCGGGGAACTGTCTGTCGCATCAGCCCTGCTGCTGCCCATCTAATATATGCCCCAGTCAGTTCCTGCTCCCTGCCCGTGTCTGGGGGAAATTGGGAGCTGAGCAGCACCAAAACCAGGGACACAGAGCTCCTCCATCCTGGCACAGCTCAGCTTCCCGCTGCATGGGGGGGCCAGGAATAAAGTAGCACTGGCGCTGCGGACCGCTCCCCCCAGCCTCCTGCTGCCACGGCTAATTGCTGTGCTACACAGTGCACTACTGCATAGTAGCTAAGGCACTGTTAATCTAGTACCTGTATTTGTTAGTACTAGCAAACAGTTCATTAGCCTAATTTACTATGCAATAAATTCTGTACACTTGTGGACACTGATGTCTCCCTGTGAATTAATTTAGTCTAACATGTAATAAAGCATCTTGTGTAGATGCATCCAGTGTGTATTTGGCTGGCAAGAATAAACTAGAAATACGCAATAATCTTTCTCAGGTCATGTTAAGGAAAGGAGTATGTTTGTGAACTGACGTTACTAGGTCCCCAGGCAGCAAGAACCACGTTAGCTCATTGGAAATGTAGTCAGGGCATCGATCATATATTAAACATCGTATCATAAATTAAAAAACAAGTTCAAAGTGAACCTGGATGTAATGCAGACCTTATAACAATACTTGTACTTTTCACGTTTGGTAACATTGTATCAATGAACTATGTATACCTTTCACAGAGGCCGTCCTTGTGCAGTTGTATAAAATGGCTAGCTCACCAAATGCTGTCCACACAGGGATTGAGGAGAGCAGCTTGTTCTGCTGAAAAACTTCCAGCCTGCCTTCTGTCAAAAGTCACCAGGATAGTAAGCATTAAAGTTATGTTACACATAGAAAATGAACAACGAACCAAGAGATTCCTGATGTCCTGACCAGCTGAAATATCAACATTGGACCAATAATGTAAAAATACGGATCTGAAACAGGAGTATGAACTATTGCAGAGGGAGAGAGAGAGAGAAGTATTTTGTACTCTCTGCCCCATTATACAAGCCATTAATGAAATACCCAACAGCAGAGGACATGGAACGTACCCTTGTGGAACCCCTCATGATGCAACCTTTCAGCTTCAGAACTGCCACCCACTCATCCATGTACCCACCCCAATCTCTCCTGTACCAGCTTACGGAGTCCTCCATCACTCTAGCATGGACTATGCATTTTAAAGATGGTTATGTTTAAAGATTAAGTGCCCAAGTTCTGCCCAGCATGTGACAAGAGAAGAGCATTCCTTCTATGTGTGGCTCTAAAGTGTTCAATGTAGGCCAGCACAAGGGTGATCAATGCACAGGGTGACTTGTTTTGCTTGAGGGACAATATAAAAGTGGACAAAGTAGAAGCCTGTATGTCAGGATACCAAAATTACATGATTTCAGAGCTCTGATGAGCAGGGTGATAAAGATGTCTAAACTACAAGCTTGTCTTTTCAAAAACATGATTTAAAATGTTAAATCTGAGATTTATAAGCTCAGAATTTACCTGCCAAGATTGTGCTCAGAGCAGTTTTATAAAATTATTTATAATAATAATTACAATAATAATTATTATTAGAATGTTGGCAAACCTTTTACCACATAGCAATTTTCTATATTTCAGATTTTACTTGCTGTTTGAATTAAAAATATAGAAAAAAAGATATGACAGCACCTGCAATATTAAAATAATATAACATGCCTTCTGTTCCCCTTCACACAAATGAAGGACTCCCATAACACACTAACTCAAATCAGTCCAGTTTTGCAATGATATAATGGTAAAATTTATAGAAGCACTCATCACTGGCAAGTGAAGTCAAGGTTAAATCTCTCATTGATCTAAATGGGACCAGTTAGTAAGATCAATGGAAGCAATTAAGCCAGTGCCAATCTGTAAGCAATATTTTCTGTGTCCTCCACATATAAAAGCAAAATGAAAGTGATACAATCATAATCCTTGCATCATCTACTAATATAAAACACATGTAAAAGGTACCAACCTGCCAACACAAAAATATGGTTGCCTGGCTCTCCTTGTTTGATGATATAGCTCCCCTGCTGGTACGTTCTCCCGTACATACATTCTACCATGTCTCGGATCTGCTGAGGGTCCAGTCTCTTGAGAAACAGATTTTTATTCAGGGCATCTGCAATGAGTTTTTTCTCACTGGTGTAAAGCAAAACCTTGGGTTAGTTAAACTTGCACTCAACACAACTGGAGTTAATTGCATCTTTGCCTCAATACATAGTCCCCTGGTTATGCAAGTTATTTACTGATTCAGCAATAATCTGTAGTACCCACTATGTCTCAGGTATATTTTCCCAATAGTCTAACATGTATTTTCTCTTAGTTTCTAATCTACTGAAAAGTTTTGGGGATTTTTTTAGGAGATGTAAGATCTATAACTGTTGTTAGTATTCAGACTTGACCACAGGGTCAAGTCTGTGTATCTGCCTCTTGCTCTGTGTGTGTTGGGTGGAGGGTGGGGAGGGAGGCAGTATCATGCAAGGAAAAGGAATGCATAAAAAACCAAAAAAGATCTTATGAATAAATGCAGTAGTTTGTTACACAGCATGCTGTCAGGTCTACAAGAAAACAGAATCGTCACAAATCATAGAGAACACAGTTAAATATCCAACGGAGACTGTTTCCCCGTGTTCCTAGAAAGTGACAACTATAGTGATTCCTTCCACATTAATAAAAGTAAAAGATTCCAGCAGACCCAGAACGCCCTGGGAGATCACTTTGCCAAGGCTATGTTGAATCAGGCCTTCAAGAGGAAAGATGTAGAGCCTTAGGGGACTAATAGGCTAAAGCCTCTAGGCTCAACAGAGCTCTGAAATTTTCAGGAAAAAAAAAAAAAAAAAAAAAAAGCCTGTGTATCTAGAAGAAATTCACTCTGCTCTCTGCCTTCTCTCTGATTGAAACCAGAGCTACTCCTGCCCTGCCAAGCCAGCATCCTCCTTCTTCACAGAAACAGGGCAATATAGGGCATGTCTACATGTGCACTTATGCCAGCTTAAATTTACTGTGCAATAAATTACTGTGCAGCAAATAGGAATACGCTAGCACCTACACATGTAGGCATTAAAACTCATTAATCCTGCATGTGGATTAAAGTTAGTCCCAGTTCAATCCACACAAGGTGTTACTGCACAATAAGGTATCTACACGTGTGTTACTGCACAGTAACTAATCAGGTGTAAACTTGTACCTGTATAATGGAAGTATCGAATTTACACTCAAGTCAGCATAAATCACCATATTTACTGTGCAATACAGGTGTGCATGTATAGATGCACACCTATACTATGCAGTAATATTGGTTACTGCACAGTAAATGTGGACTTGTAGATGTGCCAAAAGAGTGGTATTTAATGTTGATTCCAGAGTTAGTTTCCAATGCAAATATAATAGAAGGTCACTAATTTAGGACTCCAACAACTTCCTGTCACCACCCATAAAGCCATACAGACAGGAAACTGGTTCTACATGCTTCCTGAGGAGCCCCAGAAGGAGGAAGAGACTAGTACGAATACCGTTTTTTCCTCCTCTCCAATATCTCAGGACTTTGGGGATGAAAGACTATACAACAGACGACTAAAGCACAACCCATGTGAAAACAAGCATCTTGTTACTATTCAGCTCTTTTTCTGTCTAGAGACCAAATACCTCCATCATCTTCACAGCATCTTTCAGTACAGTACACCTGGATACAGAGAAATATGCTAATATTATACAAAAAATTGATATCCAGATGTCTGCCAAAAGCAGAGTATTGCTGCCCAGGGTGGTACTATAAAAGTGTACTTGTGATGATCATTAAAGTTCCTAGGTGGGTCACAGGGAATAAGGCACAGTGGACATAATTTTAGGATGTGAAATGAAGAGACAATACCTTTGAAATAATTTTCAGTTATAACAAATAATGTGAGACAGGTATTATAATCAAGTGAAGCAAATTAGAGGAGAACATGAGGGCAATTCAACTACCTTTAATAGCTGAATATTGGAGTGTCAGGGGAAGTAAGAGGACAAAAAATCATTACTGGGTAAAACCATTCAGGAAAAAGCTCCCCTTCTCCCTTAAACATACCTGCGGGTACAGTGACTGCAATGAGGTCAAAGGCTGAGTGAGTATAGATGCCATACATACTTTCTGTCCCTCAGTGCTTAAGGACTAAAACTAAGAGCAAGAATACAACTTGGAAATCATCAATGTGATGTAGAGAACAAACTCAATCCTTCATATTCAGCTTCGAACTCATGCCAGAAGGAAAATGCAATAGATTGAATGGGGCAATAATCTGGGTTTTGTAGACCTGCTATAGCGTGCAGATATTAATCCAAACCTAAAATGGAGGGCAACCCATGTCTTGGAGTCCCTGTGATACTGTTATGTATGCATGGTCAATCTGCTTAATTAAACAATCCTTCTATGGCTTGCAGAAGCCTCAAAGGCCCATATTTGCATGGATTCATAACACAACATAAAGCTGTCTCTATGCCTGAATCATGTGGGAAGATGCTTAGAGGACAATATAACAGTGAATGATCACTTCCCATTACAAGATTGATTTATTTACCTTATTACTCATAGCAACCTTGAAAATGAATAACAGCAACAATAAGAGAACAGAAAACAAAATCAACCAGGGATTATACATACTCACATGCTGAAATAGAAACCCTTAAAATGTAAATGTTCCCCAAGGTAATACAGAGATATTAGAATATAAACTTTAATTTCATTTCCTGTTTTGAAAACCTTATTTTGTGAACACGCACTTTTCCTCTGCACATAATAACTGAATCAGAGAGAGGAAGATCTGATAGTACAGTGCAAATACTGATGTGCCTATAAAGCCGTCTAATTTTCTATGGAATATGCAAGTATACTGTTTGTTGCCTCCTGAACGTGGTATGCCAGACAAAGAGTTAACAGCTCCTCACAAAAACATCAGGCCATATTTTCTATCGGTATATGCCAGTGTTGCTCCACTGATTTCAGGTACACTAGGTATGAAACTGGTCCTCAGAGAGAATAGGACTTCCTGTGCAGGGATTTTTATTCTGATACCTACACTGGGATGTGGCACACTTCAGTGTAAAGGTGTGTTACGCCTCTTGTGGGACAAGAGTTTCATCTATTAAACTGCTTCTGTGAAAACCAGTGCTTTGACAAACAATATGCTTGACTGACCTCAGGCTCCTCATCTAGTAAATACTATAAAAGAAGAGGTCATTACCGTTTCCGGCACAGAAACGTTAGGTGCTGGTAGCGAGTTCAGTAGATGTGGTAACTATAACGCGACTTCTTGGCAAGCGTCCAGGAGAAAATGGTGGCTAGCAGAAACTCCTCTCTCCCAAACATTGGTAGTCCATGATAGCATTTATATAGTTGTTCATGAATTAAGTGAGGTTGTCAAAGATCTTCTATTGATATTTTTTATTACAAGAATCTGCTTTCTACAAAAAGTCTGGATTTTTTTCTTTTTTTCCCCCCCCCTTTTTTTTTTTGAAGTCCCAAAGCCAAAAAACCTTTGGTCAAAGTTTTTGACTAAAACGTTTCAGTATTTTAATTTCTCCTGAAAAAAAATAAAATATTTTCCAAGCTGGAGAGGGAAGCACACTAAATATCTAGGTTTTTTTAAACTGCTCTAAATGCAAGTTACAACAATTAAAGCCATCAAAACTATTTGCTCTCATACATATGTAGCACTGATAATGTTCACCTAAAAGTCGAAATGCCTTTCAAAAAGACACTCTAAACCATAAAAAACTCCACTGCGTTCAAAAGAAGTTAACATAATTACTTTGTTACAACATAATGGCATTTGTTTTTGCAGTTGGTACAGACAGTGATTTATGTTCTGTAACAACTTGATCTTAATGTGAGCTCAATAACATCACAAATATAGGACCCTCTTCCTTCTGAAACAGCTCCTTCCTTAACTGGGCAGAAACCTTCCACACACATCTTACCTGTACGTGGGACTGTAGTCCTACTAACCATTGACAGCACTATATATTAAGCTATAGACTCTGCTGCTTTAATAGATGGCCACCATCTGGATTGGATCTATTTGAGAAAACAATTATGACTCAGGGAGAATGCTGTCTTTTGTTGCCAGAGTTATGGGTGCCTTAACAGTAAAAACATCCCTGATACAGCAACAGGCATAATAATTGTTACCAATATTTACAACATTCTAATATCTACAAGTTCAATCACACCTTTTATACACTCTTAACTTCCCAAAATATTTAGTATAGCATGGTTAACCCTTACTATACTTGCCAAAAGATTATTTTTCTTCTGAAACATTTAAGCCACATGTGTTTCAATACTCTTATTTATGGAAGAAAGGGAAAATACATAAACATGTTTCTTTTTATATATACTTTTTAAAAAAAAATTCACTGTGCTTAAGTTGAGTATGCAAAAGTTAAGATATGGCAGAATTACGTACCTTAAAACTTGCCTCTTTTCCTTATGCTGTTTAATAGAACATACCTACATATGGGACATGTTTTTCTTCAGTAGTAATTTTGGCTCACATGAAGGAAACCTGTGTGTGTTCCTTAATTAATTAAACCTTCAATCACTACTATCAAATTAGTATTCTAATATCAAAATTTGAATGTGACTAGCATTCAAAAATCAGCTATATTTTTACTTTTATTTGTCAGTGCAATTTTGAAAAGCAACTCTTCTCTTTGCAAAGAACATATGGAAAACATCCCATAATGATAACTATCCAGGCATAGCTTTATATTTACTTAGCACTAGCTAATGAAACAAATATAATGAATTTTATTTTGCTTCCACATTACATTTACTTGGGACAATCATTAGCTGACAAATGGAAGGCAATTCAGTATTTATTCCCTTTATGGGATGAAGAGAAAAAACAAATTACAATGAAAAGTAAAGTGTGTCCAAAAGAGTGAAAAATAAGAGAAAAGCATTGATGAGAGAAATAAAAAAGAGCAAAAAAAAAAAGTAATACCAAAGATGAAAAGGGGAGGGAAATGAAAAAAACCTCAGTAATAGAAAAAAGGCCTGATGCCGATCCTGTTTAAGTCAGTGTCAAAATAACAGTTGACTTCACTGAAGCCAAGATCACCATGAACAAAATAAGGCTGTAACCCAAAACTCACTGGAATCAATGGGGTCTGATCTTAAAAAAAGAGGCAAAATTATTATTGGAAGGAAAAAAATTCTACATTATTCAGCTATGTGATAATAAATGCCTTCAGGAAAAATAAAACTATAAATAAAATAAAATAAATAAATAAAATAAAATAAAATAAAATAAAATAAAACTTCAGGAATGATATACTATAAAAAAAGACAATATTTTACACTGGCTTGTGCCTTCACGTGGATTAGAAACATGTGAATGAATCAATTAACTAATACTGAAAGAGTGCTTTGCCTACATCAAAGACATGCTTTGTATTACTCAAATGAGCAACTTGCTGCATTAGTAAAGGATTTTTTTTTACATAAGCAGTACTAAATTACAACAACATGGTTACTGTGACGAAATCCATAAACACAAGTTGGTTTCATTAGATATTTCTCCTTACCGATTGAGATTCCAGCTGTTCCTTCAGGTGAATGCTTTGGGGAGTCCATCAAGTGTCGTAAGCCTAAAACAGGCTGGTAGCCGTGATGCAGGTCACAGATGTGCATATACATCAGAAGTGACCTTTCCTCTTTGTAAACAGAAAACCTGCTGTTTACATGACCACGATGATAGAGTCAATGTGTGCATGCATTTCACCTAGTCAAGGACACTGAGATTTTAGGTCCTGTTTTGACAGTTTAATTTATTTATTGAGAGTCATAAAAGGAGGAGGCAGAAAGAACGGGATTGACTTGATTTGAATAGACTTGTGCAGGTTGTCTGTTTTGTTATGAAGTCCATTATAATAGTGTATATTCCCTCACTCTCTC
>JAGPOW010000229.1:37207298-37228962 GCA_030014935.1 Caiman crocodilus
GCGTGTGTGTTTCAATAATGTAATGTCTGTCTTTATCTATGTTCTGTAATACTGTATATGTTGTGCTTTCCTGCACAGTCAATGCAGAGTTCTTTCATGTGGAAAAAGAATTACAGAGAATAACAAAAACAAAGAGAGGATTTGAGGGGAGGAAAGAATTGAAAGAAATGGATTAGGAAAGGGAATTAGGTATTTCAGAAAGGACTGGATCCCACTTGCTAGGAACAGACTAGCAAGTAAGAAGTGAGATCCTTCCTGATGCTCCTGGAGGACACAGCTCAGTAAGCTGACAACGGCACGGCTGGCGAAGCCGATTTCAAACACGGCTTTTATCACAGTCACTGGCCAGATACACGTCAGTCTCAAAGCAGTCCTTCCTCGCCCTTCCCCAGCCACCTCCTTAGTTTGTATTTCCCTGCAAGCCTGGCTTTGAAACTGAAAACTCTTTGAAATTTTTGAAACGTTTTGAGTGTCCTCGTTTCACGTGGAAGCCTTGCACTTTGTTTTGGTTTTGGTGTTTTGAGCTTAAAACCCCTTTGAAACTAAACATCCGCTGAAATTTTGCACAGCCCTAGTTGGTATCTCCTTTTACTCAAGACATCAGTGATTACAGTACTCACCCAGGATGTGGGAAATATAGGTCCAGTTCCCTGCTTTGACTGGGAGACCGGGAATGGATTTCAACCCAAGGTCTCTCTCTCTCTCGTGCCCGGGGATGCTCTGAGGAAGGGCCATCACGATCTCTCCTACTTGAGGGACTGAACGTGAGTGTGAGAATCTCTCTGGGCTGGTATCCAAGACTCTTCCCCAGGGTGGAAAGCCTTGGTCCTACTCCTTGATCCTGGGCCTACTGTTCATACCACGGGGAGTAGGGTCAGCAGGAAGAACTGAGCCCCCTACGTCCAAAACATCAAAAGTCCCTCACTTTGAGGATGATCTCTACCATGCCTCATTGATGGGTCTTGAGGTGATTTAAGAGACCAGTCTTTAAGCATAGACTCACCCCAAAAAGTTGAAGGTCTTTCCTCAAGGGAGAGCAAGCTGCGAGTTGGGATTCCTCTCCTTTTCCTTCCTCTGCTCTGTCTCCTCTGCTGCAACAGCAAGACACTTTCCCTTGCAATGGGCTCCTGCGTGGTGTAGGTTGCAGCACTCCTAGAATTAGTTAGCAGCCAGCTTCTCCCAGCTCTTGATGCTAGCATCCGTCTTCCTGAGACATGCCTTCATTTTGTTCTTCTAGCATTTCCCCCGGCCGCTGTGAAATCTCAGGTCACAACCTGGAAGCAGAGCATTTGTTTAAGAGTCAAGCATGTGCACACAACGTCCAGTCTAGCAAAACTGGTGCTTGCGGATTGCTCAAGTTCAATCCTCAGGGCACTGTCACAGAAGATGTGGGTTCAAAGCAGAGGGAATTAAATCTGGGTCTCTGGCACCATCGGTCAGTGATTCAGTGCTCAAGCAGTCGGGACAGGAGCGTGCTGCCACTTCCACTAGTAGCTCTGTGAACATGACTGTTGGTTGTGCTCGTCTGACAACTTCAAAAAACAAAGCATGTAGGTGTGGGTCAAACAAAAGTATTCATGTCAAACTGGAAAGCAAGTGCTTTGTTTTTCATTTCGACATGCACACAAAACCTTAAAAAAATAATTCACTGAAACTAAGAAACCTGTATGCTTATTTTTTACTGGATCTTTTTCCCTCCCAGTTTGACAGCTGAACAGAAGAATTAAAAACCTAATGGTAACTTGATAAACAGCAGAGGGTCTGGTCTATCAACTGTAAACTAGAGTGATAGTCAGTTAGGGCTTCTACTAAGTTCAGCTATACTTCAGCTACTTTGGTTTTCTGTAAGATTTCCCATTGCAAGAAAGAGTGCATTTCTCTTGGGATTATTTAGAAAAGAAAGAAAAGAAAGAAGCAGCCAAGATATTAAAAAGAAAATAAGAGTTATTTAAATCCATACTTAACCCCCTGCCTGTTTCTTAAGCGTTGAGCACCCAGTTGCTTGGAGATAATGGATTTTCAGTGCTTGTAACAAAATGAACCAGTGCCTAACTGAATTTGTGCTCTGCAACCTCAACCCAAGCCACCTCCTAAAACTCTGTCTGTGCTTCTTGCCATTGCCTTTATCATTGGCTCTTGCCCTTTTCCTTATGGCCAAAAGAAAGTTTTTAACTGCAGCCCCTGCTGATTCATAGCACCGACTTCAGCAAGTCTGATTTGAAGTCAGCACCTGACACTCTCCCAGGGAACAATGCCAGCATTAGCTAGTGAGCAAGCAGCCTCCGCTGAGCACAGTTCATGAATAAAAGCAATCGCACACTTCAGGACAAAACTAACAAAATCATTACAGAAAATAATTAAGCAATGAACAATTTACAGACACAGGCTGCATCTCCACAAGCAGGGGCGTGCAGTTGCTGTAGAGAAAAGAAGAGCAGCATCATGAATTTGTGCCACTGCTTTTTGTCCTGGCGCATGGCCCTGAGCGTGCAGTTAGTGCGGGGAAGAATGGTCCACGTCAGGTAGGGGAGCAGCCTAAGCTGGGTTCCTGGGGGGACTCGTGGGCTCCAGCAGTGGCGATCCAGGCACACGGAGCCTGGCCAGCAGCTGGAGCGTGGCACTGGCTGCCCGGGCTCCAGTTCCAGGTAGTGCCTGGGACACAGGGATCTCCTGTGTCAAACCCCACTGAGATGCAAATTAGCGATGCACAAAATGCCTGCATGTACAGCGCGCACAGTTTGCAGCACCGCACGCAGTGCTGTGGCACCGTACACCACACATTAGGGCTATGTGAAATTTCACTGTGTCTCGTTTCAAAGCGGTTTCAATGCGTTTCGAGCTTGAAGCAGCGAAATCGAAACAAAGCAAAAGTCCTCAAAACAGCTTTGAAATGAAACAAGGACGCTCAAAAAACATTTTGAAGTCGGGCTTACTTGGCTTCAGCATCAACCCTCGCTGGCAGCAGCAGCCCACACCCAGCACTGGGAAGATCGGTGCTGCCACTCGCCCCAGCTGGGAGCGCAGCAGATCTGGGAGGCAGATCAGGGGTCTGCACCCCTGGGAGCGGTATGGCAGAGCCCCCCCAGATGTCCTGGGGGTGCGGGCAGGCCCCATCTGCCTGCCGGGTGACAGGAGGCTGGCGCTGCTGGCTGGATCAGCAGCAGCCTCCTGCGATCCATCAGGCCAATGGGGGCCACCCGCATCCCTGGGAGAGCTGCAGGGCTCTGCTGGCTCCTCAGACCGGGGATACGGGGGCCCCGATCTGCCTGCTGGGTGGCAGGAGACTGATGCTGCTGGCTGGGCGCAGCCTGTGCCAGGAAGATCGGTGCTGCCGTTGGCCCCAGCTGGCAGCATCAGCCCTCTGCCATCTGGCAGGCAGACTGGGAGCATAGGCACACCCCCAGGAGGGCGAGCCCCCGATCTGCCTGCCAGATGACAGGAGGCTGGCGCTGCCAGCTGGGCCCAGCAGCTGCACCGATCTTCCTGGTGCTGGGTGCAGGCTGCGCCCAGCACCGGTCCCAGCCGGCAGCAGCAGCCTCCTGTCGTCCAGCAGGCGGACTGGGGGCCTGCCCCCCCAGGTGAGTCCAGCACAGGCCCGCAGCCCGCCCAGGGGTGCAGGCAGCCCCACTCTGCCTGCTGGATGGCAGGAGGCTGCTGCTGCCAGCTAGGGTTGACACTGAAGCCGGTAAACCTGGTTTCAAAACTTGAAACGTTTTGAAACTTTCGAACCCTTTCAAGTGCCCTTGTTTTGTTTTGAAGCTGTTTCGAAGGCTTTTGTTTCATTTCGATTTTGCTGTTTTGAGCGTGGAACGCATCGAAAATGAAACTCTGGGTGAAATTTCACATAACCCTATCAGTTGTTTACCAGGGAACACGTTATGTGGATGTCTGCAAAGCATAAACTTTTTAATGCAATAATATATTGTAGGTAAACTTCTCTTTGCACTTACTGCTGCCGTCATTTCCAGTACTCAGTGGGCTCCTTTCCCTTCACCACTGTGAGTTTTAGTTTGAAGCTGACATGGAGTCGGTCACTAAGTATCACCTTCGCTAACATTCCTGCTAGCACTTCCACCCACGCCGCTTCCTCTGACTACCTCCCTCAGACATCTGCAAGGGCCTGATACTTGGGAACAAGAATATCACTCTTCTCCCATTCACAATGCACACGGCCTTTTGAGCGTGCACTGGATGTTTCTACCTGGCTAGTATATGGATCATTTTATGCTCAGAAACATGAAGTTTGATGACTTTTGCAGTGCTATGTGGAGTACAAATTCTATTGCTCATAAAATAACCCAGCCAAAACTATGGTTTTCTGTGACAGAAAATGGTTTCTATTCTTTTCTAGTCTGTGTTAGTTGTTCTCTTTTCCTCTCTTCAGTTTGCCTCCTTTGCTTATTTGCTCTTTGCCCATTTCTCTCTCTTTCAATTTTTTCCTACAAACTGTCCTTTAAACCAAAAAAGAAATCATTATTGATTAATCTTGATATTTATGACTAAGCAAATATGATACTTACTTATGCTTAAGCAAATGTGCATTCATAACTAGCCATTTGACAAAAAGGTTGCCAAAGACAACTGATACTGTTTGCAAATGTGCACGTGGTCAGTGTTATTCTGCAATACGTTTAAGAAAAGGAAAGAGCTTTGTCTTCGGAGAAGCAAAGCAAAGTGAAGAAAAAGGTCAAGGTCGAAGGACCACCCGAGCCTAACAGCCCATTGGTGTAGTGTGGCCAGGGTCCGCTGCTTTCTGGCCACCCCCATTCAGTAGCAAATCTCCAATAGTGAGACATGCTTTTTCCTATATGTGAGCAGAAAGATTTAAGATAGAAAGATTTGATTCTACCACTTGTAAATAAAATTCCTGGTTCTCTTCTCCTCTCAAACTTTCTTGTGTAATTTTCAAGACTATTTTTATTCGGTTTTTGGTGTGCTTGTTTTGAAACTTAGTACTAATGGTACATTATGGAAATAATACTGCCCATCAAAATATTGTTCCTTGCAGAAGTGAAGTTTCAGCTAAGTATCATGTGAAAACATTTCACCTAAACTGGAAGCGTTGTTCATCCAAAGTCTTTAAACTAAAGACAGTCATTTTCATCAAAATAAAACTTTCCCCAAATATCTTTTCCCCAGAAACTGGATTACTGCAGACAGGACAGAAGTAGTGAATACCTTCAGGTCTCAATATTCTGGAAGAACAGCTTTTATAGCTTACTTTCACCATCCATCAGCAGTGCCCTACTTAAATTACTAACACCAGGGTAAGACTTTGCACTTTACTGTGGGCATCCAAGAGGCAGCTCTAAAGGTTGAAAGTGCATTTTCGCTTTGGATACATAACTGCCCTCTCTTTGAACACCCTGGAGAATATAATTCAACAGCAAGTTCTGGCTCTTGCTTAAATTTTGCACACTCAATTGCTTACATTCCTTGCAATGTTACTGTCATGTAATATTTGGTTCCCCCCCACCCCCCTGCTCCAGCTCCAGCTCCAGGAGCCATCTAATAATAAGGGAATGTCAAACTTTATTTAAAGAAAAGAAATTTTTAACCTTTTGGTTGCAGAGAAGTGATAGAGAGCTTGAACCCCGCAGATTCAAGAACTAGATAGAAAAAAAAAGAAAAAATGTAACTACTCTTTAAGATATCATAATTTTAAAGTCGATCTCTTTATTTGTGGGAAAAGCTGACTCGTTTTTGAGTGGTTAGCGTTAGCAAGACTGCTAATATTTTGAAACTGAGAGAATGTGGGTGAATACATAGATTTGTTTCTTTCCACCCTGAGAACGTACCCAGGGCAATAAAATGTGATTGCACTGGTAACGCACCTTGTTTCCGAAGTCAAAATATTTTTTTGAGATTGAATTCAGTTTCACGCTACTTGTACAAAAGTGAAGCTAAACTAGCAACTTTTCAAATGCAAAAAATACCAGGCAGGGAGGTTGAATGACATACCTAGAGCCATAAGGAAAATCTATAGAAAAGATCTCGTGTCTTCCTCCAACATAATCCTTCAAGCACTTCACTTCTCTTCTAAATCCCAACTTCTCGTTCAGAGCCCTCGACTTAAAAAGATCAGGTCATTTCAGCACAGCCCCAGACCATTCTGATTTACAACTACACGTAAAGAAATATGGCCTTGCCACAGTCCAGTCCCCCTCTTTACTGACAAGATAAAAAGCCAACCGACAATAAGGAAGCGTATCCTTCATTCATTTACCAACAAATCACCACTTTACTTTTCTAACAGCTGAGGAAGACGAGGTCAGTCTCATCCTTCCCACCCGGGATCCACAGAGGACACAAGGACCTCCACATCGGAAACGTATCAGTACTCGGAGCGTAAATGAATACTTGCAAGCTCGGATTTCCCAGTCCTCAACACTGCAGTTAGGGCCTGTTTTTCCAAAGGGGTTGGCATACTACATTGCCTGCTGAGATCAACGAGTGCTGAGTAGGTTGGAAAGAATGGAGGCAAATATCCCCGAAAGGTAAAGTAATAATTGGTGAATGAGATACCAACCCTTCCCACCTCCTGGCTATTTACACCACCACACTTCTCTTCCCTCCTACATCCAATTCCCCCTTCACCTCCAGCGTCCGCTAAAGATCGCCAAGTCTGCAGGGAACAGAAGGTCTAAGGTAAGACCCGGTTCAACATGAAGAGGCAAGTCAGCTACCAGCTTGAATTCACATTTCCTGCCTTCCACTGAAGAATTTTAACATAAACATTGAAACAAATAAGAAATGTTTAGTTTGTGGACTAAGTTCTGCCTTGCTGGTACGTCTTGACCGAGCTGTGAGGATAGTGCGTCAAAATATGCCTTAGTTACTGGACTCTCCTGGAAGAGACGGATTAGTGTTTCTCGGCATTTCCTGAAGAAACTTTAATCTCACACCCACCACAGGTAAAACAAACAAAACAGGGCTGAGTTAGGTGTGGGCATGTCCCACAAATTTTGAACACACTGTTCATATGGTTAAATACATCGAGACAAAAAATATTAAGGCGGTGAGCTTAGTGCCTCCCAGGCACCGTTGGAAACATGCCTCTGCCATCAGAGACGGTTTTAGAAAGATCAGGGTCACGCAGGTGCGGTTTAGCCTTACCCGTCTCACTGAGGGCAAGCTGCGTTTCTTTGCATATCCTTTCCCACTCGATTCACCCGGTTCTGCCTTCTTTCGCCTCAGCTTTCGTTTCCTTCCCAAAAGCAGACAGGACAACCTGGAAAAAAAAACCCTATCCCATGAACATCTGCAGGCAAGTATTTGGAAAGTACCTATAGGACTAGCAAGGGCTCTAATCAATTAGAGTAGCTGAAAGTGAGCTTTAGCCTCCATGCTTGATAAAAGTGTGACAAGCTAGTTTGCGGTGTACTGATGCCTTCTGGAAAAGCACAGTTTTTTGTCAGGTTTTACCCTAGAGATGAAGAGCATTACCAAACCTTTGCCTGACACTCCTACACAAATCCAAGGAAGGTTTAAAAATAAGACTCTACTGACATAGGAGCTAAGTGGGCATGTTTCGTTTGATAAGCACCCACTTTCCAACTACCGTGAGGCTCTGGCCTTGCTGCGACAGAGCACGGCTGCTGTGAAGGGTCCATCGCATCCCTCCGTCTCAAAGGCGGTGTCAGAATAAATATATTCGCGCTCGTGAGACAGAAATGCCTGTGGGCTTATGTCAGTGCACGAGAGCGAAAAGTAGCAGCCGTGCGGCTTTGTCTTGTGCTTACATGTTTTCCTGTATGCTACATTTTGAAAATAACCAAGAAAAAGCAGGGGAAGGAGTCTTTTGTACTCACAAATATAAATTCCTCTGGCTTAGAGCCATGTCTAACCTTCAAAATTATCAGGAGGAGTTCTGATCCTGCGCGTGGTTGAGTCTATGGCAAGGCTCCCAATGGCTTCACTAGTATAGGTTCAGGTACCCAAGTCCTCCAACGCTCATTTGAAGGTACAAGGTACAACACCATTGATCTTTCTAGGGATTTGGAGAATTTGTCTATTTGGACACTGGATACTGAAGTGCTTTCCTAATTTGCAATAAAGTGTGTACTTCCAGACCCTTCTGTAGGACCACCTCATATATCTCAAGTTACATACATGCGTAAGGTCCAACTCACAAGCTGTTGAAGGACCGTGGAAGTGAAGCCAACCAGGGGGGCTTGGACTGTCTCCATACAAAGCAGAACTGTCTCACCGAATGCAGACCTGGTCCCAAAAATGAGCACAAGGAATACCCCTAAACATGTGCCAAGAAGCATGCCCAAGGAAGAGCTTCTATAAGCTGTGTTGGGCATGTGCTCCAGGCCACTACAAAAATAATGACATTGCCTCATTCGGGGTGCTTTAGCACAGGTGGAGTGGGAGGGTCACGCTTTTGCATCCGCAATGC
The DNA here is from genome assembly GCA_030014935.1 of Caiman crocodilus. Lineage (NCBI taxonomy): Eukaryota > Metazoa > Chordata > Crocodylia > Alligatoridae > Caiman > Caiman crocodilus. The sequence goes on from JAGPOW010000229.1 coordinate 37,215,703, forward strand.
CGGCTGTAGCCCGGAAGCAGTACTAAGTCAGTGGTTCTCAACCCTTTTTGTACTGGGACCATTTCCCAAATCGATGGCTCGCCATCCCTGTCCCCCCACCCTGCTGGGGCCCCTCACTCCCAACCCGCAGCCCTCTGCGGGGGGCCCTAACGATCCCAGTCCCGCTCAGGCCAGGGCGCAGTGGCTCTGGTGGGGGACAGCAGAGCGAGTCCGGCCTGGCACGGGCTGGAGAGAGGAAGCCCGTGGCACGCCCACCCTGGGCTGAGACCCCCGTGCCAGACCAGGCAGCCTCCTGCCCCGAGCAGCATCTCCCAGCTCCCGGGCCCCGCGAACATGGGCAGAGGCCTTGGTATCACCAGGCTGACCATGCAGCTCCTCCTGGCCCTTCTCCCAGTCACGACCCTTTGAAATATTTTTCCGGCCCGTTTTTGGGTTGCAACCCACAGGCTGAGAAACGCTACTGTGTTACCCCGTCATCCAAAACCGTTTAAGCACTTGGATAATAACAGAGGTGGTTTTCATACACGCTTAGTACTTCTCTCTTCTTCCAAAGAAGAGGAAAGCCCTTACAGGCTCAGAAAAACGACTGGTTGCCTTTTGGAGATGCTGATGCCTACAAGTCCTTGTGTTGCCACTATAGCCAGCAGCAAGCGAGCCAGTGGCCACTTCCCGAAAGGGCAGATCACACTCATGCCAGGTGCCCGAGACGCGTTCCTCTGCGGTGCTTAAGCCCTGCCCTTGAGCCAAGGAGCTCCTATCGAGCGGATTTCAGCAGGGGTCAGAGGCTTCCACGACGTTTCAGTAACTCTTCCTTGGCTTCGTGGGGTGCATTGCGTTTCACTTGGGCACTGGGGTGTGCCGCTGGCTTCCAACTCTCCTGGTATCTGAGCTCTGTACAAGTGAACTGGGTGAGCCCAATTTTGGAGCGTGACTTCCAGGAGAAGGAGGCAACAGACACATATAGCTACACAACGTACTTGGCCAAATGGCTACCAGTCCACCGGGGTACTTTTTTAAAAAGCTTCAATATTTTCTGAGACAACCAGCCTCAGCGTGGTGCATCAGGGCTGAATGAATCCAGCTGAAGAGCATTTCGGAGACGCCAGTCTCAAGACCAGTCGAGTTATCATGAAAGTAATAGACAAGACAAATCTGGCTGGTAAATTCAACACAAGCATAGATCTTATGAAGCTGATAGTAGCTGGATCTGCAGAGTCCAGGTGGATTTAAAAGCCCACCTCCAATTGCCTCGTATTAGGATTTTTAAGCTGTGCCCTTTACCCCACTTGCTAGTATGGTGCCCCCTTTTGATTATTGAACACTACAGCAATGTAGGCAAAGGTGGAGGGGGAACATGGGGGAAGCGACAGGACTCCTCCCCATCATTAACATCCACAACGAGCAGCCTCCAGCTTGCCTGGGGCTACGAAATCTGCATCCACTTTCAAGCAGGAGTCTCACGTGGCTGCACCTGGTGCCTCGCCATGCAGCCCCTGCATCCCAGCCCCCTCATTACGCAGTCTGCGCTGGTACGCACAACCTACCCACCAGGAGCACCACGCACGCAGCACAACACGGAGCTCAGACCAGGCTTGCTTAACGCTACGGCCGCTTTTATTTACAAAGGCGTCATTCCAACTACATAAATGAGAGATGCATTTCTAAGCCGGCCCTGCAGTCAAACTACATCACACAAGGCACAAGGGGAAGCGTGTCAGTTAGTGTCACAGATAAGTTACCCTGCCATTTCATCCTCTGGCTCTCTCTCAAAAACTGAAACAAAAAGACAGTAGTGCAGGTAGGAAGCAATTTGCCATAGAAATGGCCTTCATTGAGTACCAGCCCGTCGTATCACAGGAGACATCCAGTCTCTCTTCTTCCGCAAGACCTGACATAGTACTTTGATATCAGCCATATAAAATGCCTCAGACATGTTAAGGTTCCCCAGAAGCTCTGACGATGCTGGGAGAAGGGACGGGGAAATCCCACTGATTATTGCTGGAAACTAGCCTTGAAAGTTTCTCACAAAGTTGAAGGAATGAGCAAAAGAAAAACGAGAACAAAACCAACCCCACCCAACCCCCCAAAACACACTAAGAAAGGCCAAATAGGAAAGAGCCAATATTCCCCATCTTCCACAAATCCCACTCCTCCTTTTTGCCCCTTCATTTTCAGCATTAATAGCTATTGCCAGTGAAATACACCATCTAATCCTTCCAGAATACCTCCCCTTAGTAGTGAGTGTTAAATTCAGCAAAGCATACCAATTCAGGAAACCGGGTTTCAGCCCAGGCTCATAGATAAAACAGGTGACCAAGTATTTCCCTGAATAAGAAGTTCAATGCACATGCTTAAATGCTGTCCTAAATCAGGGCTTATCTTATCAGTTTCAAACGGGCAGCCTGTATACATCTGCAAATTTAGAGATGCAGTGCAACAAAGTCGTATTTGTATTTATTTCTCTTTGTTTTAGAGCAGTGGCATAGTGTTTACAAACACATCCCTTAATATAGCATGTCATTTTCTATCCAGGGTGGGCTATATATCTAGTTTTTATTCACTGGGATTTTGCAAAGATAAATACAGTGGCTAAGTATTCAGAGCTACTACAGACTTATTAGATGTCTAACAACGTGAACTATTTCACAGTCATAACAACAATAATAACCCATGAAGCAAAACACAAGAGAGAGATGGTCTTTGTTCACAGCTGTAGTCAAGGAGAAACCTTTTCTTTTTTGTTCTTGGCATCTTACAATTTCAGTCAAGCTGGATTATGTACTCCAGTTGCTAACAAAAAAAGTGTAAAAATGACATAATAAAAAACATACTTTATGATATTATTTCGACATAGTCTGTGCAGCGATTTCTCAAAATAGAGGTCTAGAAAATACAGTCACATTTCAACCCAACACAGAAGGAGTAAACTATGGAAAGTCAGAGTAACAAAAAAGGCTGTAGTAAAAATAATACAATACAAGAATGTCTGTAAAATTAGTTAGTTTTAAACAACTGAAAAAAAAAAAAAATCTTACTATAAGACAGTCCCAGCTACACAGTTACTGCATTTTTGTAGTAGCTGCATTTTCTACCACAGCACTGATTTTATTATTACTTATTTTTTAAATATAAAACTTAGAATGATAACGAGTTTGCCAACCAGCAGCACACTCAGAAATATTATGAATAAAGAAACAAAATAGCTTCACCATTAACATGGTCAGGAAAAAAAACAAAATACAGCAGCCAGTTGCATTTTAATTTTCCCTCATAACTGCTCCTCTCCCCAGCCCAGCATTTGTCCAGTCCTTTCCCTTCTTAGCCATGCTGATTTAGGAAGAGCTCCTGGCTAGGTGTTCAGCGCATTAGGAATGGACGTTCTTCCAACACAGACCTGGGTTACATATGGAGGAATGGCACTTTCTTTCCATAAGCCAGTACCATATCTGGAGCATCTTAAGTAGCAGCAAGCTCCACCAAATCAAGGAGAAACAGCAAAACAAAACAATCTGTCCAGGTGTTGTAAAGTGATTTGTATGAAGAGTCCGGTATCTTGGAAGGATTCTGTCACTCTTGTCCTCAAATCGATACCTAGGCCTAGGAAGTTGTGATTTAAATCAGATCTGTCAGATTTAAGAAGTTGCCCATTTTTTCTTGAGTAAGCTTGCTTTATATTTGCTGACATTGTGTCCATCTCAGCTGGCTGCACAGTTCCCATGATTTAAATGCCATTTGGTGCACAACCCCCCCACAAAACAAACATGCCCTTAATAATCATCTGTGTAACACAGCAGCAGTAAGAGCAGCATTCAGTCTCGTATATTATACTCTGCCCAAAAGCGCTGACCTGAAAGAGAGAGAAAGGGGAAAATAAATAAATAGAGACATTCATTAAAATGACATAGATGATTTCAGATAGCTTGCCCTGGATAATGCTACCCACAGCTTGCTGGATGCTTACCACGTGAGGTTTGGAAGATTTGCAAGACCAATATCTCTCTATTGTTTGTTTCTGTGCATAAATCAGCACAGCCTGTGCAGAGGCCGCTGCTTTGCAAAGAAAAGAAATTGTCTTTACAAATGGCTTCAGTTTCCCCGTCAGCCTGAACTATTATGCCTTCCATGATGCATAAGAAAAGGTAACAGTGCCTACAAACAGGAACATCTGCTTATGAACAAAACTCTTATGAGCTCAAAGCCACAACATGCGTGTTAGTGCGTCTACCAGGAGGATGCTGCAGCATGCACCACAGTGGTTAGGGTATTACATACAGGGATAACGTTATGCACCATAAGGTCACCAAGCAAGGGACTGACACAGAGAATGTGAAGAAAACAGGACCGGACGTGCATTCTCTCTTCAGTTATCACACCTCGAAAGAAGGGTATGGACAGACTAGAAGTGTAATAAAACATGCCTAGCAACTTTTCCTCTTTGCTTTCATTGCCAGGAAGAGTGAAGGAAGCTGGCAAGCAGCCCCTGTGGCTTAAGCGTGGACCTGAATTTGGCAATAACCTTTATATAATGACAAGCTTAGCAGACACCAAGCTCCTGGGGCTCTGCACATCCTCAGGTGCCGTATTCAGTACACCCGTCATAAATCAGCAGGAGGAGGTGCACGAGACGCTCAATTTTATTTTTCAAACCTGGATGCCAAAGTAAGATGCTGAAGTAAGGCTACCTGGTTTCACAAATAGAGTGTGCCCCACTCCACGCCCCCCAAATCTCTCCTGAGTTCGTAGCCGAGATGCAAAAATAGGGCCAAATTGTTCAGGTAACCTGGGGGGGAGCGTGGAAAAGAGGGCACAGAAATTAAGCTCACACCATTTGTGAAAAAGAGAATGAGAATTCGGACGATTTCTATTCTAGGATGAGAGCAAGAAAGGAAACTACTGAATTGAAGAACTCCGCATTAGTTCTGAATCCCTGAGGGCCAAGATAGACAAGAAATGGCTGTGCTAATTCTTCCTTGAAACCCAGGAGCTGAATTGGGTTTAACGCTGATGCTGTGTCCCATCTGTTGAAGCATGTAGCGTGCCATTTGGTTTTTAAAAACTGTCTCGGGCTAGAACTACAGCTCACTCCTGATTTATTGATGCCAGTGACCTTCGACACAAACCTTAGAGTCTTCCATCTGTCCTTTTCAATGTGATTCTCAGGCCCTTCGCTCTCATAGGAAGCCAAGTAAAGTGCTGCAATTGGAAAGAAAACAATGTCTTAGTGTTATGGGCATTTTCAAAATTGTTTGCTTCCCTGAAGTGCCCCATGGCAAAATAAACTCTTCATATTGCCCATTCATCAGATTATGGCTCCACAGTTCCATTAAAAAGCAGAGTTGCTCATAATTACATCCAAGCTATACTAAACAAAAACACAACAACAAAAAATGAGACTAAAGGGTTCCCTCAGGGAATAAACAGGGGCTAGTAAAATTTAAAATACACGAGAGCAGAAGCAAAAAACTCTTGCAAGAGACAAGGCTTGAGTTCAGAGTAATGGTGCTGTGTGACCAAGCAGTAAAGACCCAAGTTTACTTTCTAGAAGCATCACCCGAGTTAAAGCAGTTTTACAGGCAAAACCAACACACTTCACAATGTTTTTATGGACTAGTTTCTGGATTTCAATTTTCATTTCTCAGATGTAGCTTTTCTTCAGGAACTGGGCCAAAAAGTCACTTTTGAAACAGTTTGATAAGCAAATGTATGCCTTCCTGTTGTTGTTTTTTAATCCTAGTCATTTATTTATGCAAATTTGGGATAAACTAAGACCTAGTCTTGGAATGTATCTAAGCAATGCCTGAACACAGGGAGGCATTCAATAATAGCAGGCCCACAGTCCTTTTCTTACCATCCTCGCTGAATATTGGGACAGTGAGCAAGTACTGGAGGATTTTCCGATCCCTCTCAAACGGGCACTCCACCTGCTTCCAGGTCATGAATTCACTCACTTGCTTAGCCAGCTCCCAGAATTTCTGTACATGTACAGGGGAAACAAATACAAGATGCCAAAATGAGATAGTTGCATTATAGAGAAATTGAATCTAGTATTAAGACAAGGAAAATCCTCCCACAGCTTTCATTCTGTAACTGAATACACCCAACAGAAAAAGAAAATCCATCTTTCAAGGATTTCCTATCTGTGTTGTCTTTTTAAAGCAAACAAAATATACAAAAATGACTGATACATCTGCAGGGTAAGTTACGAATTGAAATATTTTCTGAATGGCCTAAATTTTCCATGTCAGCAACATGTTTTAACATTCCCAATCCAAGCGTTTTGATTTATCTACCCCTGTACGTATAGATTTCCCTTCATGGAAAAATAAGTCAAAATGGTTCATTTGCCATGTACTATTTGGTAGAAAATGGTGCTTAGCTTAAAGCCAGTGTTGGAAACCTGCATTAGGTATTAGAAGTGCACTGTTGTAGAAAAGGGTCTTGAAGCGAATAAATGCATTTATAGCCAACAACAATGTTGTAGACAAAGAAACTCTAAATTGCAATTGTTGCTTGAGAATATAGGTATGATCACAGTTTAGTAAAGTAGAAGCCGAAAAGCCTGACTTCTGCCCTTCTGCTAACAGAACAAAGCCAGCACACAATGTATTTAGTGGTCAGGAAATGTTCTTCCATGAGAATTTCAGACCTTTTAAAGGGAATTTGTCAACTTTTCAGCTCCCTATTGAGCTCCCACAACAGGACTTCCTAAGCATGCTAACAAAAAAAGCAGCAGTATTATAGAAGTATAGCAACTGACATATTCCTAAGACATGGCTCGTTTTAACAAAGCAGAAAAATGCAAATCAACTCTAGCAGCAAGCAGCAGAGAGCCTAGCCATTCCAGGACAGGGCTGGGGGTTTCCTGCCCTTTTTGCAATCAGCTCTTGCAGGAGGGAGCTGGGCCACGTGCACAGCTCTTTGCAAAAAGTGGAGAATCTGCAGGTTCCTCTGCTAAAAGGTAAAAATCTGTGTTTTCTCTGATAAAAGAGGGAAATCCATGGCTTTCTCCATTTTTCTGTGAGAAATGGAAAATCCTGGCCATCAGTAAATACATTTATTCTGGAGCTTAATTTTGCTCCCAGCTCATTCAACGGAAGCAAAATCAATACTTGGGTTAAAAGTATTTGGGTTTACTGACTTAACGCGGTGGTGATAAAAAGTATCATCATGTTCAAAAATGCTCTACTTACCTCAAAATTGACATGGCCATTTGGTAAGCGATTTGCACAGCCCTCATTGAGGAAATAAATGTCTTTGATTAAGAGACTGAAGAAAGGTATCACAATCTGCGGGGGAATAAAAAAAAAAAAAAATTAAAATATTCCATCTTTAATACTGCACAAAAGTGAGGCGATAGGACTAACACCACATGTGCGGAGACTTAAGTCACGCAGCGTGCATTTACACATTCATCAATATGCTGTAGTTACAGTGCATTAAGTTTAGGTTTGCATAACCAAGTACTAAATCAAGGCGCAGCAACCGACACCATTGTGCAGTAGCACTAGCTTTAGTGACGCCAACTTTGCAGTAGCCTAGTACTACTGCGCAGTAGTGTACAAGTCAGGTTGTGCCCTGCACGCTACTGCTCAGCAGAACTAGGCTGCTGCGCAGTTCGCTTCTTGGGTAGAAGCATTTAGTGAAGACATCAAGCACTGAGCCAGAGCCCAAGCCTACTGTACTCCTTTTACCCTCCAGCCATAACACTTCACAATTTATTATCGCTCGAATCCCACAATGTGTGACGGCTTTCTTCAGAGCAAGACATCATGCAATCTAGCTGACTCCTCTTCATTTCACTTCAGCTCCAGCTCCAAGGTGTGCCTCGGACTTCTTCCACCGTCTCACTTCTGTAAACTCTTTCAGAATCCCCGTCACGTAACAGTGTAAAACAAGGTGTTTTTTTCCTGCTACTTGTGGTGTGACCAATGCCTGCCTAACCCATTTGCTTTCTAAAGAGTTCGGTGTTTTGACCCAACATCACAGTCGTGCAGTTTCCGCAAGGAGACAATACAGGGGTTTCCTCTTGTGTGCCCATTAACAACAGGTGTTTGGATGGTAAAGCTAAAGGCAACTACTATGAGGAGACTTATTCCCTCCTGGTTGTTTTTTTTAATCCAAGTAATTTATTTACACATAATTGGCATATGTTCCAAGACTAGGTCTTATTTTATCTGAGCAATGCCTGAACGCAGGAAGACATTCAGTAACAGCAGGCCCACGGAGCTGAGGGAAAAACAACCCCAATTGACAGCAATAAAGCCCAAAAGCCAAGGGCTGACAGTATTGCTGTCCTTGGGGGGTTGCCTTCAGGAAGTGTTTGCTGAAGACTCCACTTCAATCTTCTTTGAAAAAGAAAGAAAGAAAGAAAAACGGAGGAGTTTTCACCAAGAATCTAAGGAATGAAGAAGCCCGTGTCCCACTGAAACAGAACCACCTCTCCAGGGCAATCTGTTGTTAAGGGCAGCCCCAGCTCTCAAATAACGTATGTCCCTCATTACTTTTCCTAAACATGTCTTCTTTCTCACTTACTTCAGTTCCACACCTACATGTAGCTCTTGCTTTCTCATTAAAAACACAAGACATTTACTACAGAGCCAATTAGCTGTGAAGTAAAACTTCACCCTCTATATATGCTGTGCTATTAGGATGAAGCTAATTAAACTCTGCTGCAAAAAACACGTGTAGACACCAACATGGCTGGATGGGGTACAAAAGGTGCTTCAATGTGGGGGCTGTCTGCCAGCTAGCCCTGCCTTGAAGCACCCTCGTGCCGCTCACTGAACCGGGCTGAAGCAGCCCCGGGGCGGGGGGACTGATCCCTGGGGGCTCCTGCCAGCCAGGGCTGCTCTGCCCAGCTCAACATGCTGCAGTCCCAGGCGCACATGCAAATGCAGTGCCTGGGAGTAATAAGCACTGGTGTGAACTGCACCAGAGTTTATTTGGCCACATTAATGGCACTTGTAGATGTGCCCAGTATCCTTTTTTCCCCCCCTTGTTGATAAGCTGCGTGTGCCCTCAAAGCTCAGAAGTACTCGTACTGGTTACAAGCACAGCGGTAGTGTAACAAGCCAAACGAATCTGTACAATCTTTCCACGAGACATCTTGGAGAACAACCACTTGCATCATGGATGGGAATACAACTTGATGGTGCTAAAGAAGGTCTTCCACTAGAGCTTCATCAGGCCGCGTGCTAGGAGTTGGGAGGTAGAAAGGATTGAGTCTCTGGAGCTGAACTGCCCTAGTTTGATTTTGGGAGTTTTGAAGCATTTCCAAGTTCCAGATTCAGTCTCTGAAACTTTTACTCTGCAAAGGATGTTTAAAAATTCAGAGTTGTCCCACCTTGAGACAGAAGTCATGCTGGAACGTCAAGATTACTTGTGGCTTTCTGCGCAGCTCTATAGATGGGTGACTAAACCCTTCGGATTCCCGAAACTCATTTGTCTCTACAACAAATGCAGCATTTTATACCTTAACATCTCATACCTCAAATGATATCCAACAGGCTCTTGGGTCTAAAAATTCATATTTATTTTTAGGTGTAGAACACATGCATAAATGAGCACAGTTTATGGATTATCTTTATCCTGCCTTGTAATTTAAGTTATTCTATGAGCAGCAAGACTGGGTTTATTAAAACTGACATGCAGAGCCAATATTATTGGAAGTAGATGAATTATTTAGTAGCTCACCTCTGAGTGGATGTAGGCTAGCGAGCTATTTGGCTCCTATCCAAAGTGAATGAAATAGATGCTACAAGAAGGCCTGCATTAATACATATCCCAGCCTCTATTATTTCTCAAAACCTGGTTTATTTTAAGAGGGTCACATCTTTCTTTGACACCATTTCTGAATAATTTTTCAGTGATTTAGTTTAAATGCCGTCCCCATTTTAAATATAAAAAGAACCCCCCCCCCACAAACTTATGAATCACCCTACAAAGATACCTGGATTACTTTGTGGCTATTCATACTAATAAACTCAGGCAAATAGGGTCTCAAAGTTGAAATAGTAAAGACTATAGATAGACGGGACCTCTCTTCCCTAGAACTGTATAGGCACATCCAGATTAGAAATGGCTTATCAGCCATAAACACTAGTTGAACTGCTCTGCAGTGTTGGTGGTTTACTCTGGCAGAGTCAAGCCCTGGAACAATAATCTTAACAACAGACCACGACAGCAAAAATAAAGAAATGATTTTTTTTTTTTAAGCCAATAAGTTAGTGCCACATCTACATGGTGGGAGGGATAAGCGTGGGCTTGCACATTAGATCTCATTGTGCCTTATTACCAGGGTCCCCTTGAGCTGCCAATAAGCAAGCTCCCCACTCAATCGAGAGGCCCCAGCCACAGGAGACCCCATGCACCTCTGGGGCTGGAGGATCGCTGCTAGACAATAATCGCCTAGCACCTGAAGGTGCAGGAGCATTGCCACTGCAGTGATCTGCCTGTCTCTGGGGGTTTCCCGTACCCCAGAGCCCTCAGGGTGCACGAAACCCCCAGACCCTAGGGATCATAGCTGCCCCGATCCCTAGGGCTGGGGGGGAATTACAGGGCATGGTGCACCTCTGAGGGTAGAAGCCCAGTCAGCTGACAGGGCTCCCTGGTGCAGGGGGAGACCCTGCTACACGTGCAATTAAAAAAACTCAATAGGAACCCGTTATTAAAGTTGGTACACAACTTTTTATTGTGTAATAGCTACTTTGCACACGTAGCTGGTCTCCAGGTACTTGTGCAATTAACCAGTTAATAGCGCAATGCCTGGAAGGTGTAGAGGGGCCTATTACGGTAGCACTAGGTAGAGAATGAACTTTCAGTCTGATGTATACAAACAGTCTTGGATCACAGATATATAAGAATTGCAGTGGGCTTTTCCTTTCACTGTCTTCAATTTAAAAAAAACCCAGAAATAAAACAAAAATGATCAAACAGAAACACCCTTCAGCACATCTAACAGGTTATTCATCTCCCTTTCTTGTCATCATTTTGTTCTCAACATCATGTTTAATTTGCTTTCACTGTTTCACAAAAGAAACAAAAGCAGCAGTAGTTGTCTAAAATTGATATTCTGTATCTATTTCAGGCAGAAGAGAGATTTACCATTAGCATTTGAGCTTTATTTTTAATTTAAGCATTCTCTCAGTGTATTTTAAAGCCTTTTTTTTTTTTTTTTTTTTTTATAAAAGGTAAGAACATTTTCGAATTAGGAGCAGCAGTTTTTGTGCCTCTTCTAACCTGTTAGCTATTCTGCCAGCCTTTATGGAAAAGATGGTTTCTCTTGGGCATTCATCAAGACTTGTTCTTCATTTCTTGCCTACTCAAAGATTACATTAACTCTATCTGTCTCTCTCAATGTAAACCCCGCATGCAAATTTTGTCCTCCGTAAGAGAAACACAAAGTTAGAACTACCTGAATGACACATTTCTGCACTGAAATACTCAGCCATTTACTCAGAAGTCTCTGGGTTCAGATTAGTTACTTCACCAACTCTAAATGCCCACATTTATGCCTGTTAGTCTCCTACGGAGACGTGGGTATCAGGAAGCAGTCCCCCACATCTCCTCCTCCACAGAAGCACTGAAAATTTGCCTGGAGAAGATGAGCAATACAAGAAGGGGGCGGGGGGTGAGGAAAAACATCACCGGGGGAATCATGCATTGGCTTCAGACTATTATGAGCATAACAGGAGTCAGACTGAAAGCATCGACACTGAACTCCTCTGTCCACAGCTGCACACGGTAGGAATGGTACCGGCACAAAGCTCATTATTCTGTCCCGTCAGTACTCCTCCATTCCAAAAACACAGGGACAAAGGACAGCAAAGCAGTTCAGCCTCTTTCAACCCCTGGCGCTCTGTCTAGTTTGCCAACAACACGTGCATTTGTGACAGAGTTTGCGATGTAGACATCTCCTCACCAAGAGCTGGAGATAATATCCTGAATAAAGCAAATGAAGCAGTTAAGACACCTATTTAGTGTTAACAGCTTCCAGTCAGTGGCAAACTGGGCTTGATTTTGTGTGGAAGCCAGGAAGTAAAAGCATTATTTCTCCAATCCACCAAGCCCTCTGAAACTTTCCAGGTGTTTCTTTGCCCCATAGTTGCATCCAACTCAAGATTTCAGGAGCACGTGGCATGAACAGGGATCCAGTTATTTTTAAGGAAGCCTACTGAAGTTAGTTCCCAATAATTTTTTCTATGCGAGTCAAAGACTTGCCACATAGCTTACTGAACACATTTCACGATTGCCCATTTGCCAGGTCATCCATGACCATACCTTCTCTCTGCTGCTGTGAGCTGTCAAGGACCTCTGAGCAGCTCCACGAAGAGCAGTTCGGTAATTGTAAAAATTGCTAGAAGGGTCCATCTGATGCTGCAGACAGGGAGAAAATGTAAATAATGAGCTAAAGAGATGCAGTACTGTGATCTGGACAGTGGTTTTCACGACAGAGAATTTTAGAGTTCAAAAGGTCTTATGTTGCAAATGCCCCTTTTTAAACAGAGCAGTTCTCTCTCTCTCTCTCTCTCTCTCTTCAGCAGGCATAAAACAACAAAAAAACCCCACACACGCTTAAAAATGCTCATGAAAAAGCTCAATGAATAAGGTCAAGGCAGGCAGCACAAAAGTAGTCAAGCACATCACCTGGAACGTCCCCTCCCCCCAAATAACAGTATCCATACGCATTCCAAGGCAAAAATTCTGCTCAAAAAGGCACAAAATGGGTCTCTACTCCAGGCCTTTGCTCTTAAGTCAATAGCTCACTTACTGATGTTAACAGATGTTCCACATGGACACAGAGCAGAATACTAAAGCCTTCTTACTACAGAGGTTTTTAAGTGTTAAATTAATTGAGAACCCCAGTAGCTAGAGGATCTCTAGAGTTAACCATTAATCTATATTGGAGTGTTCCATTACACTGAAATGTATTATTAATCAATTACTGCAATTAATGCAGGATAAAGATAAAGCTTTAGTATAGGTACACCAAAGGTTGAAGTCTACTATAAAAAAAAAAGATCTAATTATTATGCTACTTTGATCCTGACTGTATTGCTCAGACTCCAAAAGATACTACTCACAATTTTGAAATTTCAGTTTAAAAATGAACAGTGGACAATAAGCTGTTACAAGGGGGTTACAGTGGACAACAACAGCATATGTTTCATAGTAACTAGGGTCAGAAGGGGCCTAGAGCAGGCCATCTAGTCTGACCCCCTGCCAATGGCAGGAACGAGTGCTGGGGTCACAGGACCCCAG
>JAGPOW010000229.1:37229062-37253581 GCA_030014935.1 Caiman crocodilus
GAACGAGTGCTGGGGTCACAGGACCCCAGCCAAGTACCTATCTAGTCTACTCTTGAAGACGCCCAAGGTAGGAGCAAGAACAACTTCCCTAGGAAGCTGATTCCTATCCTATGGGGCTGCATTAGTCAAAGCACTGCCAGCAGAACAAGGGACGTAATTATTCCCCTTCACTCTGCACTGGTGAGGCCACACTGGGAGTACTGCGTCCAGTTTTGGGGCCCTCTAAGGACGTAGACAAATTGAACAGAATCCAGAGGGCAACAAAATTGGGGCTTATGATTTCTGAGGAGAGTCTGACAGAACTGGGCTTATTTAGTCTACAGAAGAGTAGAGTAGAGTAGAGTGAGGGGGGATTTGACAGCAACATTGAACTACCCGAAAAGGTGGTTGTAAAGCGGATGGAGCTAGACTGTCCACAGTGGTGGCAGATGATAAAACAAGGAACAGTGGTCTCAAGTTGCAGCAAAGGAAGTTTAGGTTAGCTACTAGGGGGAAAAACCCCAAACTGTCACTAGGAGGTTGGTGAAGCACTGGAAAAGGTTAGAGCTAGAGTGGTGGTACACTCTCCATCTTTGGAGGTTAAGGCCTGGCTCAACAAAACCTTGGCTGGAATGATCTAGTTGGGGATGGTTCGGCTTCGAGCAAGGGGTTGGACTAATAACTTCCTGAGGACCATTCCAACCCTAATTTTCTATGATTTTAAGAACATTGTCTGCTTCTAGCTACTGACTAGGTTTTGGAATAAAAGTTACACACAAGACCAGACAATTTACTCAAGGACTGATTTTATCTATTGAAATTTCTCCCCTTATGATATACATCTACATGTGCAACATTTCATTAAACAAGCAAAAAATATTCATTTGGCAGTCAGTTCTGACACTGATATTTAGACAGGTGTCTGTCCACAATCTAACATACCTCCAAAATGTCAAATTTAGCTGTCTTGACTTTTGTCCAGGTTTTCTTTAGTCGCGACACAGGACTCATGTTCATACCAGCTTTGTAACAAAGGGGAAAAAGAAATTAAATAGAACTTAACTAGCTTAGAATAAAAGAACCAAAAAAAAGTCTCCAAAGTCAAAACAAAGGAGCTATTAACAAGACAAAGACTTCCCAGAGCTAGTCAGGAAAGAAAAATTATATTCTATTGCAAATTGGTATTTCCAAATTTCGTTTTGAACCAATGTAGAATATTGTGAGAAATCCTCAAGAGGATATCTAGAAGAGTTTTATTTCAGTAGTGTTAAATCGATTACATATTGTGAAAAGTCAACAAGTAGTGAGAAAGTTGAAACTAACCATTTCAACACCTTCCATTAAGAATTTTATCCAAGTAAACATTTCCAAGAAATGTTTCAGTTTCATTTAGAAAAGTTCTCTCTTAAAGGAAAAAGTCATAATGGAAGAATTTCTACTTTTTTTCTTTTTTATTGATTATTAAAACTACCAACATGCACCAGGCATGACAAAAAAACCCCAAACCAGCAGCAGTCATTGGTACTACATGTTACTGCTAGGCTTTCTATCCCATCTGATTCTCTACTGTGGAAGTTTACAAGGAGTGGGCAGTGGGATCTTAAAGGGCACTTTTACACATGCTCCAGAATTGGGGGGGGGAGGGAGGGGGCAGCATTTTAATTAGAGCGACTCAGAGCCACGCTAAAAGTGCCGCTGCATCTCCTGTATCAGCATCTCCATGCTTAAAAAAAATGGTGGCGGGGCACTAGAACTACAGCTCAAGGCAGCTTTAGTTCAAGCACCCCGCCACCATTTTTAAAGCACAGGGACATGGGACAGGCAGCGCAGCAATTGCCATGCTCCAGCAGGATTCAATTTAATCAAGGAAATAGACTTGATTTATCCGATGTGCTGGAATTCCAGCACTGTCTAATTAATCTGTCTAATTTAAATTTAATCACTTAAATTAGACAGTAGTCCAAACTACAGTACTGATTAGTCTTATTTAAATGACTATTACTAAAAGGTATTTAGCAAATCTCCTTACTATTTATTTCCCTTCCTATCTAGCTGAGAACATAAATGGTGAAAGCATTCCGTATTTAAGCAAACAAAGCTGTTTTTATAGATTAAAATAAAAGAAGGGGACTAAGGGGGGGAAAGTTTCCTTAAAAAAAGTCACCACCCGTATACTCACAAATAATTGCCATTAAGGAGTTGAAGTTGCCGATGTTAAAACACTCTCGGGCCACATCAATGAAATATTCTATCATTCTTGCTCTGTGCTTCTTCTTCACTGGCTGCAAGAGATCAGAGTAGAGGGCTATTTTTTACCAGGAGGAAGAATGATCAGTTCTTATATCATGATGTTGTAAAATACATCTCCTCTATAGTTTCTGCCATTTTATACCATACTTTACAAGCAGAGCAAGCTACAAGCCTAAATGCAGAAAATTTGTGCTAAGAAACATGGGGCTTAACAAGTTAAGGAAAGGGAGCACATAGAGGATTACTGGTGAGGAGCACCTATGAAGGATTCATAGAAGAAAAATATGAAGAAGGCCCATCAGTAAATACTCAATGTGACCGACGGGGTGCAGCGTCTGCATCAGAACTTCCACTGCAGCTTCAGAGGGTTAGGAAGGAAAGGAAAGGAAAGGAAAGGAAAGGAAAGGAAAGGAAAGGAAAGGAAAGGAAAGGAAAGGAAAGGGGTGGAAAATCCTGGACATGATCTATTTAGATTTAGAATCTGTCCTCTGCCACCACCACCCATTTGGGACAGGACACTGGGCTAGATAGACTTATGGTCTGACCCAGTAAGTGACAGTGGCAGTACTTAGTCTGACACACATTACATCAATTGTGCAATTAAACTGGTTAACTGCACAATACATTTACACATGCCTCATGTGCAAAGTAATTATCACACAATAGAGGTGGCCAACGAGGCATAAAGTTGCTGTTGCAGGGGAGAGAAGGGGAGAGATACGCGACTGAAATCAGCTGCATTTTTGCAGTTGATTTCTATCAAGCTTTAAATTTGAGCGTGTGGCATGTCACTATTTAACAGACAATATGATTAACAGACAAAAAGGGGAAATATCCTTCCAGGCACAAAGGGTGAGCTAACAGGAGATGCACTGACAAAGGGAACATTGAAGGGGTAGGAGAGGAGCTCCAGGACCACAGCTAAAGAGGCTTCACAACCTAAAAACAGGACCGCATGCCAGGGAAAAAGGATCGACTCACCATGCAGATTTCTGTAGCAACCAAATAACTGAGCCTGTTAAACCATTCCACATAGGCTTCCAGGTTACGGGTCTTCTTCCGATCACTGTAACAGCTCTGATGGGAGAAAAGGAAAGGGGGGAGGGAGGGAAACAGTTCTCATAAGTCAGCCCAGAACATAAGTGGCATTATATTTACCTACAGAAAGTCATTTCGGGATCCTGTCTGGACAAAAGGCAAGTTATGACTGAATCATTCTACTAGCTCTGCCAAATCTGAAGAGGGCAAGTAATTTTAGTATTAACTGCATGGCTTTGGCATAGTCAACCAACAAATTACGACTCGTCTCCAACCTCAAAGAGAAGGAAAGCAGCTCCAGCACAGATAGTTAAAAGCACCGTTTGTCCTTGCCCTTCATCCCATGTAGGCCTGTAGCTCACAAGCCTCATTGCAGGTATAACATAAGATATGCAAGCAAACTGCACTTCTCTTATCAAATAGCTCAATTTACTAAAAGGACAAGAGGAAAAACAAATGGAGAAAATGAGCAATTCAAAAGCCAACAGACTGAAAATGAGCCTTTTATCTTGGCTGTGGAGAAAGAAGGTCATGTGCAATCACCTGCAAGGACTCAGTCAGGGCTAGATCTTCAGATAGATTTTAAAGAAGTGGCAAAATCCCAATGAAGCCATTAAGTCAAAGAGATTTTGGGTCCCTGAGGAAGATCAGAATAGAAACCGAGTTGCTCCACCCTCGCCCCCCACCCTTGCCAAATAAACAATTCTTACAGTAAAACCAGGAGCTCTCAAGCAGTTCTGTGTTCACACCTATTTGTTGTTATAAAATGCCTTGATTAACAGCTACAGTTCAAGGATGTTAAACAGAGTCCTTTCCCCCCCTCCACTCACCTTGTCATTATCCAAAGGATCCTTTTGTACAAATGCTTGAACAAATTCTTCTGGTCCAATATAATTCAGGCGCTCCTAAAGACAATACAGAAATCGTCAACTCCTTTGCTCTTCTGTGCGTCGAGAAGAGATACAGGAGGGAGGCTGGAAAGTTAGTAAAGAAAAGATCTAGCAACCACTTACCAGCTCTATGTTAGTCAGCTGCTGGGCCAACGTGTAAGGGTCACTGCAGACTGTGATTATGTCCCTCTGTATGGACTGTGGTTTGGTCTTGAGGACAGTGAGGCGATCTGTGGATGTTGCATTGATTTTTGCAAGTACCTCCTCATACTGGCTAAGACAAGCAAGCTTCCGGATCAGGTTCTGGATAAGCTGCTGGACGTTCTTCCGATACATCTGTCATGGCACAAGACGAGCAAAAGATATTCCCGGAACGTGAAAAACTACTTTAGTGCCTGATGTGTAGCAAGACAGCATCATTACAATGGATATTAGTTATCAGCAGCTTAGAAATTCCCAGAAAATTTACTGCTGCAGTCCTTGTATCAACAGCCAAACCCTGACACCGAATGCAGGCACAGGTGTTGTCGATGACATCACAGAGCATTTAATCTAGAATCATAGACAGTTACGGTCAGAAGGGACTTCAGGAGTTCATTTAGTTCAAGCCCCTGCTTACAGCGGGGCCATCCCCAAATAGAACACCCCAGGTCCCAAAAACCTCCAAGGATGGGAGTTTCCACTACATATCTAGGTAGCCTGTTCCAGTGCTTTACTATCTACTTGGCGAGAGCTTTTCCTGATATCTACCCGAAAACTTCCCTTGCTGCAATTTGAGACCTTGGCTCCTTGTTGTGTCATCTGCCACCACCAAGAACAGTTTAGCTTCATCCTCTTTTCAACCACCCTTCAGGTAGTTGAAGGCTACGATTAAATCCCCCCTCCACCTCCCAGTCTTCTCTTATCCTAATTAAATAAGCTCCATTCCCTCAGCCTCTCCTTACAGGCCATGCGCTCCACTCTTCTAACCATTTTTGTTGCGCACTGCTAGGCTCTCTCCAATCTGCCCACATCCCTTCTGCAGTGGGGGCCCCCAAAATGAACACAGCACTCCAGATGTGGCCTCACCAGTGGCAAATAGAGGGGAAAAAGTACTTCATGCAATCTGCTGGCAACGCTTCTACCAATGCATTATTTGACGGTCTCTATTGATCTAATGGTGACCTACCTAATCTATGCGACAGAAAGGGGAAAGCACTATAAAGTGAATTACTGCCCATCTAGTAAGACACCAGAGGTGAAATACTGCATCTCCAACTGCTTAAAGCAGCCAGAAGAAAATTCTAACCATGTTTAATATGCAGCCATTCTGCCATAATGGGACTAGTTCTCTGGTGTAAATCGAGATCAATTCCATTGACTTGGATGAAAATATAATTTCTGGTAAACCAGAGAAAGGAGAAACCAGTCAGATCCTATTTCTTCTTTTCACCCCAAAGACCTGATCCTATGGCCATTAAAGTCATTGGGAATAGACCTGGAACAGTCAGTCTGCAGGTCTCTTGCAATAGAGCTAAGCAATTTCTATTTTTCGAGATTCAAGACACCGTTCTCAAGCTGCGAGCGGACAGAATGCCCAAGTGCTTGAAAAAACTAAGTTTCCAAGTCAGTGCCAGAGTATGAGCTTATTGGACTAGGAGACGCATACTACCTGTGCCCCCAGGACCCTGTCCCTCACTCAGAAGTGGCTGCTGATAAAGAAATTCAAAGTTCCTTCGATATGACAGTGGTGGTGCTGTTTTAGACGTTCAGGGGAAAAAAGGTTTCTCTTTATTACTGAAAGTCAAAATCTAAGCATTTGGGTCAACAAATGTGTTTGGGTCAACACATGCTGGAAATCCGTGGCATTGTTAGGACTGAATTTGACCTGTTACTTCGGAAGAAATTGGCATTGTAGGAATCAGACTGTACTTGGATACATTTTGCTTTTATCTACAGAAATGGACCCTAAAAAGCTTTAATTTAGTGCTGGGTCTTAATAGAAAAATGCAGGACCCTGTCTTTATCTTTATAAATGATGTGCTTGCATGCACTGATTTTTTTTTCCCCAATTTAATTTTTTTTTTTTTTTTTTTTGACAGAAAGAGACACAAAATGCTCTTGTAGGTAATCTCTGTAAAGTGCTTTGTTACACACCTGGGGCTCAATATAGTTCCACGGAAAAAGTTTGACAAAGCTTCTGTCACACTAGGATGGGGTCTGGTTGACAATGGTAGTTATGACAGACAGAAGGCAGGGTAGATTTGTACTTTATATTTTAACTAAAATCAGAGATACCCCGAAACTAGTAAAGTTTGGCTGAGTTACTGCTTTACTTAAACCCAGAACTGGAACTAAAATTTGAGGGGAAAATCATTGGTACATTCCAAATTCCAATTTAAAAGTTGGAAATTGTTCCTTCAAATAAGATGGGAAACAGATACAGAAGAAGAGAAAACTATTAAGGTCCCTTCCAGTCCTACTTCTATGATGCATAAGGGAAAAAAAAGGGGTTTGCACAGACACCCTGAAGAGTAGTATATGGAATTTCACGTCACTCAAACATCCACATTTGGTCAAACAGCAGTTACAAAGTGAGAGTCACCTCTTCATACGCTGCTTCATATGCAACCTCTCTCCGGTATTAGGCAGGATGGGACATGCCTACCATGCCACACATATATGCAATAGTCTAAACAATAATGAGATTCCTTTGGGATTTAACCTCTTCCTAAGTGTGACTGCAATAAACGCAGGAGTTGACCAACCTTTGACCTCTGTGAAAAAGGTAATGAATTTTTGCAGGTGGCTGAGATCACCCGTTGTGGAATAAATCTTGCATCACTGGTCTTCCAGCACATGATTACGTACATTTCAGATACATTTTATACAGTCACAGTGAAGAGGACATACTATGCAAATCAAGACAGGAAGACAGTGGATGACTAGATAGCAAAAGCAACCTTAGACCCACACAGACAGAAAAGTTAATTGAACACTGATCCTATCCATCAGAAAACTCTTCTCACAACCAAATCTGCCACAGGCAGGAAGATCTGGAAGCAGGGTACGCAGCATCAACTAGAAACGTGCGCATCAATGGGAACCCATACATATTAAAATTATTTCCACTCTGGTAGCCCAACATATTTTTGGCATGTCTATCTTCAGGAAGAGATAAAGATATCGTTTAAAGCTTTCTTCCAGAGTTCCTTAAATGCTGGAGCTAAGAATAGTTTCAGTTCTGCATCAAGACGTCTCGCAAGATCTCCAGCCCAGGAACTATCTGGTCTGAGGAACAGGGAGGGAACCTGTGGTTTTGCTTCCCTCTCCGATCTAGTTTCCCTCATTGTGTAAACTCTCCTAGGTAGACTGTGGCTAAGTGAGATGCAGAGTTCAACAGCAGGTTGTGCTGGTCATTGTTTGAAAATGTGGTTTCAACGTAGCTGGGGTTTGTTTGTTTTTTGGGGGGGGGGGTTTAGTTTTCGTTGTTTTTGGGGGGGTTGGGGTTTTTTTTGTTCGTTTGTTTACACATTTATGATGTACAAAAGACGCTTATAAAGGCCAGGCCCTGAAAAATGTATAAGCTGAAAGCAATTATCTAAGAAACAGTAGCAGATTATGGCTTCTGTTGTGCCCTTGCGCACTAACCTTGTGCCCCAACGTGCTGCTGGAATCAATGCTTGCTCCCCAAAACAAGACAAACCGATCTACGGGTTTCCTTTAAAAAGGAAAAACAGTTTGTCCCCCTCAATAGTTTCTGAGAGAGACTTTGAGCAATCAGTTTTCCTCTCAGTGGTGTGAGACATCCTACAGATACACAGATTAGGGTTTTTGATTCAATAATTCAAGGAAAGGCTTTATATTTACATTCTCTCAGACAAATAAGCCTTTGCCTGTCATGCTGTTATGCAAACTGAGAAGGGGTGCTTTCTTTGCGAGACACGGGCTTTGCAACTCCCATAAACTCGGCACATTTCAACATTCCACGTACGTACCGCCCCTTGGGCAACGCACGATTTGTGTTTCAGTTTGCGATGTTGCCTCATTACTGACATCACTCTGCTTGTGAGTTATTTTCGCAATTTGGGTTGCCATGCACAATATCTATACATCATCCCTATACGTCACACAGGTTTGCTGTTCTGTCATTTTTAACTTTCAAAAACCACCAGCACATTTGCATCTGGCTAGAATTCATGCCTTGAAATAATGATGGTATTTACGTATACTTGAAAAGCCTCCAGAGAGTGGATGGCATGAGAGTAATGGGATACAGAGCCTTTCACCTTGAGGTCACCTGTCTGTCTGCCCTAGCCTGATAGTGACCAAAAGTCATTTCTGTCTGATGGATGTTTGACAGCGTAATGTTAAAAACCATGTTTGCACCATCAATCTCGTTATGCAATACAGCAGCCAAAAAAAAGGTCAATTCAGTTTTGGGCTGCATATATAGAAGCGTCACATCATGACAAATAGTAACAGCCTTCTTTACGTGTAGCACTGGTGTGACAAGTTGCACATGCTCGTGATTCAACAAGCCTATATAGGCAAGACCAACTGCTTAACCAAGTAAAAATAGGAGTATAGCAGTCTAGAGACATTTGCCTAGTGTAAATTAAAGGTGGTGGGAGAGGGACCCAGACCCAGAAGTAGGAGAAGTGGAGCCTGCAGGTAGCCCCATTAGTTTGATGAATGCTCTCCCAAAGGACAGCTTATCAGCTGCCACTCTTATGACTAGGCTGGACAAAAAAAAAAAAAAACAAGAACCCAGTGAGCTGGGGAGAAACACCTACTCACTTGCCCTCAAAAGGCAGTCCTCCCAAGCATACCTTCAGGAGTTGTGTGGGTCCCTTGCAGAATTGCCTTCTGAGCAAGGCTGGTTTCCAAACAAGAACACACGAGCTGAGAGAATTTCAGTTCCAAGCCTTTCTACTTTACAACCCTTAAATTCACTGGTTTAAGAACAGCTATAAGATACATTTATTATGCTCAGTCTAGGGTGCGTTAGGCTCTTGCTACCGAAGGTTTTATAACAGTGACACAGGGAAACAGGAGGTTAAAATCAGAGGCAAATTTAGTGGCAATAGGAAACTCTGATTATTTTCCATTTTATGGCCAAAACCTTTCCAGCATTCAATCTTTCAAGCCCCTGACTTACATACACCAGTCCACGTGACACTACTCAGTTTCAGTGTAGTCATACAGAAGCAACATCAAAACAACGTGCATTTCACCCTTCTAAAAAATCAGCCCACTCACCAACTTGAAGGTCGCAGTAGAGTTTGGCAGAAATCATCTCTTGTTAAAAGGAAGCATAACGTTGGTGTCAGAGATTAAAGAGAACTGTTTAGCTACCCTGTCCATCTTCTTACCAGGAGAGGATTGCTGCCTATAGGACAATTTTTAGCATTTTGTCCAGTCAAGCAATAGAGCTTCTTCACTTGAGACAAACATTTGCTTTGGTAATTTATTCCATTAACATGCTGTACTGCCAGAAATTCTCCAATACATAACCTCCCCCGCTCTGCCATCTTAAACGTGTACAGTTTTTCTATGTGGGTCAACACCTGGAATCACCCCAATTCCTTTGTTCGTGGCAGACATGCCTACATTAATCAGCAATTCACAAGCCAACAACTCTAGTCCACTCATTTTTTTTTCATTTGAACCAACTTCAATTTGTCAATCTTTTTAATTATAAAGCATCCAGGACCAACCCTGCACCACCCTGCAATATTTCAGATGCAGCAACATCAGAGCAAGGAAGAAGTTATCCTCCTGCTCCATGACATACCGCCTTAGTAAATTCAGCCTATTTTGTAGAAACATCACGTTGCAATAGTACTCAATCCAATTTCTATGCATGCTTCCCCTCATCTCCTTGGCTGCTTCCCCTCCATATTAAAAAAATTATATATATATATATATATATATATATATATATGGGTTTATTTTCCCCACTAGGAAGCAGAAGAAAAAGATCTGTATCCAAGTTCAACTTAATTCTTTTGTCTAGGCCTTGCTCCTAGTATTTTAAGATCCTTCTGTGTCTTTGACAGTATTTGTAACTCCTAATATATTATAGTCTACAACCTCATCATCATGCTGTTTATACCCTCTTTTTATATCATTATGGAAAAGCTAACATAACACTGAGATTAACACCAGCCTCTGGGGAGTGCCAGTAAATACACCATTTAGTAATTATCCTCCATTTTTAGTACTTCCAAATATCAAGCTGACATATTTGGTAATCTCTCCTGTGCCACCTGCATGATCTACATTCTGTGTTTATTGAAAAACTTCTTTTATTACTTTTATTTAAAAAAAAAAAATTAATAAAACTGCCCAAGATTCTGGATGTATTTCTGTCTAAGTATTTAGCAGGCAGAGAAGTGCGTCTCTATCCGAGAACCAAATCAGAGGGTTGGGTAGGACCCCAAGTGCCATCCAAGACAACTAACCGCAGAGATGCAGGATGTGCTATTCTGAAGCTGGGACACAGAGAAATTAATGACTTCCCATGTATTCCTGGGAAATAATCGTGGCTGGGGCACAACTCTGATCAGAGTTCAATCCCAGTACCGTAAGCACAGGACACGTCTTCCCTTTAGAATTTTTCCTCCTGAAAATAACCCTCCCTCAGCCATGGATTTTGTAAAACAAAGGCCCAATCCCAGAACAACTGCCTCGTGATTTCAATGCCTCTATTAACATCAGTAAGGAGTGCTGGGGTAATCAAGAATATTCAGGGTCACATCCAACTTCACCCAAGAAAAGCTGCTAAAAT
The DNA here is from genome assembly GCA_030014935.1 of Caiman crocodilus. Classification (NCBI taxonomy): domain Eukaryota; kingdom Metazoa; phylum Chordata; order Crocodylia; family Alligatoridae; genus Caiman; species Caiman crocodilus. The sequence goes on from JAGPOW010000229.1 coordinate 37,239,992, forward strand.
AAACCTACAAGAAAATGTATGTTCATGTAGACATACATGATTCCCTACTGCGGCCAAAAATTAAATGGTCACCCAAGAACTCTTTATGGGAACTGGGATACCAGAAAAAAACCTCATACTAAAAAATGTATGGGAGAAGGCGAAGAGAACAGGGTGTGTTCGTGCGCATTCATATAAACTGCTGCACTGATTAGTGCTTATTTAGCTATTTCAAGGGACCATCCACTCATCTGCTTAAAACCTCCAAAATGAGATGGTCTGCTTATGCTATATAAACCATCCGTATTTCACTCAGAAGATATATAAACTGATGCTTCTCGGGCTTCAGTGCAGAATACAAACCTCATCACCACTCGCTATTCGTTGCGCTAACTCCTTCAGGTTCCTCATCATTCTTTCATCCCGGAAGTCATAAGGAAATGTCTCTGTCCACTCAGTCAGCAGCTGTAGGATTTTGGGGGCAATTTTTCGTATCTGGTTCTAGTTAAAAGGAAGAGATGGGGAGGAGAGGATTGTATGACAAATATTTAAGACAGCTGAAGGAAACTCAGATTTACCTTTATGGGATTCTACAACTGTGGAACAAAAGTGCATAAACTAAATCCAATGTGGAGTTTTTTCCATTTGGCTAAGAACCTGAGCCACAGGCCACTGAAATGAATGGAAAGACTTTAAAATTGGCTAACTGGACTTGAGCAAAGGGCGTACATTTACTTGGTTTAATGTTTGCCAGGTCACCAAAGCAAGGAAAAAAAAAAAACCTCTACATACTAGACAAGTAAGTGCCTCCAAAAATATTGTTCATAACCAATACCTAACAACATAAGTATTTTCAGCAAAGTCTCTAATCTGGAAAAGCTTAAAAACTTTAGAGCACAAGTACAGACTTAAAGGTGTTATTCAATTTTTTGATACCGTGGTAGTACTTGGAAGAACTTATGAAGGAGGGCTCTCTGGGCTCACTGATGGACAAAACAGAATGAATAAAAATCGACTTCAAAGAGCTTACCATCTGAGTAACCTTTCAAAAGGGTGTTTAACTGAAGTATGGTAGTGTTGAGGTGACATTGCTTGTATACTACTACACTTAATGCAAAAGCAAGAATTCTTGTGGGCATTCTCTCTTACTAGGCCAACTGTATGGTTGGTATAGACAAAGTCAAGGTATTGCCTGAAGAACGATACAGAGATATGCAGTCTCACAAACTACAGATTCCATCTTTGCAAGGTTGCGGACTACCATGCCTAGGTGTTTGGATACTTTAAAGATGGACGTGTAAGAGGGCAGCTCTACACAGGGCAGTGGTGGCTCCTGGCATCTGTGGTGTGGCTGGCCAACAGTGGTGGCAACTATTATTTTTACACCCACCCCAAGTTAGCACTTATGGCTGCAGCCTCAGTAACCCCACCTCCCCCACTTTAGGACTGATGCCAGGTGTCACAAGGCAACACAATAAGATGCATTATAGTAAATAAACTAATGCATTTCCTTTCTCTGCCCCTTCTCTTTAAAAGGGAATTAAAAGCGTTGCTTATACCACACTGATGCCAGGTGTTCAGTGTATTCATTCCACTAGAGGACCCACTAATAAGAAAAGTTGTACCTTGGAACTGGGAAGAGAGGTTTGAGTTTTTAGCCAGGGACTTTACCTTGTCATTCCCAGGTTCACTTAGTCTCTGGTGCTCCACACACAAATGACAGACCTTGGCCATCAATTCGAAAGGGTGCATGAACAGCCGTGAACTGAGCAGGAAGGTGAAAATGTAAGTTCTCTGCAGACAAGAGAAAGGAAAAAAGTCAGAACAAGTATCATGCTTAATACCCAATGCATTCCTTCCAAATCAAACTATCACGTCTTAGCATCCAAGGGGTGCCACAGTACATTTAGTTTGTGGCAAAAGTTAGATACTGCAGAGATAAGCACTTGTAATAAATTACAACTCCAGATCCAGTGTTCTGCAGTAATTATATAAACCTAGTTATGCAAGAAGGACAAAAAATAAAGCTGGGCCAAGGTGGGGCAGCTTGGGTTTGATCCTCCCTTTGTACATTGTGTTCTTTCAAGTCTGGTACCTGACGTGACTCAGAGCACAGGTTTGACTCACCTTCTGTTTTTCTTTGCACTAAATCTTTACAAGAAGAGCCAACATTACATTCATGAGAACATAGGGATGCAGCCTAAGAAGAGATGAGAAGAATCTAATCTGGATGTAACACCAGCACAGGAAGTTGAAACTTGCTTACTGTTGTCTGCTTCCCAGGCTTTATTTATGTATGGGAGGGGGAGGAAAGATGCCCTGAAGCAAGTTTGTCAGCTTGCTAAACTACAAATCTTACTGTGTCAGCAATCTTGTGTGTTGTTTCTGCCTGCTTAAAACAACTGCACCACACATCAAGCACAATGCGTCGTCACATTTTCTTCCTTGCTCTAATACGTAACATGTTTCTTCATCACAGCGGGTATATTCCAGCAAGATTCAGTTTTCAGAAAAAAAACCCACCGCAATTTACCAAAAAACACAACTTACCAAAACAAAGGGAGGGGACTTTTTTGCACTGGTTTGAAAAGTTTGTTTTTGAGCTTACCGCAAAACAGAAACGTCACACACACGCAGGGCTGTCCCCGAGAGGGGGGTGGGAGGAAGGAGAGGGCGAATCGGGGTGACCCCCCCAGGCCTCGCAGTTTGGGCAACCCCACAGAGCTAGGCAGAGCGGTTGCGGCAACTCCATGCTGCTGCCATTGCCTTGCTACTCCCATCGCATCACCAACGTGGCAGCAGCAGCTTCTTTGGGCCCGAGGCACGTGGGATCAGAGGGGGCAGGGTCCCGCACGGGTTAGTCTTCCCCAGGCCCCGCACCCTGCTCAGGTCGGCTCTGCATACGTGTGCACACACCAGCGATTTTAGGCAAGGAAGTGCTCAAAACACTCCAGCAAGGACTCTGTTACGCTTGTGACAGAGCCAAAATATATCATCTTGTGTGACTACTTTAAGCAGTTGTGTAATTAATCTTTTCATTAAAGAATTCATGGATGATCAATTGCTTAGCAGAGTCCCGAGGTTCAGTAACTCCAGTCAAAGTGGAGTCAAAGAATAAATCACCCCTGGGAATGGTGGGCTGACTGAGACCAAATATAAAGCAGAAGTGCATCTTCAGCTGGACACGTTCAACAAATAGTGACCTAGCCTCAGCATCCCCCGGGGGATCTCCCCAACCTCTCAGTCTCATTTTCCGTTTCAGGAGGGAGAGATTAAACATCTCTGCTGCACGACACAGAAGCTTCTGAATTGGTCAAGATGAAAAGGGACCCGTCTGATATCCCAGACAATTGCAGAGGACCAGAACCGTCCCCGCCGCTGGGGCTTTCAGTGAGAGACTGCAAAATCCATGAGGAGAAGGAAGGGACGCACCAGGGTGGAAAAAAAAATACACTAGAAGGCAAATACTTCCATTTCTCTCTCTCTCTCACAGTTCATTGGGAAATGTTTTCCTCCCATGCTGCCCGCTACATGGACAGGCCTTTGCAGTCATCTGGAATGACAGCCTTTGAGAGCCTTCAGCGAAGCAGATTAAATAGTTAGCATGGGTAGGCACCGAGAGGTCAGTTACTAGGGAAGTACAGCAAGTAAGAGCTATTCGGCGACCCAGTTTTGTTACAGCATGCTCAACACAGACTTACAAAAGCAAATCCATTTAGACCACAGTTGGCAATCATTCACTTGTTCCTCTTTGGAGGCAATTGCTCCTGGTATACATGATGTTTCACTGCGCTCCACACTCTTACATCAGACCAGCCAACTTAACTTCCAGAAACACGTACACTTACATCAGGATAGTAGTCTACGTTGGGTACCAAGTGATGAATCAAGGCTTCGAGAGACCCTGACAGAAGGTTGTTGTCATGGTAATACAGCCCTCCACAGCTGTCTTCTTTCGACTGGTACAGGTTTCTGTTGTAACCACTGCTGTCAAACATAGCTGCGAAGGGAGGTGTTTGAGGCATGCTTTCCTACAGAAAGGCACACAAAGAGAGGCGTAAGTCACCACAAGGTGCAACACAACAGGCACGTTGGATGCTTAAGGGGAGTGGATCACAGCATCACACTAAAAACACATGCACAACACGGAGTGACAACGATTATACCATCATCTCAAATAAAGATTGATTTTACTAAACCTGTAGGAACTCCTCGTATAAAATGACAAACGGGAATAGGTGCTGCTTGCCAGTTATGCTTATGATTATGAACTACTTCTGCTCTGGGTTTGTGTCATTTGTTTGCAAGATCACAGGAAATGGGAACATTAAAAAAATAGGATGAATTAAGGGAGCGTAGAGGTTCGGAAGAAAAAGGAAGATAGCTGGTGGATGTTTTTACGAATCACAACTATCTAGAAAACCCCTTTGTTGTGGAAACATATAAAAACCCAGCAAGTAAGAATCAGCTCTGCCTGTAGGTCCTTGAGAGCCCCTCGCTCTCACGGAGGCATGTTAAAACTTGCTTAGCAAGACACCTGCATGGTTTGCTGGGGGTGAAACGTCAGACTTAAAGCATTTAGAGCAACATTTTACCATCTTCAGTCACACTCACGTAAACAGGCCCTCAGCACCAACAACAAGAATGCACAATCTAAACGAACAGCAGAACTGGAGCCGTCCTGAACACCCTTGAAAAGTTATGGCAGTGCAAAACCCAGACTCGAGGGGTTTTTTGGCTTGAGTTCATCTGTAGGTTTAACATGAAGCTAGAAAGGAATTTTGTCACAGCATCCCAGAGACTGAAGAAATAAAAGCTTTTTAGAAAAAAAGAAATCCTTGATCAGTCAATACAGCAGTTTAGTCAGAGTTAAGAGGATAGACAGGAAAAGCAAGTGACAACCCACAGCTTTTTCTAGCGCGCCATATTTAAAAGTCCTCCAATTTTTTTTTTACCTCTAACTCCCACCTCACTCACCGAAAAGGTGATATCTATCAGAGTGGTTGATGTGTCTGTGGTTTTCTTCTCTGAACACAGTTATGCTTCCTCCAAAATCTTAACCACAGACTTCTCAAATTTACTTTCAGGAGCAGTTACCCCGCAGTACGAGCTGATGAGCAAGTCACAGGTTGAGATTAGACAGATCAGATGCAGAAAGGGATCGCGCTGCTTCCCATACTCTCAGCAATTAGGAGGGAAGGGAGCCCAAATTGTGAAGCTAATTTGTGCAGCCTGCTGCGCTTGTGTGTTGGCAGAGCATGTGTGCGTGTGCCTGAAAAAAGCTTTAATGCCTCTGAGCTATCATTGTAAGTGCAGATGCCGTTGCTTTTCTCTCCATTGTGTCCAATCCTATTCGGAAAGAAACTCTTTAAAGACATGGTCTTCAGCGAACGCCAGTCTGCGAAGGCACCTGATTTCAAGAACAAGTAGTAATGTGACAGCCTGGAGATAAGTAGCTTCTCTCCATCTGTGTGCTCTGCAACTCACAACAAAGCACTTTTCAGAGACTAGAAACTATTAAGTTATTAGCTGGATTCCTGGGGACATAATGCATTGCACACAGAGCCAAAGACTTGCTGCTTCTGGCAGCATGTCTGGACAATGGAGGCATTCAAACTAGCACAAGACTAAAGGATTCAGCAAGTAAACAATAAGAGAAAGCCAAACTCCCCTTGCTTAGATAGAGAGGGACAGTGAACAGAGGCTCCTGGCCTACATGACCTGCACTAATCCCACTCTGAGATGCCAAGAGATATTTGCATCAAAATGGAGAAGGGGGAAGAGGCTCCTTGTCTGAAAAGTCACATTAGTCACTCCATGCAGCTGTTCAGCCAGGCATTTGATACTCTCCACCACACCGAATTGAGAGGGAAGACGGGGAAGAATAAAATACACGTGCCACAGCAGAGGACAGCAAGGTGCAGGGCTCCAGCAAAACAAGCTTCCATTATGACACAGGCCCAGCAGGTCCCCGATACGGCCCACATCACGGCCGTGCTTGGGAACATCAAATGCTCTCAAAGAGAAAGACTCTTTTGTCTTTCAAGCTAGTTGCCAGGTCAGCGAAATTTCAGAAATAAATGGAAGTTTGAGAAGAGGTGGCTGAAATGCGCTTGTCTGAGGCAACAGGGTGTACGTAACCAGTTTCTGCATTTTTCACCATATGTAGACCTCTACCCAAGTTTTGGCTCAATTCATGGACTTGCACAAACCCAAGAGAAGCTGAGACAAGGGAATCAGTTTTATATCGCCCAAACCATCACTACTTAAAGCTTGTAACAAAACCCAGGAGCAGGAAAGTTTTGGTACGTTTCAGCTGCAGGTTTCTTCAGCTCTAATTCACAAACCAAAAACAACTAATGCAAGGGGACAGCAAGTCCCGTGACACTCTGAGCAAGGCGTTACACCGTCTTGTGTGTGGTGAGAAAAGACAGACAGACAATGCAACCTGGATAAAGCCCAGTTACATGAAGGATCTAAAATCAGGGGTCAGCAACATTTTTGGACACAGTACCAAAGTTGGTGTGCCAGGGATAGATGGCAGACGAGCTGCGACGGGCCCGATCCTTGTTGCGGCAGCGCAGCCCCGTTTGCCTCAAGTCACACGTGCCACACCATGCTCTAGCGTCCATGCTGGGGGTTGCCTACTCCTATTCAGATAAATAATGTTACCAGCATACCAGTATATGCAAAGACCAGGGACCACTTAAGTATGCCTGATCAAAAACTATTGAGAAAGTTATATTTTGGTTCGGCAAAAAGCCAAATCTCCATCAGATTTTGAAGCAAAGTTCAGGAAAATTTGGACAAAAAAAACCCTTGCAAAACTTCATTGACTTGACTAATACTGTTGACGTTCTCATTTCCAGTTACATTTTGGCTTTGCAGAGGCATTTCTAATCATTCATTTTAATCAGAGCATGGTGGTAGAATAGCGCTTTGATAAAAACCTCAAGTCCTGCATCACTAGCAATTAAAGTCAACAAGTATCTATCTACCTAAACAAGATACTGAAGAGGAAAGACTGCAAATACATTTCATCTGAAGGGAGAAGAGATTTCTTTTGAGCTGCTCATTTTTATTACAAGGAAAATCGCCACAAAATTAGTCACACCACCTTTGTTTCTTCCACCGGGAGCCAAATTCACATCAGGGTGAGAACAAAGCTTGAGCTGCGAAAGAGTCTGAGAGCGAGTGAATCCACGGTGACAGAATAAGGAGGAAAAAAGACCCAGGAAACAAAACAAAGAAAACCTTTTACAAATCACCAAAAAGTTACTTGTGAACAATATTTACACACATGTACTTCAGTTACTGTATATACACCCTTCGCTCCCAGCTCTTCTGGAACCTGAAGTCCAGTAAGTGGAGAATACACACTGGGAAAGAGGAGTATGATGTCATTTGTCCAGGGCCCAAACTATTTGTCTAAGTTGTCCGACAAAGACGACTTGGTTCTATTTTAACAAGATATCAAGCTGTACGGAGTAAGAGATGTTCTTACGCTGTACTTTCTGACAAGGAAGATTTCAATGCAAACAAATAAGACACAGAACACATTGTCCAGGTAACAAAGTGGATGATATCAAAGCATGAGGGGGATAAATTTAGCTCATCCGACAGCATGACTCACATAACACTAGACATGCTTGACGAGCATGGGTCCTTCATTTCCTTGCCTCCATTGCCGTATTTGGTATGGAAGCAGAACCAAATTGAGTGCTTTTTCTCTCTCTCTCAGGAACCATATAAACAGAACCAGCCTCAGTCTCTAGGATTGCCATAGAAATGAATGGATGTAACAGAGCAGAATTTGGTCCACAATGTCTAACCACAAAGATGACGAGTCTAATGGTCATGAAGATAATGCCCGAAGTTAGAAAACATGATCAAAACCAGTTTCCTGTAGTACTGCAATTCTCATTTGGCAGACCCAAAGCAGTTAGATAAAGCTTACAGACCAGAACGCATAGCCAAACCTCTACAGCAGCAACCAAATTGTCCCGTAGCTGAACGGCAACAGAGAACAGGGTCGTTTGTTTTTCTTTCCAGCACTTCATGTCATCTGCATATCACCTCTACGAAAATAAAGTTAGCGACAAGGCAAGCCTATGTCTGTGTAGAGGCAGTCACTGCTGAATCCAGCACTAGCCTGACTAGTGAAAGCAAATGACTGGCACACTTGTTGATCTTTGCTCCTGTTGCACCAGTAGCTCCCATAATACGGATGAACCAGAGGAAGATGCATTACAGCACCGGGTGGGGGGGGGGGTGGAATCACAAAAATCTCCTTCTGTACAGGAAACAGGTTTTATACCACCTTGAAGTGACTTCAAGATTCAGTCCATCATCCCTTCTCAGAGTTATACATCTCTTGGCATTTAAAATTGTTTTGAAGGATTGTAGAACGCTATTTATGATCCATTATGACCTGCCTGACATCCGATTCTCCAGGTATCTCTCCACTTTCATCCCCCTTCTCTCCCCCCACCCCGCCTGTCTCTCACTCATTGACTCCTCAATCTACATTTTCACGGACTTCCTGTCTTGTATGCAGCCCAGCCCAGCCCAGCCCCTGGCTTCTTTACTTCTCACTCCATCCAGGAAGAGCACACACCGACTGCTGCAGCTTCCTTAGCCTGACAAAGGGTTTTTGAACCTGAAAGCTTGCTTAATAATTATTTTCCATCTATTTGGGTTGGTCTAATAAAAGATATCAAAGTCGACTAAGGAACCTTGTCTGCCTATCGAAACTAAGGGCATTTACAGAAGTGCTCCAGGAGGCGGAGGCAGCAGCACTTTAATTAGAGCATCTCTCATGCATCAATGTCCCTGTGCTGAATAGTGGCAGTGGGGCACTTTAAAGCTCATTCAATAAGCTTTAGTTAAAGTGCCCCCACCACCATGTTTCACTGCAAGGACACAAGCGTGTGGAGTGTGGTTAATTACCACATTGCAGCAGACTGGACTGACTCTGCTCCACCACTCGGTAACTACAGAGCATCGGAGCAGCCTCACTGCTCATGTATATGTGCCCTAACAGTTCCCCTTCATCTTTTCCAGCTATGAAATTAAGTGGATAACTTTAAAAAACTTTTAGCTGTTCCATATGGAAAAATCCCAGCAAAGGCTTTAAAAGGTTTTGATACGTTTGTGAGGTGGCAAGCCTTTTCTCAGAGGCTCCAATACTACCAAGAGCAAAATGCTTTCATTAGCAACCAGAGAAACCAACTTTCACAAAAAGTTCTTTTTACAGCGCAGTTCTTTTTTGGATCTGAAACGATGCCCAGTGAAAGCAAAATTGAAATTCTATAGCCCATGCTACTTCTGGACAAAACTAGAGGTCATGTGTATTACATGCCTGTTACAGAGTCTGTTGAACATGTCATGAAAGGGAATAAACCCACACTTACTATCCACAGCCAAAATTCTCCTCTCCCGCTACTGTTCTACAGTGCGTGTCCAACTGCTGCTCTCTACTCTATACATGGCTGAACAATGTGGCTAGAGACACAAATTACACATAAATGGGTATAAGCGATAAGAAAGCAGTTCAAATCTGTTATGCAACAGAAGTTTGGTGTGCATAAACTGCTTTCAAAATAGCTGAAACTGGTTTAAGATAAACCTGGATGGGTGTAGTATTAAACGTTGCATGTAGATGAAACAAGAGGTGTGTTTGCACTATACTTTAAGACATTTAAGCATTTAAGGCTAAATGCTTTTGCATCACTTTAATGGTATTGGTGTTTGCATGCTGCGGCAGCGTACTGTGCATTAAATTCCAGGCGCCGTAGGAAATTCGGCAGCGATTCTCAACCAGGGTGCTGGAGTGCTATGAGGTCCTTGCACCACAGGGTGCCATGCAATATTAGCACTCCTAGGCATGCAAATGCCTACACATAATGCACAAGATAAACCCAGGGATTTCAAATAGGAATCCATAAAGTCAATAGAAGAATTGCTCTATTTTTCCATAGTCAAGAAACAAGTGAAAACTTACAGCTAGCATTTCTGAATCATGCTTTGGTCTAAAGAGATTGAGAACCACTGAAGTATACAAAGAAAAAAAGTGTTTTTCCCCTTACAGTTTAAATTCAACGTGCAGTACAAAATTGTCAAAAATTTGATGCTGAGGGTATCCCTTTAAAAGTCACTCGCATAGTTACTTCTTATGTGCAATGCTACTAGGACATGCCAAAATACCATTCCTTATTGAAATTCATTTTCCAAAGGGCAGAGATTTGTCAAGGGTGACATGTGATGTTCATAACAGAAAAGTCACACTACAGTCAGATGAGACATGGGCGCATCCTCAGCTCTACTGAAAACACACGAAGACTATATATAACCTGAAAACATTTCCTCTTTTTTTAAGCCCTACTACTGCTACAGGAGAGGAGATGCACTTGTGTACAAGCACCTGAGCATACAGGGCAGAGATCCTAAATCCTGTTGTAGTCCCAAGAAGGAAGATTCCAGGCTGGTTAATTGGGCTGACTGCTCATTTCTGTACGAAGTGAAGACTGGGAATCTTATGTGATTTTTTCGTAGTTCATAAAGAAACACTAACAGGTAGCAACAGATGGGGAAGAGAGAGGGGGTGGAGGGGCTGCACAGCAGATTGAAACTTCAGCTTGGAGGAAAAACCATGTTTCTTCGTAAACTCAAAGGGGACTTTCAGCATTCCTGGCATTAAGAGGTTAGATGTATATTTGTATACAGGTACAGGTCAGCCATTAACATTCCCGAACTGTGGTACAGTAAGAAATCAGCCCCTTTATTAGTCAGGGCATTTTCCAAGCAGAGTTCTTGGATGGCTTTTTCGAAGCAAATCCATATATTGCTGAACTGCACGTGTGCGCGGGCGAGTCAGCCATAAGTCACTGACCCATGAGATTTAAGAGTGACCTAAATTACTCAGAATCAGCCAGCTGAAGGAGGAGGAAAAAGAGAACAACAGTTTCTGTCACTGCTGGATTATTATAATGCTACCCAACAGACCCAAGGTCAAGTGTCACAGGGTGCGTCTACATGAGACACTTAGCACACAGAAGACTACTTCCACTGCACATTAGCGCAGCAGGCAAAACCTGTGCTAATGCATAGTAGATTTAGTCTAATGCACAGTAGCATCACAAAAAACATTAATTTGTACTAATGTGCTGTAGCACTGATTACAGTGCATTGTTAGTACCTGTCATTACAGGTACTAAACTTAATGTGCTGTAATTACAGGGCATTAACTGAACATGAAGAGACACCCACAAAGTACTCCTTTTCTCCCCTTCCACCTAATAATCTTTTCTAGAATCAGCTGGCAAAGGGGCATGGGAGGAGGACTGCGCTACTAAGCAGGCACCACTCTGAAGGACTACAGTAGTATGTAAAAGGACAGGAAGGCTACCTCAAGCTGGAGCCATAAAAACACCAAGACAATTTTAGTGTTTTCAGCCAAGCTACTGGGACAGTAGCTATGAAGGAGTTGGATCCCCTGCTTTAAAGTAAGAACAGTTCACACATTCCCTATGCCTTGCTAAGGGGCCAAACCCAGTGACCCTGTACTATGTATGGAATAAGAAAACACACTCAAAGTCTGCTTTCTCTTTCCCCTCCTCAAAACCAGGATCTCTCAACTTCATTAACAGGCACTTTTCATATCAATAATGTGACATGGACATCCAAGAAGCAAATAAAAGTAAAAACATATCTGACCCATAGACTCTGTCTCCCAGAAGAGAAAGTTAGAAGTATCCTGTCAGCAGTCAGAAGGTGCAGACGGAGTTGGCATTCTTTCAGCTTTAAGAACCTGAAAAGGGACCATGTTTAATATATGACTGTTTACCTTGCCAGTCTCCCTTTAACACTACGTAACGTGCGTTTTTGGTCTGTTTCTGGTTCGGAGGATCATCTGCCTGGCCATAAGCAAGGTTCAAGTGACAGCCGATACTGATGCGAGGAAAGGGAAGTTCTTTTTGTCAGCTGGCGGGTATCTTTCGCCATTAAGTTAAGAAGAAAATGCACAAGATCAGATGAACGCACAAGTTAGAGACCACCATACCTTCTGCTTTTATTTTTAAGCAAAAAGAACCATTTTCCTGCTGGTTTTATTCAAAACATGAAGAAGAATTCTTCTGGAACTGCTGACCACAAAGCCCAGAAGTCTGAAATACAACTACAAGCATATTCGATGCAAAGAAAACAATATCATCTACTCAGGGCTTAACCTTCATTTCACTGACTGAAGCAGGGTGGCTTCCCCCCCCCACACTCTCTTTTAAATACTCAGAATTGACTCAATTGCTAGTGCGGTCAATGGGAGTTTTAAAACTCTCTCAGCTGGGATAAAGCAAGCCATTGCGGTGCAGTTTTAAGAATCCTACCCATAAGTTTATTTAACCTACACAGCAAAAGAGGCACCTAAAAGATTTCAGCAGTTTGATCAGCATACACCTATCCAACCAGAGACTAACCCCCCCCCCCCTTCCATCTATTACAAAACGAGCTCTCTCTTGCCTCTTCACCCGCGTGTTACAGCCTGACTACCTGTCACTATACGCAAGTGAAGGATTGGAAGGTTCCTTTCAGGAAAAGCAAAACTTCTTTATATCCCAGCTCTCACAGGAGGTCAGAGTAGTAACAGCAGCTACAGTTGCTAAGTCAGTGGATACAACCTATTGTAAAAGATGCATTTAGCCTCACCCGTCAGAGAAGGAGGTTCAGAAACAGCTCTGCCTTTCAAGTTGTCCCTTTTTACATGGGTGAATCCGACCTGGCTGCAGTAGCTAGGAGTTTTATTAAAGAGGTATCCAACAAAAGTACCCAACAATCAATGGAGAAAGAATAGTTTGAAGGCCAAGACCTAGGAGAGAGAAAAGCCTAGTTCTAGTCCTGGCTTTGCCACAGACTCCTTATGTGACCTTGGCAAAGTCACTTAACTTCCCTGTCCTGTCTTTCCCTAACAACCACCATCATAAAATGGGAAATGACATTTCAGCATCTCACAGGAGTATCACAATTAAGTTACAAGATGCTCAAGGTATATAGCACCATAGTAGTGACAGGGTAAGGCCCTAACCTTCACCTGACTGAGAACCTTTCAGGACCTGTCAAGAGACATACTGACTGAATGAGATGGACACTGCTTTGTGAATTAAGATGTTGACACATGCTTTGTCCAATTTCTGTGACCGCTACAATGCGTTCCAGGAGGGCATCATTTCTCCTTTGCCATTTTAACTGAAAGACACGCCATAATTTCGGCATTTAACACCAAAAAATGCAAGGTTTTCCACCTTGGGAGGAAAAACATGCAGCATCCTTATAAGCTTGACAGTGCTATGCTGGCTAGCACTATGGATGAAAGGGACTTGTGGGTCACGATTGACCACAAGATGAACATGAGCCTGCAGTGCGATGCTGCAGCTAATAAAGCAAGCAAAACATTGGCTTGCATCCACAGATGCTTCTCAAGTAAATCCCAGGACATCGTTCTCCTGTTGTACTCGGCCTTGGTGAGGCCTCAGCTGGAGTACTGCATCCAGTTTTGGGCTCCACAATTCAAAAAGGATGTGGAGAAGCTTGAGAGAGTCCAGAGAAGAGCCACACGCA
>JAGPOW010000229.1:37253681-37289240 GCA_030014935.1 Caiman crocodilus
GTTTTGGGCTCCACAATTCAAAAAGGATGTGGAGAAGCTTGAGAGAGTCCAGAGAAGAGCCACACGCATGATCAGAGGTCAGGAAAACAGACCTTATGACGAGAGGCTGAGAGCTATAGGACTCTTCTACCTGGAAAAGCGCAGGCTCAGGGGTGATCTGGTGGCCACCTACAAGTTTAAATCGGGGGTGTTCACGAGGATCTGGGGGAATGTTTGTTCACCAAAGTGCCCCAAGGGATGAAAAGGTCAAACGGTTATAAACTCCTGCAAGACCGTTTCAGGCTGGACACAAGGAAGAATTTCTTTACTGTCCGAGCCCCCAAGGCCTGGAACAGCCTGCCATCAGAGGTGGTTCAAGCACCTACTCTGAATGCCTTCAGGAGAAAACTGGATGTTTATCTTGCTGGGATCCTGTGACCCCAGCTGACTTCCTGCCCCTGCGGCAAGGGGCTGGACTCAATGATCGTCTGAGGTCCCTTCCAACCCTAATGTCTATGATTCACAACTGCAACCTGTAATAGGATGTAATGACAGCATTTACGCAAAAGACTGTCTGTAAAGTCTAAGCTAGAACTGGTTCAGAGCAAAGCTTCACATTTAGGATTATAGGGAAGTAAGGCTGGAAGGGACCTCACTAGGACATCTAATCCAGCCTCCTAGTGCAAGACAGGATCATCTCTTGCTAAACCATCCAGCCAAATGTCTGTTTAACTTGCTCTTGAAAACTTCCAAGGATGGATGGGCGACAGATTGCTGCCTTGTTTTATGGGAAGTAAAGCAGCATAATTAACATAAATCACTCCCTTCATCCCCCATTAGGCAGGCTTTAAAATTTTCTTGATCAATACAGCGCAATATCAATATAAATTACAACTATGAGAGGCTTATGCCAGCATAACTTATTCTTGAAAGGAATAAAAGGAACAAGTTACAGTGGTGGAAGGTACCTTTCTACCAGTTTAAGGGTTTCTCCTCTACTATACTACCCTTATTCATATAATTATCTCAGATAAAAATCATCATCTTACCCACAAGCAGAGCTATATCAGTAAAGCAAAACAAAATAAACCCAAACTGTATTTAGGCCAAAGGTCTGCAAGAATTGTTCCATTTCAGCTGCAGGAAAGGCAGCGCAATTCCATCAGATCTCTTCCAATATGTTAGTTTACACCGGCGCTGAAATTCATCCAGGAAATTTTAGTCTCCGATTACACTAATCAGGGGTGGGCAAAATGTGGCCCATAAGCTGCCTGTGGCACACCAGGCCATTCTATCTGGCCCACGGGGCCCCGAAAAAGTTTAGAAAATTAATATTTATCTGCCCCTGGCTGCCTGTCAAGTGGCCCTCAATGGCTTGCCAAAACTCAGTAAGCCCTGTGCGGGAAATAATTGCCCACCCCTGGGCTAAGTCCCGGGTGCTGGCGAGATGTACTTTTTTATGCAGTCACTTCAAACCAGATAGATTATGGTAACTCAACAGAAAACACACTGTTTGCATGGTGTTCAGTGCTGAGCTTGTCCAACTGAAAACACCCCAAAACACTTCTCTCCCCTAACCAGGGCAAGATCTTAAACTGCACAGAACAGGGCTTGCTGACCAGCTTCTGCTCCCACTGCAGCAGTTCCCAAGCTCAACAGAAGGTGGATCCCAGCACTCAGTAATTCATCAGGATCAAAGTCTCCTTGCCTTTTCAAACAATCACACCCATTAAGTCAATACATGCCAAGTACAGCATCTAACCAACACACGCCAACTCAGATTGTGAAATGAGCATCACACACAGGCTACTAGGATCTCTATACAGAATATTTAAAAATAAGGGTCAACTGATGACATAGTTTGTGGGAGATAAACATTTCTTCAATGATAGAAGGAGCCTGGCCTCTGGCCCCAAGCCTTCTCTCTCAAAAAAACCCCACCACACGCACATAAATCTCATTCACTTACATTTCCTCTGGCTGTTTTAAACCATACCTTGGATGTGCCTTAGTGCACAGATGCAACCAGGGTGCTATGAGCCTCTCAGCGGGGTGAAGACTACCCAGGAGCTAAATCAGCTCCAAACCTATCTGAGCTCAATAAAGGTTGCAGATGCTCTTCGTAAGATCTTATAGCAAGGATACCAGACATCTGGTTTCATGTGGTAGCTGTCCCATAACTTCCCAGGAAGCCTATGCTGTATACAGGAAGGTCCATAAATGGTACTCAACATGCCTACAATTTTAATTAGCAAATGGGAAGGACCAAGGGAGCAATACAGCCATTTAACCGGTTTAACATTATTCCTCACAGCAGCAACAATAAAGGAGATCTTAGTGACAGTTTGTGACAAGAGCTTGATTCTTTCCCTTCTGCCTACGATTTACAAAATATCATTACTGCATTTAATATTCAGGAGCGACCATTTGCTTGCAAGCTTGTTTCCAATGCCGGTTGATTAAACAATCCAGACTGCACTTACACCAAACGAGATGTATTTGCAGGTGCCTAGATGATGCAATGGTCTGTTTACCAGTACAGTGTCATGCACACGTACAGAGCCCTACATTTACCTCATCACGAATTCATCCAAATGCAAACAACTATTCCCCAAACTCAAAGCTCTGCAGATTTTCTCCATAATGCAGGACTGTAGATTGAACAGCCCAACATTAATAAAATAACCGAGGGGGAGGGAACCAGTATGGGCAGAGGCATCCCTGAAATTCATAAGTGTGTTCTCAACCACAGCAGAGAGACTTTTGCAGAAAGCAGAAAAACAGAAAGGCTGACCTTTTTATCCCGAGAAGATCCAAGACATCCAAGCGTGTCCTCTACAATAAAGTTCCTCAGTAGTACTACTGGCAGTACTGCTACACTCGCTTCCAAGTGGGAGGGAAGAACCACTGTTCCTGTGACTACGCTGACAGGACGAACAGGAAAACAGTAGTAAAGGATAACCAGCCCACAGTCAAGACGCGCAAGGGCAAACCCGGTTCCTATAGGCCGTCACATTCCTAAGGCATTGGAGAAAATGCCGAGAATATTTTCTTGCGCTTTCGGACTGCCTAGGAGTCAGACTGAGTCAGTATGGCAGGAATGTTGTTATGGCTGTTCCTTGCGTGCTGGGTCTAAGCTTAAACAGATACCAGAGGGCTTTTAAGCCTTCCTGGTTGTAAAAGAAAACAAAAAAAAAAATCTTTGGAGCCTTAACTACAGCAGAAGTGTCAGAAACAAAAGTGTGTTATCAATCGGCCTCCTCCACAGGGAGAAAGCAGACCCCCGACACTCGCATTAAGACGTGCAGAGCTAGTCCAAGTCAATGGGAACTGCAGGTGCTCAACACCTCTGGGGAAAAGACAAGTGAAAATAAACATTTCACTGCTGATCAGTAGGAGCAGAAACCTCTCTGACTTCAAAAGTACTTTAAAAAAGAGAAATCAAGCTGCACTGAACATTTAGCATCTGGTTTGGTTATTGCTCATCACAGTTGTAACATGACACTAAACACCTCCAATATGCAGAGATGAACACAAAGAGTCCCGCCAACACTGTTCTTTCAACCATGCTTGAACACTGGGTATTATCCCAGCTGTAGCAACACGGCAATGTGACAGGCACCTGCTTCACTCCTAACCAAAATGCAAGACTGAGCCATACTTTCATCCACATCAGGGTATGGCTCCTATCTTACCTTTCCTCTCCCTTCCCTCATCCACGAACAACAAATCAGACAGAAAATACATCACAACCAGGGCTGAAATGACTGACACGTAGGTGTTCATCAATAACATCTTTTGTTAACTTCATAATGGCATCTCATTAGAGAGAGCATAAAACAAGTAGTCTCTTTACAGCCTCAGTGGCATAAAGCCACAGACAAGTTAAGCTGGGGCACAAGTGACCCAAGACAGCCTGACATGCTGTACTTGGTTTCCACAGGAGTACTTCCAAGAACAGGTAATGCGAAGAGGCTGTTCGTGTCAAACACAAATGAAAGGTAGCCAGCGCTAAATGTTCCCATAACCGGTCTTATGACCCCCAGTGAGCCAGCACCTATCTCCTTTCCCGTGCCACCGAGCGTTAAAGGCTCCAACACCAATGCTTCTTTTACACAGGACTGAAGCACGCTCCTGAACACCACCTCAGCCGCTCAGCCCTGCACCAGGAGCACGGTTCCAGCACAGAAGTGCCTGCTTCTTTCCAATCCATCAACTTAGGCTCCATGTCAGTTGTTGTGATCAATCAGCTTACATGCCAAAGGTTTTCGAGCACCACGCCCTGGCTATCTGCTTATTAGGGCACTTTGCACTCCTCGCCGTCGCCAAGCACACTTGGCACCGATTTCCCCGGACTCCAGACTCTCCCTAGGGCTCTCATCTGGGAGGGGAGTTTCCAGACCCGGGGGGCGAGGCAAGAGGTTCCCCCTTGCTGGGGAACTGCCGATATTTTTCCAGCCCTGCTTTCAAAAACCAGCTCCATCTCTTTGCCCGAAATGAAACCACTGCTCTTCAGCACTGGCAGCTCCCACCTAACCGCAACTCACTCCTGCGGCCGGGGTTGGAACCGCACTTGGACCCGGGGGGGGGGGGGGTCCCGCAAAAAGAGGGCTGCCCATCATGGTGCCCTAACCAAATCAGAGCCCCCTCCCCCAAAGGTTATGATTCCCAAATCTTACAGAGGGGCTTTCCTCTCTTACGGGGGGCTCAGCACCGCTCCGAAACTTCCCCCATAATTTGCACCTTGCCTTCCGCTACGAGGACTCCACTTGTCCTCCCTCACCCTGCCCACGGCGGCAAGGGAAGCAAACCAGACCGCATGCAGAAGCTGCGCGCACCCGCAGCGCCCCTCCCCGCAATGCCAGCCCTGCCCGCAGCGCACTTCGCACGGCCGGCGGCACGGAGCGCGGAGGCGATGCGGGCGGTGGCCACGGACGAGGAGGGCAGCTCCCGCAGCGGTACCTGCAGCACTGGGCTCCGGAGCAGCCAGGCGCTGGGGGCTCTGCTCAGGCCGCGGAGGCTGCCATGCCCCGGCGCTGGGCTCTCCCGCCGCCGCCGGTCCAGCTCCAGCTCCGGCTCCAGCGCAAGTCTCCGCCGCCCGCTCCGCTCCGCTCCGGCACATAAGCGCGCGCGCCGCGCCCCGCCCCGCCCCGCCCCGCCCCCGGCGGCTCCGGAGCAGCAGCCTCCCTGGGCACCAGGGCCAGGCGTGTGTACACGCAGGTGCCCACCTCGGAGTTGGCCCCGGGTGAAGCCAAACACCCGGGAAAGTGATCCCAGGATAAATGGAGAGGAGCGGCATAGGCAGAGGACCCCCCCCCCCCCGTAGATAGTCTTAGCCAGATGTGCAGGTAGGGGGCACATTCAAGGACTTGGGAGGCTGAGTCCCCCATAGGAAATGGACCAGACTGCTCCTCCACGGAGGTGGACTTCTTAATGAACTGAACTGGTTTATTATTTTTTTTGCAGACCCCCCAAGAGTCGAAGTGCAACGTGAACCCTGTGTGCAGGTAACGGTGCCGTGGGACCTGATGTGATCCACGCAGCCGGGTTTCCTGCCACACCACGCGCGTGTGGCAGGAGGCGTGACTGGGGGATCCATCACGCTGCCTTGCCCGTGCAGGGGGGGACTGGGATGGCAGGAAGATCCTGCTGCTGGGAGCCCCCTCAGCTGATGGGGATCCTGTCACTGGGAATCCCCTCAGATGAGGGGGATCCCAGCTACAGGGGCACACCTGGCCAGACATTCAATTGATGGGGTGATGGAAACCAGCCACAAAGGTATTCCACCTTTTTGGTGGAATAAGGTCTTACTTCTCATTTTATCACATCATTGGCCAATTGAGCATGTGGCTGGCTCACAACTTAAGATGTCATCAACTGGTTAATCACATCTTAAGTGACAGTACAGTCTGATATGACTATAAGCACCTTTATTTTTTTGTTAAAGCCAAACTATATGCAAGTCACTCTCATGCCAGCATGTGCATCCGCTCAAGGCGGTTCCACTGGTGATGCCGGCAGCAACGTCAAGACTGCAGACCTCTTCCTGCAAAGATACAGGGTTTGTGCTTACCCTGATGCTCTGAGCCGTCCTCTTGACGTTCCTGGGACTACTCATCAGAACACCTGAAGTTATTCTCCCAAGGAAGTTTTCGCAAGATGGGGGTCTTAACTCTGACAGCCCTTCAAACAGAGGCATTAGTTTTAACCTTCAGATGATTATACCTGTCCTTAACCTTACTACTGAGTTGTTCCATTAAGAGAGGTAGTTTTCTATATTAGTCTGAAATCAGAAGGCAGGGTAGATATGCACTTTTATAAACTACATAATATGTACCCAGACACGTATATACTTGCGCACACACATATATACATACACACTGGGCCCCTATACGTAGCTTTGTGAAAGGCATTAAGCCTCATTCCATGTTCCATTAAGCCAGTGATTCTCAACCTTTGAAGAGTGCCCTGAGGTGCAAAGAGATAAGGGAAGTGGGAAGAGATAAGCAGATAAACACAGGCTCAGACTTGTCCTTGTCTGGACATCACCAACTCCTACCCCATGGCTCTTCCAAAAGGAGCACTGTGATATATGCATTATATTTTTAAACTGCCACTCAATTCATGAGACCTATTGAAGGATGCCTGCCACAAGACCAGTGAGGGGTGCCTTGAGTCCAAAAATGTTGAGAACCACTGTATTAAGCTCAGCAGGGATCCTCCCAGAAGTCAAGTACATACTAAAGTGTTTGCAGGACAAGATGCTATTTCCTAGTAAAGCACATGTTGATTTTGAGGCAGGTCCACATCATTTTCTCCCAGGTCATTCAAGTTCCTCCTAAATTCGATTTTTAGAGGGGAATGCTGAGGGCATTTATTTTCTCTCATGCCAGGTGTGTACACCCTTGCAACCCCAATTCAGCAAGGAAACCCATGTGTACCAGACCCATTGCCCACATGATTCCTCTTTCAGAACCAGGACCTCGCTGAGCTCTTGCAATCTCATTAATAATAAATATGTGCCATGCATCCCCTGCGTAGCTGCTGCAATGTTAACCATAGTTCTGCCTCTTTATGCAGTAACTCTTTTAATTGCATCACGGACTATTTTGTAAACAATATAATAAAATATCTGATCAAAACCCACAATCTACGTATCTACAACTTTGTTCTCTTCTCGGCTTCATCAGTGCAGTAGGAGCACAGTGCTACTTGTTTAACCCGGGCTACAGATACATTTTGGCTGTGTCCACTAATGTTTGGTAGCTGGGCCTCCAATGTGGCTTTTCAATTGATTCTACACAGTAATAACAACTAACTCTGCTTAATGAATTTTCCTGAATGTTTTCTTTCACTCCTTGAAATCTGAAAACTCATTCTGGTTCAATCTACTAGCAAGAGGGGATTTTAGACTGTTAGACCTAAGGGGATTTTTTTAATATGATATGTTATTATATACATTTCCTCTTCATCCTATGTCACTTTTTTAAGGAAGGATCCTGCAGGCAGGCATGCAGAGATCTGCCTCCACAGAGGTGCTTGGGGCTTTAGGGACTTCACAAGGAAGTTCTCCCAGAATAAGGAAGGATGTGGATTTTGAAGTAGAACTGCTCCCCTGAAGTAACTGCATGTGCAGACACTCTTTTTATGGACTGTTTTCTACCTGCAGAGTAAATTATGCTAATTCACAAAAAGACACCCTTATTCAGGAACTGAAGCAGCCACATGTGCATTTATTTCAGAGTGATTCAACAAATAAACAAGACCTTAACATTTAAGATCTTCCAGGCAAAGAGTGTACCTACCTTTGTGTTTAAAAAGTATCTTGAATAATTTAGTCTCAGTTCTAATTATGGCTTCTAATTGCCACTTTAATATAAATAAGTAAGTAAGTTTTGGAGACACTCTGAAAGACAAAAAGGTCATTTTGATAAATTAGAGAAGAGGCTTCTTCTAATTTATCAAGATGTAAGTAAAAGCCATTCAAGGGAAACCAAGAAGGAATGAAAATCAAAAGGACAAAGTTCGAATGGGGAAATACTGGAGTAATACTCCAAAAAAGGCTGGAGGTCACGGTGTATGAGTCAAACTGTGTATGAGTCAACAGTGCTGCTTCTCCCATACAAAGCAAGTGCTACAGCATCTTGGGTTGTATTGACAACCGTATCATGTGTTAAGCAAGTGACGTAATTTGTCTGCTGTGCTTGGCATTGCTTAGGCTTCCTTTGGAGTAATGCGTGCAGTTCCCAGCAACCTGGCAGGAGCTGAGAAGAGATCAGCTATTAAAGGGGGGGCTTGTGAAACAGAATTATGAGTCAAGGTTTCAAAGCTAGGCATGTCCAGCCTGCATTGCTCAGATGATTGATATATTTTTCCCATTTATAAAATGATAGCAATCACAACAACAACATTGACTGGGGGGAGGGGGGCAAGATAAAATTCCACAAATGCTCACAGGCCAGTTATGAACCAGCCTGAGATACACTAATCTGATTAGCTGAAGGTAATTAAAACTGAGCTCTAGGCATGTGAGATTTTCAGATAGATCTACTAACATGGACCCCTGTACTTATGTATGGTTGTTAACATACAGCCCTGCACCTCAGGCTATGAATTAGTGCAAAGGTCTAGGGTAGCTGAATTGAAGGTTTATCACATCAGCTAATCCCCTGCTCTTCATGCGCATAAAATCCCCCCTACTGCTTTAGGTAAATGTAGGAGGTTTGACCCAGATTTCCCTGTATTTTTGTACCAGAACCTCTTTCTTCCTGTGAAAAACTGTTCCTCATTTTTGTCTTTCAGAAAGACAGGTTTCCACCCCAGAGCTGGCTGCATTTTTGGTGTGAAGCAATTCCTCTATCTAGCAATTTATATACTGTGGAGTCTTTAGGGCTAAAAAAAGGACAGCATATAAATGTAAAATGAGGCTAGGAATTATTATCCATGAAAGTTCAAACCAGATTCCTGACCCACCCCATTAATGCCAGGTTGAGATGTTAGTGTGCTCCTTACAATTCATACGCTGATGCTGAATTTACTATTTCCAACATCACGTCCTCAAAGATCATGAGCCAGATCCCCAAAATCTCAGGATTGTCTTAAAAACCATGAAAATGTTTGAGAAACTAGGTGTGGGTTATTTCTTTAGTTCTGGTAACTGAACCTTTAGGGTTCACATTTTCCAGTTTTTCCCCACCAAAATGAGGAAAAAGAGGAAAAGGCAAAGGAAAAAGCAGCTGCATCTCCTGTATCATCCCATCACTTAAAGAGCTGAGGCTTTATAACAAACATCAAATGCAGACAGACTCAGTAAAACAATAAGAGATGCCAATTTTGTATGTCATATAGAGCAGTGATTCTCAACCAGGGTGCGGGGGCACCCAGGCGTTCTACAAGTTCCTTTGAAGGATGCCATGAGGCATGAGGAGATGAACAGATAAGTGCAGGCTCAGGCTTAATTCTTGTCTGGCCCATCTTCCTACCCCACTGCCCACCTCCTTGGCAAGTTGGTAAGAACTATAATAAACAAGTTTGTTTTTGTAATCAGGTGACACACAAGTCACAAAAGTGATGGAGAAGTGCCCCAAGTCTGATGAGGGGTCCTTTGCATCTAAAAAGATTGAGAACCACTAGTACAGAGTGCAAGTCTATTGGCGTGGGGTGTTGGTTGTAGGACATAGGGAGACAAGGTTCTTTGGGTAGATATGGTATCTTTTATTAAACCAACTATAGCTGGGGAAATTGTTCTTTGCAGGCTTTGGGGCATGCCTATTGTCTCCCACCCACTGTCCCCCATTCCCTCTGAACCTCACTGCCATGCGTTTATCTGCCCACTGCCACACATCTGCATTTTCACAGACCTGCATTTTGAATATTGGCTTCTATTCTACCCAGGAGAGAACAAAAAATGACAACAAACTCTCCCTATGCCTGAAGAAGAGTGTTTTTACCCGAAAGCTTGCAAAGAACAATTTTTCCAACTATGCAGTTGGTGTAATAAAAGATATCACATCTACCCAAACGCGAATGATGCGTGACCCCAGAAGCTGGGGGGGGGCATGGCAACCACCCACAGGCAGTGGCGGGGGCATGGTGGCGGTGAGTCGGGAGGTCCCACCGGCGACCATGGCGGTATCGGTAGCAGGGAGGAGAGAGGGGTGTCAAGTGCCGATCAGCGGTCACTGACTTTCTCCAGATGCCACCGGCACTGTTGGCGGTGCTTCTGTCGGGGGTGCACCAATCTCAGGGGGTTCACGTCACCAGTGTACCCAGTGTACACATGTCACTCCCCCACACAGATACAGAAGCTCTATGCATGTTCTCTGTTTCTCTCCCTACCCCTTAAACTTTTTTAGCACTGAATTTACCCAGTTCACATGTCACCAGTGTACCCAAAGAACCTCATCAATCTATTGGCTTTACATTTCAGCCATTTTTTGCCTTACAAGAAATGTTGGTGTCTCTCTTTCTGACGAGTGTGGTCTAGGTTGCAATTTAAAGATAGCTGTGGTGGGGCCAAGAGATTCGCCAGGCCACGAGGATCCAGCATCAACAGCTAAATCTTCATGCCACCAAGCCCACTGGCAACATCACCATGGGCCGAGCTGCAGGAGCATGGCAGCGGTGACAGGATCACCATGCTGCCAGCAACACCGGCGACCCCGCAACACACTGAACCTCAAAAAGGGAGCAGCAGGGGCAGAACGGCCACACTGCAAACCACGCCGGCAGCGGCACAGCCCCCTGAGACTCGGGAGCAAGGTGGCAGTGGTAAGTTCGCTGCTCCGCAAAACTTACCAGCAACATGGCAGCATCTCACGTTGCAGCCAGCTGGACAGATGCACTTTGCTGGCACTAATTCGCTGGCTGGAGCAGTGAGGCAGCTATAAAAGCTCCATGCTCTGGGTCAACAGAGGGACTGGAAGGAAGTCCCTGGTGGCTGAGGCTAGGATGCAGACTGGGCTGGAAGGAGGTGGTTGGTGGCAACCCTCATGGGGGAAGCTGCCCCCACACACTGGCTTGGCAGAGTCAGCGCTCATACCCAAAGAAGAAACCTGGAAGCTTTACTGGGAAAAGGAGAGAGAGGACGATGAGAGACTGATGAGACTGAATGAGAATGATGACTGGTAACATTGCAATTGCTCAACACCACAGTAACAATGGGGTGGCGCTAGGTAAGGGGTAGGGAAGGTGGAGCCCCAAGATCCTTGTGCCCACAGGCAACCTTAATGAGGCACCTCTGAACAGGGAACAACAGCAAACCCAAAATTAAAATTTTAATCAAAGATATGGCAGGTAAGAAGCTTCAGTGGTCAAGGTAACTGGTGCCAGTAGCAGACTGCTGGGCCACCGGACCGCGGTTGACTCAGGGCAACTAGAAAAGCCCAAGCAGGGAGCCTCAGACAGGCATAGCAAGTTACAATAGCCGAAACATTTTTGTACCCAGGTCAGCCCAATGAACTATTACTAAAACTCAGAGCAAAGCAACCGTACTTTGTGCTGATTAAATTCAAACCTAGGAGAAAGGTTAGACTTTGGTGTGACAGCACCTTCTTCAGTGCAGTTGTTGGTATTCCCCTGTCATGTTACTTAACAGCAAACCTCAGGCCTAATGTCCCCTGACTCCCCCACACAGATACAGAAGCTCTATGCATGTTCTCGGTTTCTCTTCCTACCCCTTAAACTTTTTTAGCACTGAATTTACCCAGTTCATGTAAGAGAGAAGAGCATCTCACTAAATATAGGAAAGGGTAGAGATCTTTCAGGGGCCCACTTTTGATTGAATGAACCACCAGGGATGGTTATTGTTAACTGGGCTTTGAAGTTAGCACTTCACAGAGATACACAGGGCATAAAATCCTTTCTACTGCAGTCGCTGGGCTGAAGAGAGACATGGTGTGCATTGGGGTAATGTCTATTGGGGTAATATCAAACACTCATGTTAACGATATTTCTTGCTCCAGCTGAGTGTGTTTCTTGTGTTAAAGATGCATCAGTGTTGAGTTTCATGCTGTTATGCCCTAGTCCATACTGAATGCATCTACACATGCAATTAACATGACGCAATAAACTCTGTAGCCCTTTGAGCCAGAGGAAACTGCTCCCAGGTGCAGCATCTACACATGCACCCAGGACAGCAGCAATTTGATCTGGGGTGGAACAACCCCAGGCTTTCAGGTGGTGGTGGAGGGGTGCAGCCCTAGGCTCTGGGTGGCTGCATTGGGCTGGCTGGAGCACAATGGTACTGAGAGTATGGAACCACGGCTAGGTGGCAGGCAGCCCCCATACTTTAGGACCTTCATGCCCCAGCCAGCCCATCACCATCTACACACGCATTTCAGCACAGTTACTTACTTTGCCATAAGACACTACTGTCCCCAACAGTTCTGCTTTTTGCAAAGTAGCATAATTTACTTGGTAAGTTGGAAAAAGTCCTTAAAAGAGTGTCTGCACCTGGAGTTACTCCAGAGAAGCAGTTCTGCTTTAAAATCCACATCCTTCCTAATTCTGGGAGAACTTTCTTGTAAAGTCCCTAAAGCCCCAAGCTTGTAGCTCTAAGCCTGAAGCATCTCTGTGGAGGCAGATGTGTGTGCACCTGCTTGCACCATCCTGCCTTAAAAAAAGTGGCATACGATGAAGAGGAAATATGGCACAGTTAATTAGCAGAGTTAATTGGAAGAGTTATGTCTGAGTTCATTGGTTTACTGTACCCTAATCCCACTGCATGTGTAGACGGTGACACTTGACTGCAGAGCTAATTAATCTACTCCACAGTAAAGTGCACAAGTAGGTGGACCCAGTCATTGCGCTGTAAGGACAAGATATTTCTAAGGGCCTCTCACTCCCCAATGCTTTTGATTCTATTCATCCTTTGGACTGTTTGCATATATGCCAGGTGGTTCCAAGCATTCATCCCTGGTGCAATCTAGGCTCTTGACATGTCTCTGACAAGTCAAGGGGGTAAAGGGAGGGAACTAACTCTCATGATTTTCCAATAAATAACTCGGAACTCACTCGCCTCAGTTTCCCCATCTGCAAAATGGAGTTGAGAGAACTTTGCTAATGATTTTATCGGTGGTCATTGGGATAGCTCAGCAAAATATTGTGTAAATGCTAACTCATATTCATTAAGGTACAATATTCTATTTTCATGCAATACTACAGGGACTTGATGGGCTCTCTCAAAATAATATGAAATCATCTCTCAGCCCAAATAACTAGTTCCCAGATGTTGGATGCTACTGCTCCCAAAGAACCACAGCAGAAGGAAGGAAGGAAGGAAGGAAGAACTGAGAGGAAACAATTGATACCAGCTCATTTTATTTTTCAGTCATTGTTGAGTAAACATATAAATCCCAGCTCTGTGGTTTATAGCATTTCTCTGTATAAAGGAGGAAGCCATCAGGTTTCATTTAGGTCCTGTGTTTATTCACATCAAATTTTAACTAGAAGCACATTCAAAACAGATTGCCAATCATTCAAGGCCAGTAATGCTTGCCAAAACCAACCTGTGGCTTTAAACAGGGTAAAAGTCAAAAGGAATGAAAGTAGCACGTAACCTCTCATGAAGATGTTGTATATCTTGACTTTAAAAAAGCCTTTGATCTGGTATCCCATGATCACCTCTCGGCAAAACTGGCCAATTGTGGCCTTGGCTTCACCATGATCCGCTGGCTGGGGAATTGGCTCCATGGTCAGACTCAGAGGGTGGTGATTGATGGAAGTCAATTGTAGTGGTGCCCTGTGACCAGTGGGGTCCCCCAAGGCTCTGTCCTTGGGCCTACACTATTCAACATCTTCATTAATGATGTGGACATTGGTATCAGAAGCGGACTGGTCAAGTTCGCTGATGACACCAAAATTTGGGGTAAGGCGTCCACACCTGAAGACAGGAGGGTGATCCAGGCTGACCTTGACAGGCTCAGGAAATGGATAGACAAGAACGGTGGTGTTTAACACTGAAAAATGCAAGTTTCTCCACCTTGGGAAGAAAAACCCGGAGCATGCTTATAGGCTCGGCACTATGGATGAAAAGGACTTGGGGGTCCTGATCGAGCACAAGATGAACACGAGCCTTCAATGTGCTGCTGCAGATAGCAAAGCAGACAAAACGCTGGCTGGCATCCATAGATGCTTCTTGAGCAAATTCCAGGATGTCATTCTCCCCTTGTACTCGGCCTTGGTGAGGTTGCCGCTGGAGTACTACCATCCAGTTTGAGGCTCCACAGTTCAAAAAGGATGTGGAGAAGCTCGAGAGAGGCCAGAGGAGAGCCATGCGCATGGTCAGAGGTCAGGAAAACAGACCTTATGATGAGAGGCTGAGAGCCATGGGGCTCTTCAGCTTTGAAAAGCGCAGGCTCAGGGGTGATCTGGTGGCCACCTATAAGTTTATCAGGAGTGCTCACCAGGTTCTGGGGTAACATCTGTTCACCAAGGTGCCCCAAGGGGTAACAAGGTCAAAGAGTCACAGCCTCCTCCATGACTGTTTCAGGCTGACCATAAGGAAGAACTTCTTTACTGTCTGAGTCCCCACGGCCTGTGATAGACTGCCACCGGAGGTGGTTCAAGCACCTGTCTCGAATGCCTTCAAGAGAAATTTGGATGTTTATCTTGCTGGGACCCTATGACTCCAACCGACTTCCTGGGGCAGGGGGCTGGACTCGATGATCTTCCGAGGTCCCTTCCAGCCCTAATGTCTATGAAGAGGGCATATGATCCACTCTTGGGATTTTAAGAGGTATTTGACTAAATGATATGTAACAAATATAATTAATAGGCAAAGCCCAAAAAACTGATTTGGCAAATAAATATACCTCAAAATATAAATTAAGACCTTTGTCCTGCAAGCTACATCATACTTGCTTAACTTTGAACAAGTAGTCACCTTGAAAGTATACTGTTTCTTATTCAAATTCACAACTTTTGGAGTGTATTGAAGTCAGTAAAGGTATAGGTTGTAGCCGTGTTGGTCTAAGGACATAGGCAGACAAGGTTCTTTGGGAGAATCTGATATCTTTTATTAGACCAACTTAAAAAGGTGGAGAGCAATTTTTAAGCAAGCTTTCGGGTTCAAAAACCCTTCATCAGGCTAAGGAGGTTTCAGCAGTTGGTGTGCGCTCTGCCTGGATGGAACGAAAAGCAAAAGAGCCAGGGGCTGGGCTGGGTTTTGCTTTTCATTCCGTCCAGGAAGAGCACACACCAACTGCTGAAACCTCCTTTGCCTGATGAAGCTTTTTTGAACCTGAAACTTGCTTAAAAATTGTTCTCCAACTATTTAAGTTGGTCTAATAAAAGATATCACATTCATCCAAAGAACCTTGTCTACCTTGAAGTCAATAAGGTTGCTCACAGAGTAAAATGCTACTCACTGAGTGCATCTAAATGCACAATTAATACATAGCAGTAAATTCTGGAGCAGTTTGTGCTGGGGTTTCTTTCTCCCGGGTGCAGCATTTACACATGTGCCTGGTAGCACAGCGCATTGAGTGGGGGGTAGAACAGCCCTAGGTTGGCAGGGGACCCTGGAGAGTCAGCCTGCCAGCCCGGGATTGCTCTGCTCCCACCCAACGTGCTGCACAGAGACTGGCTGGGCACAAAGGTGCTGGGGCACAAACGTACAGCGCTAGTCCCTGCAATGTAGCACCCTTGTGCCCCAGTCAGCCCTGGTCACCATCTACATGCGCGTAGATAACTACTCTGCTGTAGGATAGTACTTGTCCTGGATGGTACTATCCAACAGTGGAGTTAATTAATTTACTGCAACCTAATGCAGGCTCACGCGTAGACACTGATGCTGTGGGGCTAGTTAGTCAGCTCCACAGTAAAGTACATGTGTAGATGCATCCACTGTGAGCAAGTGCTTTGGAATTTGGCCCATTATATTTGGTTAATGTGGCAAATGGGACAGTCTCTGTCCCTTTGTATTTTGGGGCATTTGACCCGCAATACTACTGTGATCTTATTTTTCAGCAATGTTTTACATGTCTGAGAGCATCAAAGCAAACGCAGGGGAATGAAAGCATTTTCTCTTCATCTTGCCATCTGTATGGGAAGACCAGGTGATAAAAGGATGGGGCTGAGATAAACTGAAAAGGTGAGAAACTCTGAGCAGCCATTTCCTTACCAAGAGTTACATACATGACAGCCTTTCAGTCCCCTGAGTGCACTGACTATGAACAGACCTTTTCCAGGGAAATAATACAAGGTTTTATTTACAAAGAGTCTTTCACACAAAGCTTTCAAAAGCACTACAAACCCAAATACAACCTTGTAACAATCTGGGATGTGGAGAAATATTAAACCCATTCTAAAGATGAAGAAACTTAGGCACACACAAGTGAAGCAATTTGTTCAAGATCACACAGAAAATTATTGTTTTGCAGAAAAATCCCAGAAGTCTTGCGTCCTGGTCCTCTGCTCTCACCACCAACATAGTGTCCTGAGTGTCAGCCTTAATAACAAGGACGATTACCAACCAGATGAGAAGCTCTCCATGGAATTAAAATTATTTACAGTATTCCTTGAACAAAGTTTCCCATTTAGGATATCTTCTGATATAATTTAATACAGGGGAAATTTGATTCCTGCCAAATGTGGGGTGTATTCTGCCACACTGGTATTCCTGCTTTTGTAAATGCTGCAGATGGTTCAGATGATCATTTCAATGCCATATGTCTTAAGCTTAAAAAAAAATCCTCTAACAGTGTTCCAGAGCTGGGTGTTGGGATCATTGTTTCTGTTTAGTTATTGATTTATGGTTCCTATTGCTGGAGGCAATCCCCCACTCTTCTGAAGACAAAAAAGAAAAAAATGTGCAACCACCCTCTTCTTTTTCTTTTTCTCCTTTCAGCCTGACATCCTCTCCAATGCTACCTGACAGACTGCAGCAATCACCCTGTGAATGGTAAGTAATTTCCTTATTGACAGCCTCCCATTTACCCTGACATCTGCCAGCACTCCCTGACACTTGAATAAGCATTAAGACATTAACAGTCTGGCACAGGTTTAAGGGCTGGAATAATAATGTTCTGTGAGCAACCCCCACCCTCCTCCCCCCACACCAGCCAAAGACCCTCCCTAGCTAAACTTTGGCTGGAAAGGGCTCTGGGAAGGGTTATTGCAAATGCAGATCACTTTCTTGACTGCTCTTTGCCAAAGTTGTTTGCTTAAAGCAAAGTTATGTGCTTAAATCAAAGTTATTATCCTTTGTCAGTCCATACAGTGGGGCCTGATCCACAGCCCACTGCAGTCTTTACATTCACTTCAGTGGGGTGGGGATGAGGCCTGTGGCATGCAGGTTTAATAGTCACTGAAATATCGGGGCACGAGGGAGACAGGCCTGTCTTTAAAACTATGCTAATGTGGAGAATATTTCGTTCATAGGAAAACCTCCCCAAATGGAAATAGCTTTTACATTCCTTTTAAGTGCACAGCCTTAGTATGCTATGCAAGTACCAGGAGGACAAAATGTTCTGGGAGCCCCAGTAGATTTTGAGTGACTATCAAACCAGCCAAGTGGTCCAAACATATTTACTTAAAACAGAGTGTACTGGAGCACAGCTTGTTTATCTCGTCGTATGAGTACGTGCGCGAGCTCTGCTACCACGCCGGGATTCAGCTACAAGGGACAGAGAGACTGTGTATCAGTCGTTCAGCATCTTCCCTGTGACTCCTTCCCACACAAAGCACTTCGCCCTATTTCACAAAGGAAATCCATCATCTTAACCTGCAGCAACAATGGCGCCCAGTCAAACCTCAAAGTACCAGTTAGTAAGATGCTTCTGTACCAGATTACTTTTATGAAACCTAGTATGCCTTCCAGATGTTTAATAAATGTGATAGTGCCCTCAAACAGCCCTTGGACACACTTCAGACATCTCTGCCCCCAACAAGCACACAAAGTGTTCAAAGGCTGCACAAACCACAACTTTTGTTTTCAAGTATGGATAAAATATGTACCAGCCGTTCTCTGCGCTTGCTATTTGTGTGAAAGGAACAAACATGTTTTCCACCATCCAGGATACTGGATAAATCTAGTCCGTGGTTCAGCAAAGGAAGTTCACATACAAGAGGAGCTGTTATGAAACTCCAGAGCTGTTTTCAAGTATTCAGATTTCTTTTTCAGTTAGCTTAGTTGGTAGGGAAAAGAGATTGAAAGTAACTGAACACGGATTATTTGCCTAAATGAAAATAAGGCGGTGGTCCCTGAGTGGTTCTGAAGAAGTATATCTGCACCACAGAAATTGGCTTACTGATTATTCCTTAGTTCTGCGATTCTCAGCCTCAAGAATTAGAGATATTCATTATTAGAGTCAAGGTACACCTTGAAAATGCCAGCTCTTAGTTTTCACTGGCTTTTTTGACTGTCAGAAATAATACAGTAATATTCTGTTGCAAAGAACTCAGAAAGGCCTCAACAGGTCAAAATGTTTCTATACTACTATGGGTTCTGGTTTGAAATCTCTGGGGTTATGTTGTGACTCATTTTTGCACGTATAACAATGCAATGGTACCCCATAGCACCCTTGAAAGTATCGTATGGCACCCCATACGAGTGATGTGGTACCCTGGTTGAGAGTCACTGTTTTAGTTCAACAATTCTTGTGGGACGCCAGAAAAATTTCCTGTCCCATATCAGGACGGGAACTTAAAATCTCAATCTAAAAAATAATCTGAAGTTCCTTTCTGGATAGGGTTGGTGAAACATTTCATTTCAATATTTTTTTTAAGTGTTCCATTTCAATTTCAATCTTTTAAATGTTTTTCCCTTTCTTTTTCATATTCATTAATCACAATTTCAAATAAAAAAGTTGCCTCAAATAAAAAAAACCCAAACTTTTCAATTTCAAAATTCAACAAATATCCCCACACAGTCAAAAAGTGGGAAAAGGGCCAAGAAACCCACTTGGCTCAACAGGGATATTATGGAACTTCTGGGGGCAAAAACGGAAGCCTATAATCAGTGGAAAAACAGGTTAGCAACCCGAGAGAAGCACACTCATACGGCCAGGGTCTGCAGGTATGAGACACGGAAATCCAAGGCAGGCTTAGAGATCAAGCTGGCAACTGAAATAAAGTACAACAAAACGTCCTTCTATAGGTATGTAGGGAGCAAGAAAAAAAAGCAAGCTCCACTGTGGGACCCCTACAGAATACAGAGGGGCAGCCCACAGTTGATCTCCACGCCAAGGCAGAGCTCCTACCTAAATATTTCACACTGGTATTCCTGAAATCAGATGGGAGCTGTTCACCCATCCAGAGGCCCAGGGAATATGGGAAAGACAGCAGTCCACATGAAAAAAGTCCCAGACAAGTAAGGGCACTTTTAGAACATTTGGATGCTTTCAAGTCTGCTGGGCCAAATGACCTGCATCCAAGAGTCCTGAAAGAACTGGCTGAGCATATAGCAGGGCCTCTAGAGAAGGTGCGACACCAAACCTGTGGGGAATGGATGACATTAAACTGTGGGGAAATGCAGGCACATCAGAGGATAGTGTAGGGATCCAGGATGATCTTGACAGACTGGTCCTATGGGCTGAACGCAATCAGTTATGGTTCAACAGGGACAAGTGCCAGGTCCTTCATTTGGGTAGGAAGAACCTTCACCATAACTATACAATGGGTGGCAGTCCATCCAAAAGGGACCTCGGGGTGACATTTGACCAGAAGATCAATATGAGCCAATAGTGTGATGAAGTCGCCAGCAAGGCAAATAGAACTCTGATGTCATGCATCAGCCAATGTGTTGTGAATGGGGCACCTGGGAGACGCTGCCAGAGGGGTGTACCCTAATTGGGAACTGATCCTCTGGGAAATCTCCACCAATGTGCAATCCTATCCTACAATTTCCTGTTTTGATTTGGGGGTTTTTTTTGTCTTTTTCTGTGTATTTTTTTACAGAAATAAATGGAGTTACATTAGTTTGCACCAACTAAAGGTTCAGCCTTAGTTTCCAGTATATGCGTGTTACCACATCATAGGAGAGAATTTAATTCTAAATTTATTGACAACCTGGAATAATAGAGAGAGAGGAGATCAGTTCCCCCAAAAACATAAATAATCCTAATGTGACGAGAGAAAATGAAATGGCAATGATCTTTGAGGCTGCTGCTATCTCCTCATTCACAACCAACGAAGAATGATGGAGGGAAAGAGTTTCCTTAGCCAAGACTTAATGGTAGGATTAGACACAGGTCTTTATGCCAAGGAAGCAGGTGGCATTGTACAGAGCCATGCAAAAATCTCTTCCTCTGTCAGCAAATACAAATATATGTTCCTTGATGCCTGAACAGTCAAAGTTGTCTCCAATTTCTAAGATCTGCTTTTCTTTCATTCTTTTCCTGCTCATTGATGGGGATCTATCTCATGTTACTGCCTCATGCAGGTCAGAGATTATGCTGGTAACCCTGCTGATTTCCACAGTTCAAGTCTAGGAAGGCTTGCACTTTATAAGGAATTCCCGTATAACTTACCGGTATGCACTAGGAAGTTAGGGGGAAGGGGAGGAGAGGAAGGGGGCAGTGGAGATGGTTGGAGGATATCTGGATAAGGAGGGGCAGGCTGGGCAAAAAGCTCTAGGCCTATAGGCAGGTAATTAAGAGAGATTTCAATCCTAGAGGGAAATCAGAGACCATTATGTACAGTTTTCACTAAGTGCTTTTATTATGATTTAAGCATCATACAGCTGGGTGATAATTAAATAGCAAGCACACAGAGAAAGTAACGGTGTAAAATCCATGCACATGAAAGTTCGTTAAAAGTGCTTGGGGGCTGTCTACAGAGTTTTTGCACCTGCAGTGCATGGCTTCAAAAGCAAAAGCAGGAGATCATACTGAGTTTTTAAAGGCTAAGTGATGAATCCATGACTGTACAATTAGAAACACCATATGCCTCCTCCTTCTCTTCAAAAGGTACTATTCAGAGATTCTCAGATTTCACAATGGTGGGTGTGCTATAAGGCTACAGGCAAATGTGAGACACGGAGGAAATGTTTTTAACAGTAAATTGGATGAAATTCAGTAAGGACAGGTGCAAAATACTGCACTTAACACAGAGCAATGAAGCGCCCCAAAACAAAAGGAGAAATGTTTGGCAAGGCTGCAAAATATAACTCAGGTTTGCAGTGAATTGCACGATGAACAGGAGTCAATGGTGTAATGTTGTTGCAAAAAAGTCATCAGCAAACTGGAATGTATTTGTCCCGGGGTACTGGAGTTACAGGAGAACCCCAGGCCAAAACAGAAGAAAGCTCCAACTTACCTTCTGCAGGGGCCGAAAGGTCCTGAAAGGGGCCGAAAGGAGAAACTGCCCATGCGGTTTGTCAGCCATGCTCAGATCCAGCTGGGACCGGGTGACGTCAGCTGGAGACACCATCCGGCGGAAACAAAAGGTGGCCCCAAAGGCACAGGAGAGAGGCTGGTGAGCAGAGGCTCCATGGGGAAGCCCATGGCCCGAAAGGTGCAGCCTCTGCATCAGGCAGCCCGGGATGATGGGGGTGGCGCCAGCGGGGGCACTGGCAGAGAAGCCGGCAGAGGCTCCGGCAGAGAAGCCGGCAGCAGAACCGGCAGCAGAACCGGCAGAGGAGCCGGCAGGGAAGCAGACCGGCTAGCTGGCTGAGGAGCCAACCATCAAGCCAGCTGTGAAGCTGACAGAGAAGCCAGCAGAAGAGCCGGCAGGGAAGCTGACGAAGGGAGCGGCGGTGAGTGGGGAGAGCAGAGGAGGAGACGAGTGCCAGGAAAGCCGGAGCAACTACAGGGAAGCCCGGAGAAGAGGTAACAAGGGCAGGGCCAACGGGAACTCCAACTGGGATAGCCACGGGGTGAGCGGCAGAAGACCCCAAGTGTGGCCAGTTAACGGAGTAAGGGAGCCAGAGGACGGGTGCACAGCACCCCCAAGAAGAGTTAGCTGAAACCCGTAGGACCTGGATCAACCAGGACACCACCCCTGGAGAAGGGTCAAACCTAGAGGAGAGATAGGAGCCCCGCGTGGGGCAAGCAACCGAGTCTGGGGCACTGTGGCACTGACAAGGCAGACCTAATGATCTGTTTAGGTCCCTTCTGACCCTAAGAACTATGAAACTAAATAGTGTGTACCTGCTGGCTGACATCACTCTGCCTGACATTAGAAGAGCAGTGGCCAGCAGGATAGAACAATCAAGACATACTGAAGATGTGAGATACCTGCTATATGACCATCCCGCAGCACACAAACATCTAAAGCCGTGCAGGACCTCTCTCAGTAGCACCTAACCTCTCAATGCCATACCCAAGATGACAAGATTATTGATGTTGAACCAAAGACTAAAGAAAATACCTAACAGTGAAAAAATAGATATTCCAGTGGCTGAGTCTTTACCACCAAAGACCAACAAACCATGGCAAAGGTGGCGATGTCGCTATCGCCTATGCACCAGTCAGACAGTCCAAGGAAATAATAAAGAAGTGGGGCTATACTACCGGTTCAACCACTGCAGCACAGAGCCTCAGCAGCACTGACAGCAGCACAGAGCCCCAGACTATTCAATATCAGCTGCAATGCCCGCTACTTGAAGGCACATGTACAATGAAAGATCTTTAGGTTAGATATTAGGAAGAATGTTCAATCTATAAGTTTGGTTGAACACGGGAACAGGATACCTAGAGAAGATGTGGAATCTCTGTCACTGGAAGTTTTAAAATGAAGGTTAGGTTAACATGTGTCTGGGATGGTGTCAGAGCACTGAGGTGCCCTGGTCCTAAAGAGGGGAAACTGCTAGGGAGGAAGCCCTAGCAAGGAATAAGGAGCCCAGCTGTTGGTTGCCAGGGAAATGAGAGGAGGTCAGCTGACCAGAAGGGGCAGGGCCTGGCTCCCTTATAAACCCTAGAGGCTGGGACTAGAGGCAGTTCCCTGCCAGCAGCCAAGGGGGAAGGAGCTCTCTCTCTCTCTTGGAAGACTGAAGGTGCAGTGTCTGACCTGGCTGAGGGATGGAGTATTCCCTGGTAGGCTGGATTGTTATTATGGCCGAGTGGCTTCCATTTTGTGTTATAGCCAAGGGGCTTACCTTTGTGTCGCTGTTTGTGACCGGTGGTTTGGATGAGGCTATTAGGGGTTGGAGGAGGCCTCTTAGGGGACCCACAACAGCGTGGAGACCCCAGTGAGGGCACAGCATTCAGGGTTCATTGACCCCGGTCCAGAGAGGGGCAGTTGAGAAGCCCCAGTGTGGATGTGGTGAGCCCTGGAGAGACAGCAGCGTTACTGAGAAGGCCCCAGAGAAGCAGGAAGCTCTTTGAGGGACCCCAAGATGGGGCAGCATTGTGGATAGGACCCCAAGAGTGTGCAGCATTGTGACATTTGGGATGCATTGACCCCAGCCCAGAAATGGGCAGTTGAGAAGCCCCAGAGAGAGGGCTGTGTTACTGAGAAGGGGGCAGCACTGTGGTGACAGCCCAGAGAAGAAGGCACATAGTGAGATAGGGCCGGGAAGAGCCCCAGTGCCAGAGAGGGCGCAGATTAAGAGAGGTAGGGCCCAGAGAGGACAAAGGGCCAGTTATAATACGGCTAGGACATAACGTCTATTATATTGGCAAGGTATGGACTGCAGTGTAGGGGAGGAAACAGAGCTGCAAATAGCATTCCCTGGCACCAGGACAGTATAGGGGCAGCCTCCTGCTAATTAACATCAATTAACAGCAAGGCATGGCAGGAGAGAAGGCAGGCGGTTGCCCCAGGAACAGGTGCGCGAGCCACGTTTAGATCGGCCCAGTGTGGATACCTGTTACAGATGGTTAAGACAGAGATGATCCTGACTTGATCTCCTGAAGCCCTCCCAACCCTATTTTCATATGCTTTTGTTATATCTGATCCAGAAGCAGTAGAGCCCAGTGGCAAAGGATACATGTAAGGAGCTATGGAGTTCTATTCCTCCTTTGGCCACAGACGTACTGGTGCTGGTTCCACTTCTCTGCACCTGTTTCCCTTCCTTGATTTGCTCAGAATTGCAAGGATGTTTTTACACTTGTGCTTGCAAGATGATTCATTGTATCCAAAGTCTAGACAAAGATCAGATTAATTATGGCGAGTTTGATGTTCTGTCTAAAGCACAAGATCCAACTGGCACACTAGTTTCTGAGGGTAGAAGAATGTTTATATGAATTCTTAATAATTGCAATCAAGTGTCACAGGGGGAGAAAGACTGAGGAAACTCCCGAGCTCATGGAGGGAGCCCCAGAGCCAGAGAGCAGAGTAGAGGGAAAAGAAAAGGAAAAAAACAAATTACTCACTGCAGGACGTGAGGAGGAGCACGGACGGCCAGAGAAGCCTGCACATGGCCTGGACGATGCCTCAAGTCACCTGTGGATGGCGGGTGATGTCATCACCAATTATCAGCCGGCAGGGATAAAAGTGCTGACCTCAGTGAGGAGCGGGGCATGCACGTGGCTGCCGGGAGAAAGCCAGGCTGGGAAAGTTGGTTAGAGGCACGAAATGCCTGAGCCGACCGCCAGTGTGCAGAGTGGGAAAGTGAAAGAGCCGGGGGACGAACCGAAGCCGGAGGATAGCATGGCTGCTGTAGGTGAGCCGGGGAAGAGTGGGGTAAGAGCCTCGGTGGCGCAGAGGGGCCAGCGACCCGAGGAAGACCCGGAGAGAAGGCTGAGGTCCGGGGAAGACCCGGAGAGAGGGCTGCGGTCTGGGGAAGACCTGGAAGGAAGGCTGCGAGCCAGGATAGACCCAGAGAGAGGGCTGCAAGTCAGGGAAAACCCAGAGAGGGGGTTGCTCCAGGAGATACCAGGTAGCTGACACGGGAAGAGAGGGCTAGCATACCAGGTCACGGGCAGTGACCTGGTTGATAAGCTGAGGGGTGGCGGGGTTACGGACCCTGCCAGGGAGTTTTACAGGCGTGGGGCATGTCCCACATTAGGCTCAGTGAGCTGTAGTTAAGTTTGAAAGAGTTTTGTTTCTTTTGTGTTACCCCGGGTCAGAAGGGGCTGAGGCGTATCAACAGGGAGATTGAGCGAAGGGTGAGCTCGTTAGCAGCGTGCCTGAGGGAGTACACAAACACCAACAGAAATACCCAAGATCCGCTGGGCAGGGTAAGGGCGAGGTGTAGGGGGAGAGGAGCCTCGCAGAAGACACCTACGATGCAGGTATCTGAAGAGGGTAATCACGCTACACAAAGCCGCTGAAAGATCAAAGTCGTGGCAGGCGAGAAAGGGGCGGGCTGCAGCGTGTGGAAAGACCGCCCTGAAGGCTACCTGTGACGGCAAGCCGGATATCAGCAAACCCTCGGAGCAAGGAAGCCCAAGGTAAGGTGTCTGAGGCCTGGTCGTTACAAATAGGTGGTATAGCTTCAAACCAAGCAGTTTGTGAGCAGCACAAACCTACAATGTATAAATAATTATTTTGCTGGCATCACTTTACCCTTGAAACCAAAAACACCGTAGCAACTAGGGAAGGGAGTTTGTTTAAATTATGAGTGGTTGATCAGCCCATTGGTGCTTTAATTAACTGAGTGATTAGAGAAGAGGACAGTTCCATATTGTATTCTCAATTGGTGAGTTTTGGAATTTAATGAAGTGGTGAGGGGAAAACGGTAGAATTTCTTTCTTAAGAAGCATCCAGGAGCAGAATATTATATCACATGTTTTTGAATTAGTCTGAGACATGCTTGCAATGCTGTGTATCTACTTGTCTGAAATGCATGAAATTTCTTTTCATTTTATCAACCAATTCTCTCCACACAAGGTGAAAAAAATATCAGTGATGTGAGGTACTTTAGGCAAGCATCTCTTATCTGTGCAATGCTGCGTTTCCTCGTGTCTTTGAACAGTTGGTTAACAAGAGATTAGCAGGTATTGGGGAGAAACACGGCTTGATTCTTATTTATCTGTTCAGACATGAACAGAGGACTGCTCTGGCTATATAAAAACTAATTACCATTAATAATCACTTATTATTTTCCCCTGGCATTATATATAAGCTTAGTAATTTCTGACTGCTGCCAATTGGTGGAGAGATGTTAATGGATGTGAAGCATGGTCTAATTTTATGAACTGAATTTCAAACTGTTCTTCAAGCCTGCTTATACAATTTCACATGAACAATGAGTGTCATCCCTTATCCTACGAATTCCCTGTCATGTAAGTAGCTAAACACCTTAAGTCCTCTCTCATTTGCCTAAAGAACAACTAACCTGAATTCTGCCGTTGGTCTAAAGCAAATACAGCCCATTGGGGCATCTAAGGTTACCAGAGGCTCCCCCTGCTCACATACAAATCAATGCAAAATTCTGTAGCATTCATGACACAAGGGCAAAGCTAAGGAGCTGACAGGGGGATGTAAGTCAATTTGGAAACACTTACATTTAAATAGGCAATATAAATTAAATCTCTGACAGGATAGCTTTAACTTGCATGTGAACTCTGGCATTGCCTTGATCACAGAAAGTGATTTATTCTGATTAATGGTATTAACAGCACCTCTCAGCCCTCAAGATCCCAGCACTTTACAAATCCATCTATTTAATGAACCCTGACAGCTGCACTGGTGAACTTTATGGAAGGCCTAAACATTGACCTAACTCTCCCATTGAAATCAGTCAGAATTTTAATACTGACTTCAGTGAAAGGAAATTGGAGGGAACAGCGAGTGCTTTGTGAAATCCCAGTATACAACCATGAAAAAGGAAGCTGTGCTGCTTCCTTTCAGGCTTTCGCGAGGTGGCTCCTTGGGTCATGCCCTATAGATGTTACAGGTTGACAACTGTGGCAGAGTTGTTGAAAGGAGCAGCCTGTAAGAAAGGACTACTGTAAGTAGAAACAAATTATGCTACGTTTTCGCAAGGGTCTTTAGAGCTGTGCCTCTAGCATTTGCAAAGATATCCTTTTGTGTATACATGAGAATTAACAATTTGGGGCAAAATTGAACTTTTTCTTCCATAAATTTTGATTTTTCTTTCTTCTGGAATCTCACTTTCTAGAAGTATGCTTCAGCTAGTCTCTTCCAGCCCTTTCATGTAGGATTAGTGCACGTTAACAGGCATGGTATGGCCAAGGAATAGGTAACTGCACTTACAAAGTGCTGGTTGATCATGTAGTAGTTCTACCTCGTGCCAAGGGTGTGTGCTTATCTTGTCAAGGGAACATAATGAACTATGGTCTGAAAATGTAGCATAGATACAAGGATGACAACATCACGTATGAAAGAATATGGCTTGATCTTTCTGAGCAGCACAAAAGCCTTTTGCTAGTGCAAAGGTGTCAGTAATGAACCTCTGATTAAGTTCTCAACAGAATCAGCTTTATTCACTGTATTTCACAAGTGCAGCTCATTTTGTTCATCCCTCAGCTGCCCTCCAAGACTGACACTATAGGTGTTCTCTTTCCTTATGTGGCTTGTGGCCTGACCTAATCTCAGTGCAACTCTTCTCTTCTATTACAGTACTCTGCGATTGCCAAGCAATTGCAGGATCATGCAATGTTTTACTTTATTTCATCTATTTTAGAGTATGCAGAAACGTGCCCATCCAGATCTCCAAGCAGAATGTTTACAAATCGTACCAATTAAAATGGACATTTGAAGCACTGCCCTAGCTGCTCAGCGTTTGCCCATCAAGAGCAGCTTTGAAGGTCTCGGGTCTCTACTGAGCTATTCAGCGAAGCCTGCCTCCTCCCTATTTCGCTGCTGGGATGGGCATATGGACACTTTTAAATCTATGTATTTTATTTTGCATTGGATTGAGCCATTCTAGATATTGTGCTTTGTTGAACTGCGGTTTGATTATGGTGGGGTGCTTCTTTACAGGTGCTGTAGCTTGGATGCCAGATGTCTCCATGATGCATCTCTAACATTTTTTCCAATGCTACAGTTGATCCAATAAAAGATATCACCAAAAAAAAATCCCTTGCATATTTCCTGGATCATCATGGGTACAACACTCCAAACCCACCCACTACAGCATAAAAGATATGAAAATTTGCTATCTACAATGGAAAATCCACATTAAAAAAAAGCCAGACTGCACAATTGCATCTACTTCCTAAGTTTATGCAAGAAACATAACATCGTCCTTAGGGAACATACCACCAGCAGTCCTCAGATTAATAAACACAAGTCCAAACATGGAACACAGTTAATCAGGAGGACCTCAGAAAAACTGGGGTCTAACTTTTCTTCCCACTACATAATTAGTCCAATAAAAATGTCACCAAAAACACCCTTGTTTCTCTGTGATTCAATACAGGTTCCCCTCTGATTGAGTGGAAGGATGTATCATGGGTGATGTGGTCCTTCTGGGAAGCCTAACCCACAGGCAAGTCGCATATGAGCTGGTTAGGCGAACACTTTATTAGCATGGCTTGGTCAGGGATGATCCTGCTGTAAGCAGGGGGTTGGACTACATGATCTCCTGAGGTCCCTTTCAGCCATCATTTACTATGGTCCTATCATTCCTGGTCCAGTAAAGTACTTCCAGACTTGAACTATTCATGTGTACAAAATTAAACATGCCCTAAGTGTACTCAGCATCTTGTAATATGATGCCTGTATATTCTATGGACCACGTCCTCCAGGCAAAACCATGCAGAGACCTATCCCGTTAAATGTTGTTGAGTCTCCAGTCCAACCTTTCCATATGGTCTGTTCCCAATATTCTCCACAGGCTACTGCTTCTAGTGTTTGTGTTGCCAGATCTTGTGGGGTGCATTGTGGTGCTAGTGGGCATCTTGGGAGATGATCCATGGTTTGATTCTCCTGACAAACACATTGGTAGGTTGCACAGAGGCCCCATGATTTCATAAGAAAGTTGCATCTTCTGAGACCTGCTCTCAATCTGTTCAGGCTCTGCTATGTGCGTCATCTGTAGTTGGAGCTGGATGCTAACTCCTCGCTAACTGTTGCTAACTAATGAAAGTGAATGGCTTTTAGGACTGGGAAGGAGGTAAATTATTTGTAATCATCCTTATTTATTTTTCTGAGTGATGTAGCACTCCAACCCTTTCCAACCCCCATCTCAGAGGAGTAAGAACAGCAGGATTGGTCCTTAATGCCCCATTCGGTAATCAGAACTTCTAATCTGGATACCTGCCCCCACATGAGACCTGCTGAAGTCAGTGAGGATGGCTTGACCCTATCTTTTAAATACTAGAGAAGACATGCTCTTGGAGCATTTAGATGGAAAGGAGACAAGAGGACGCCAATGTTCTGCAGGACAACAGCTTGCAGAAGGACTAGATTGTTTCCTGCTTCAGCTTTGATTTAATCCTCCAAATAAGGGTGAGCCTTTACAAACAAGCTCAGCACCCAACGTGTCGATAAGGCTGGCAGCTTGACCTTAAACACAAACAATATCAAGCGTGACACATGCCAACTGACAGCAGAGTAGCAACCCTACATTAGTTACATAATTCATCCCCAGAGATCTTAAAATGAGGCAAAGGGCTTCTGTCCTAAGTAAAACACTCCGTTCTCCTCAGAACCGCTGTTATTTCTTTTTGTTACTCCACCTCCCTGTGGCATGCCATTTCTTCTGGCACCTGGTCAATCTCTATGGTGCTGAATAAGAAATACTACCATATCCCTCTGGCACCAGCTGGAAACAAAAACCAAATCCTTGATTTTAAACAATATTGGAATAAGTGATTTATTTTATTATGAAAAAGGGGACGGGCATGTTGTGATAAAGGAATACACTTCCCTTCCCCAAAGCATAGAGTTAGGTTTCCTTAGGGAAGTAAAAGTGAGACGCACACAAAAAAAAAATAAAGAAAATATTTTGTTTAACATATTTAAACTACTGTCTGAGCCCTGACCCTCTGAATATATTAATCTCATTCCTAGCTACATTAATATTTTATTTGTAATAGAGCAGTACCTTGAGACACCAGCTGAGAGCAGTGCCCAGTATAGCAGATGCTGCACACACTCATGATACCCTCAAGAGGCTACGGTCTAAAAAAAAGACAAAAATGTACCTTTATCCATATTTTACAGTGACTTCAAAGCACAGGGAGCTTAAGAAACTTGCCCAAGGTCATAGAAGAAGGCAGGAATTAAAGTCAGGTCTCTAAAGAATAACCTGCCTTTTAATTTCATATTCTGTCTTTGGTCTCAAGATTTTTTAATCATGGCTCACTGTCTTTGCACAATGGGCATGTATTTCAGTTCACTAAATATTATAAGCAGCCTTGATATTAAAGTCTTATTATATCCTTAAGGCAAAAACACAAGAGGAAAAACAAGGTTTTGGTGGCTTTGGAAAGTTCTTTTTGGGAATGGAGTCGCATAGTACTGAGGCTTTCCTGACCGAGACTCTGTGAACTCAGCACGGGTGAGTGCCTGCAGCAACCTAGCACTTCCTTGGTTGTTTAGATACAGCTCACTGGGAAAGGAGATAGCTTGTTGCTGCTGGCTTGGAAAGTGCACAAACAAGACTGTGTGGAGACAAATCAGCATGCATGCATGGTGGAGGCTTCTGATATAGTGAAAACTATCTCAGCCCAGTGTCAAACATATTTATTGTTTTTAAAAGATAAAACAAAAAACCCAAGATCACAGGTCAAAACCGAAAGTCTTCTATAAAGTAATTTGCCTAATGCTTTATGTTGTGTTCTACACTGCTGTAGTATCTGAACTAAATAAACTATCCGTGAGAGTCATTGACAGGGAGCATACTATTTTGCTTCTCTCTACAGATGGATATGACAGTCAGAATTTAATAGCTTCTGTTCAGAGAAAGTGGCTGCTGCCTGCATTGTCGGCGTGAAACTGAGTTGGCCCTGAAATGCAAAGTTCAGGCCTGGATCCAAACTCTCCCACAATCTGTAGACGGTTCAACTATAGGGCTTAATTC
This sequence comes from Caiman crocodilus, assembly GCA_030014935.1. Classification (NCBI taxonomy): domain Eukaryota; kingdom Metazoa; phylum Chordata; order Crocodylia; family Alligatoridae; genus Caiman; species Caiman crocodilus. Next base: position 37,284,481 of record JAGPOW010000229.1, read on the forward strand.
TAAGCCCCTCTTACTAGTGACAGAACATTTTCTGGGAGATTGCTTGGGTTTGGCTCCAGATATGTAGTGGGCAAATACTGAGCTGTTCAATCAAAATGTTGAAGCACAGATTGGGGTGCGTGGGCTGGGCTGTCTTGGGAAGCGTGGCTGCAGTAAGGAGGCTGGGAAAGCTCACAGGAGCTGACAAAACGAAACGTGTCTGAGTTCTGAAAGTGGCTGCCGAATACCACAATGTGCTCTGTGCTTTTTATTTGATATATGCCATGCAATAATTTGAACTAAGTGCCACAGCCCTTGATATGCTCTGACAAAAGTCCAACGGCAACTCAGACACGCAAGAAAAGGTGTAGGGTAAAGAAATGGTCTAGTTCTTAGTGCCGTAGAACAAAATATCACTAATTCTAGCGTAAAGAAGAAAAATCTGCCTGGTGATACAGTACAAAATGATTATGTTGGTAGAATATATCATGATCAATTCTGGAAATGCTAGCAAGATATCATGGTTCAGATCCTCATGAATACTGCTGTTAGGACCCCTGGGATTCAAACCCAGGGCTTCCATGCTTGCAGGTAGCTGTAACTAGGGGTAGGTCCAGAGTGGGTACAGTGGTTTCAGACCACTCTTGTGGAAGCAACAGCCAGGGACTTTCTTTAAAACCCCAAATCAGGTAAAAAGGCCATTCTTCTCTGTGCTCAGCAGAACATCCCTTTCCCTTCCATGTCCAGCCCTTGCCTCCTCCTGCTGCTGTTGTTCCTGCTACCTCCGGCTTCCTTGGGTGAGGGAGGGAGCTCCAGAGCCACTCCGGCCCAACTCCAGTGGGGTTGTGTGGGGAGCTGGGCTCAGACAGGGACAGTAGCAGTGCTGAATGGATCTCTCCTCCCTGCTTAATCCCCCTGAGCATTCTTCATCTACCCAGGAGCAGGCTTTGGGATGGAGAACCTGTCTAGTACTGCTGTGTTAATCCTGGCTCTGCGTGCAGCCCAGCTCTGGAGCTCTCCTCTGCCCTGGAGACAGCAGCAGTGGTGGAAAAAGGGAGGGAGGGAATGGGAAATGCTGCTGAGCACAAAGGCGGCGGCAGAAGGCGTCTGTTACAGGGCATCACTGGTGGATGCCTGTTCTCCTACAGCTGCTATACCTTGGTGTTAAATGACTTGGAGAGGCTGCCTCATCTCAGAGAAAGAGGCTGGTGTGGATTTAAAGCTCTGCCTTGTTCTCATCTACATCTCTGCTAACAACATATTGAGTCCAGGGCCCAACACCTTCTACGTCTCAGTCTCTCCTGACTGCGAGGTTTCTCTTCGCCCTCGCCACCAAGCGTTCCCGTCCTGTTCCTTCCAGGTCCTGACCCTGGAGCCTTCAGCTCAGCTGGCCGACAGATTAACTCCAGGCCAGGCCTGGGGTTCCCTGCCTTCACTGCTCTGGCAGATCCCAGGCCTCGAGGCAAGTACTCGCAATCCTCGGAGGGTCAATTACTGTAGGGTCCCTATCTTTGTATTCCAGCATGTGGCCTCCACATCCCCCTTATAGCCATGTCCGTTCCACTAGTTATCAGCAGAGATTTTAATGAACTATCCTGCCTCTCTGGGTGGCCAACAAAGTCCCATTCATAAAACGCCACCCCACAAGCCCGAAAAGGTTACAAAGGGAAAAAAAGCAACTCAGCTTACCACCACTGAGAGTCATGCATCTTCAGGTCCGTTCATCGCATGCCCTCTGGATCCTGATGGCCTGCCACGGGGGTCTCTCCCTTCCCCCTTCCCTTCTCCCTGTCAGAGACAGCCTATCCTAGTTCTACTGCCTGGCCTTTCCTTCCTCTCTGCTAGTGGCCTGGCACCAGCTTTCATGTCTCTGGTCCCTTCCCTTTGCTGGTCTCTTGATCCTGCCCAGTCTGGCCAGCAGCTCTGTCCTGCAGTCTTTCCCCAGCAACGCAGGTAAAACCCCCTCTTCCAGTGTCACATGGGAGGAGAGTCTCATCTAATTCAGGGACTTAAAGTCCCTGGCTGCAGCTCCTGTGGCATTGCCGGCTTGCCTTGGTGGAAGGGCAGGAAGCTGGGGTGCAGCACTGGTCACTGCTCCCAAACTCCCCTGTACAACCTATGGCAGTAGCACCACCCAACATCCGGCCAAATTCCAGCCCAGACTCAGCCTGGGCCCCATGAAGTCCCATATGGGGGGGGGGAGGGGAGGGCAGGTAAGTTGGTGGAATCAATGGGAAGTTGATGGGAAGTTCCCTGAGCAGATGAGCATCCCTGCCTTCCCCTCCATGCTCAAGGACATGTCCTCTCTCCTTCCCTTCTGCCTCCTCCTTTTCCACTGGCTGCTGCTTTCCCCATTGTCCTACAGTCAGGGGAAGCTTCAGAGCTGCTGCCTGCTCAAGCTGGGCCGTGCAGGGACTGATCTTAACTGGAAACGAAGCAGCAGCAGTAGCAATAAAGGGGGGTAGGTTCCCCCACACTGCCTAGTCTTCCTAGGAGCAGGTGTGGAAGGCTGCTGCTGTTGCTACCCCAGGTGAGCCCAGCCCCTGCACAGCCCAGGTGGAGTAGGTAGGAGCAGCTCTGAAGAGTCCTTCACCCCCAGAACAGTGGAGGAAGCAGCCTCAGCAGGTGGAGGACAGAGGAAGCGGAGAGGACGTGCCTCTGACCATGGAGGTGAAAGGGGATTACTTTTCACTTCACTTTGTTAACTTTTTGTAGTTCCCAGAGGCTCCAAAAGCACAGTCCAGTCTGAAAAGGAAGAGCAGCTACACTACTGCACCCCCTCTGGATCTGCCCCTGCTCCTCCGGTCTGCATATCCCAGGCCCTGCTAGTTGTTTCCAATTTCCTGTTCTCTGTGCCACATGTCTTGACTTCCTGCCTCTCTCCTTGCTCCTGGTCCCTGCTCTTCAACCCCTCTAGCCCAGATTACATTTCTGGCTCCCAGCTTAGTCCAGTGATAGCCTACACCCTGGTCATATTGCAGAAGAGACAGTCATAGTGTATTCTGGCTAAGGACCAGCAACTTCAAGTGCATAAAGAAGCAAAACAGAGTATAATTAGGAAAACCGAGACTCCAAGGTCACTCGCACAGATTCCAGACAATATGAAATATTCACATTCCTACATTAGCCAGTGATTGTGCCAAAGACACAAGGTTAGTGAAGCTCTCATTTTAGCAAATATGGTATTCTGGAAAGAAGGAAGAGTAAATGCAATACCCACCTCTACAAAACAGAGTACACATTCTTGGTATATCGATAATAATCTGTAGGTGGAAGACAAAGTACATTTATATAGTGCTTACTGTGTTGTTCTTTGATGCAACTACTAGAATGCAGTTGGTCCTGCAAAATAATATACTAACAAATGCATATAGTTAGCTCATGGAAGGATTTTATTTCCGTGGGTATGCCTGCATGCAAATGAAAGTAGAATGTGCACGTGGAACACTGATCAATAAAAAGATATAGATAGAACTGTATATAATAATAATATAAGGAATGACTGTGTATTTCATGAGCCAGACTCAATTTTTGGTTGTAAGCATGCAATCCCCTTGAAACCCCCCCCACAGAGGGTTGAATGTAGGGCTTCATGCAAAAACAGGCACCTAGCTGGGGTCATCTGACGCCAGCACTCTTTCCTGCCTGGGGCAGGGGGTCAGACTTGATGACCTACGGAGGTCCTTTCTGACCCTAGCATCTATGAGTCTATGAGAAACAGGGCAAGAATTTTGCCCTATGTGATGTCTTGAAATATTTTATATTCTATCATTTTGAAAATAAACACTAGACCTTTGGTTTAACCATCGGCTCAGGTATCAACACCCAGACACAGGCTACACTTTTGGGAAAATGAGTTTTTAAAAAGTCATGAAAGAGAGGTTATGCATATAAGGAATCCTGATGGACAGGAGCAGAGCACAGCAGTAATGTCCACGGATATCATAGCTGAGTACTGCAGAACCATTTAAGTTTTGTTTCCAGTAATCCTTCTCCTAATCCGCATATACAAGTATACCTCAAAGTGAAAAAACCAACCACCAGCGGTCTAATTCAGCAAGGCTGTCTAATCCAGAATACTAAATGGTGACTAATACTGCAACAACACACTCCTCCACATAGCTGGTAATATGAACTTTACTTCTGCTGTTTAATGTGGTTTCCCAAAAACCCTTGAAAAAATTCATGGTTCTAGCAGCTGCTCCTAGTTACAGTGGTCCTTCTTGTGTGTTCTTAGCGAAAGACTTGGCTTCATTAAAAGAAAAGTGTGATCTAAAGTATTATAAGCTGGAAAGCCAGTACTCCCATCGCCACCATTGGTAAAAATTTGGTTTGTGTGTCACCCACAGCCCACTGGGAAACGTTTCAATCTGATCCGCTCAGCACTCGCAGGTACAGCGACATCCTGAGGCAATCACCAGCCAGTGTTAACAGTTTTGATAATAATACTGCAGAGGTAAACTAGGAGGTCCCTCTGGTGTTTTACTTTATCCAGAGAGACATCTCCTATAGCAGTCGTTCTCAACCTCTTTTTGTACCAGGATCCATTTGTAAACATTAAGGACCGTGTGTGGGGCAGGGGGTGGGTTCAGGAAGGGGGACTGGGGGCCCCAGGCAGCCCCTTGCAGACTGGAACTGCCTGCCTGCCTGCAAGGAAAAAGCCACAGTTTCCCACGTTTTCATATATTCATAGTATCATAGTGTCTAGAGTCGGAAGGGACCTGGGCAGATCATCTAGTCCGACCCCCTGCCTTGGCAGGAAAGAGCACCGGGGTCAGATG
>JAGPOW010000229.1:37289340-37348738 GCA_030014935.1 Caiman crocodilus
TGCCTTGGCAGGAAAGAGCACCGGGGTCAGATGACCCCGGCAAGGTGCTCATCTAACTTCCTCTTAAAAATCCCCAGGCTAGGAGCCTGTACCACTTAAATTATTGTTGCGACCCACTTTTGGGTTGTGACCCAAAGGTTGAAAAACACTGTCCTATAGCATTGTTTCAGAGGGAAATTACCAGGCCATACGTCTTTAATGTCACTTGAAATTATTTAAAAGAAAGGACAAGTGTTAAATATGGAAAACAAAGGCTGCATGGCATGTCCAATATGTAAGTGTTCAGAACTCTATGCAGGCATTGATCTGCCCAACTCCCCTATAACCTGGGGAAGCAGGTATCATGGCCCTTCATCCTACAGCATGACAATGTGAAGTAGAGGGAGAGAGCAGCAGAGATAGAGAACATTAATTGTCCCCGGTCACCCAGTGGTCACTAGCAGACAGGCAAGGACTCTATTGGGCCTAGAGCCACTGTAACATTGGCCCCTCACCACTCCAAAACTCAACAGAAAGTCTCACTCTCAGGCAACTAATCCCTGCCACCAAAACAGTTTGACATGAGGTTGCATTGCTTCCAGTCTTGCTGCTTTGGGCATTGCAGGGCCTCAAAATCATTAGTTCTTGCTGTATTTTTATGTAGATACCTAAGAATATTCCTACTGCGTAGCATTAGCGTGTCTTGGCTGGGATGCTCCCAAGAATGTCCAAGCCACCTGCAGGGAGGCTTTCCCAGGGATGTCCTGGAAGAGCCCAGCTACTGCACCTCTTGGTTTGAAACCCATGATTAGACAGGACATGCTTGACAGCATCCCAGCAACCGCACTACTGACATACTCTAAGATACTTAAATGGCTTCCACGAGCATATCCTTGCAGTCTTCAATGTATTGATCCTTAAGGCACTGTTATGAGTCTGGCCAATGTTGTTATAGCCACTGTCCTAAATGGGGAAATAAGGCATAGAGAACCACAGACCATTAGAATGGGCCAGCTAACCACACATACTGGTAAGAGTGTGTGTGTGCGCATGCATGTGTGCGCGCACACGTACACGCGTGTGCATGAGAGAGAGAATTGTCATTTCAAACTCTGGCTCATTTCCAACACAAGTTTGTCAAACAAACCTTAGATGTTACAACTGTCTCTGCACTTCCTCCTCTGCCACCCCACTCCCTCTCCCCCAGTGCATTATTAATGTACATCTGTGGTTTAGCTACCAGTGCATTTCTGAAAACCACTTTCCTGGCATTTCAGTACTTTACTGGAAAGTGTAAGTCAAGCAGAAAGAAAAATCAAGCAACAACAGGAGGGCTCTTCTTTTTAAACTCGTTAGCTGGCAGGTTGAAAAATTTGCTTAGATCAGTAGGGGTTTCATCACTGAGAACTAGCTTCTGATCTAGAAGCCACATTGCTAAGGCCTAGCAGGTCTGAAACCACAAAATATTTACTTACTGCCCTCCCCTGCGTCTATTTTTTCTACACAGCTCTCATGTGCCTTTTTAATAGATGAGATTTGTAACCCACGGAGAACAATTTACTCCTGTTTTTGCCAGCATTAACATTCAAATAGACAGGCACTTTCAGAGGAGGCTTGGTATAATTACGAGATTTATTTTTCCCCTCCAGTTTGTGGCATTGTTATAACAATGCCTATTTCTTTTAATACTGAGCCATTGAACAATAATTGTGGAAATTTCCCCTTTCTGAAAGTGCTTTCAATTGACATAATGTGCCAATTTAAAGAACTTAGTGTTCTGGGATTTGAAAAATAACAAGGGAAAAGAAAACATGTTCTAAAATGACATCTTGCTGCTTGTTAATTCTAGAGGAGATAGGAGGATGGGAGATTCTAGATAATAATTATTATTATTATTATTTCATGGACGGCATCATACTTCCTAATTGCAGGACACGAACAGTCACTAAATTGCTGATTCAGTAACAGGAAGTATTGCACTGTTGTACTGCAGGAAACGCAAGAGTCCAAAACCAATTTAAATCCTTCACAAAGAGTTTTCATCTCTAAATCAGGATCTTCTCTTAAGAGTGATGCTTATTAAAAAAACAAATCTTATTTTTGAATTTTTGTATGAACTCGTGAATTGAAAAGGTTTATACTTATATACAACATAATTGGATGAGTTATCAAAATTTTCTGCATATGGAAAAGAAAGTTTTCAGGATGCAAAATTGTATAACTACATGGACGTTTTCAATATAAATGCTGATTTAGAAATCATGAAAAAAATGAAAACAGCAAAATGGGAGCAAATTCAAAATAAAAGTCAGGAATTTTCACATGTTCCCTGCCTCCAACACTGCAACCCTGGTTTTTCAACCAGTTCTGAACAAGTGACATCAGTTTTCTTGAGCTTCTGTAACGATGTGGGGAGTTCTGCAGTCATGCTTAAGATACAATGCTGTTTGGGATTTTAAGTTTCCATTAACATCAAGAACTACCTGAAGTGATACCAATTTGGGCTGTGACTTAGTGAAATCTTGGCAATGGGTGACCTTTTCTCACTGTGTTGCCCCCTGCATAGGCATTCACAGCTGTGCGAAGTGGGTATCAGATGCAATCTTTGCATTGTGCACGATGGTGAAGAATCAAGAACTAAAACTTTTGCAGGAAATGCTGCTACCTTCTGGATCAGTTTTGAACTCAGCCATGGTGTAGCACTAGGTCCTCCAGATGTGGTTAATGTGCTGGAACAGGTTCTCGGAGTTACTTTTAAAATTTCTATCGCTGAGCTAAAAGGAAGTCCAGGTATGCTTCCTCTGCTTCTGGTGGAGTCAGCCTTTCCTAGTTGCTTCCTGGGAGGATGCAACTCTCCAGTGAAGTGTTAAGAGAAAACAGAGAAAGCCGAAAGCAGAAGGGGGATAAACACTTACCGATAGAGAGGGACTTGCAATATGTAGCGCTGAGGAACCAAATGAACACTCTCTACCTGAAGCTGGGTGCCTCTAACATTTCAAAGACCCACTAATAGCAGAGCCAGTTGGGAAAGGCAAATATTTAAAGGGAAAACCCAAAGCAAAGAGTTAAGAGCAGTCAGAACGCTTATAGCTGAATTCCTGTATTTCTGAGGGCCAAGAGTCTGGGTGAAAATCAGCCTGAGATTGCCACAGCTAGAACGTCGTGTGCTTATAAATCAACTAGCTGTCTTGCTCTTTCTCTCTCATGTTTTGTGGCTACATGTGGATATAATCTTTGCTCTGAGCCCTTCTGGATAACAGTCACTTCCTTTGCTTGAGGTTTACCACCACGCCATCACACTTCCTCTGAAAGGCCCCCTCCCTTTCCACCACTGACTTCACTCAGTTTAATAGTCCCCAAATTTTATTTGTGCCACGGGCGCAAATGGGAAGTTTCACTATGGCAGACTAGTTTTGGACTGGGCAGTGCCTTTGCCAGAGAAATCACCAGGACAAGGAGGGAGCAGCATAAAGCTAGGAATCGTGACCTTGAATACCTCCATTTCTTCAGCGCCACAGGGCAGTATATTTCACTTCCAGTTACAGAAGCATGAACATCATGGTTACGTTAATCCTGCCATTCTCATCCTGGAACTATGCTTGGTAACCAAGGGTTTGGTCCATTCTGTGTCTACACTGACCGGTACGTGGCTCCTTTCAGCCCCACTTGGGGAAGAGGCCTGAAAACTGCTTTGCTTCCCATAACGTACCTACGTTATCGCCCTCCTCAGTCTACTTTCTGGAGGCAGGAACTCAGTTTCTCTCCAAAGTGTCCGTTTGTGATTTTCTCCAAATATTCTTTGCCACAGTCCCATTCCAGTTGCCTTCACCAGAACCAACTTTTACTGCTGTTTAAAATGGATGAAGGACCTAAGTTAGCTAGAGGTGGTATTTGCCTGTTCAAATATTATGGGATAGGTCGTAAGCAGAAGTTGCAAAATCATGCATAACACATAAAACACCTTTCTCCTTTCCAGTCTAAAAGCTAAATGTCTGCCAGCATACATATTATGTCTCCTTCCCTGCCCCAGTCTGCCATGTTTATATTTAATATACCCCTAATAACCTTGACTGTCCTTTTATGATAAAAACCCTGCTCATCCTTAATGAGAGTTAGATATGGCTGGCAGTAATTACTATCAGTGTTGACAGATACTAATAATACTAGTATCAAGTCCTATCAATAGTTGGTAAGTTAAATGCAGGAAGCCTGAAGATTCATGTATTCTGGGGCACAGTTGTGTGCTTTAGGAAGTACACATGCTGTTGGGATCATGTACACACTCTTCTTAATGTCTGCCAAAGCTGGCATATGGCTTACAGAAGAAACTGTGTAGGATTTTAAATTCTGACCTTTATCTATTTCTGCCTTGTCTTCTGATTGTATCTGTTGGAGAATATGTCTGGTTCAACCTAACTCCCTTTTCCTTTGGTGCAATTGTAGTAGTAATGACTATAACCTCCAGTGTGGATGGACCTTCCATTTTGCAGCAGAAACTGACCACCTAGGAAGCAAGACAACGGCCATCAAGAGCCACTAAAATTGAATGGTTCTTCGTCGGGAGGTTATTTTGGTTGCATCTGGCAGATTTGAAGACTTTCTGTGCAGCTAGTGAGGAATGGTTGTGCTGGGGCATGGAACAGCTCCAGAAGAACAGCGTGGGAGCAGGAGGGGGGACCCCATCACTAACCTCTTTATAAAATGACATGCTCTCTAAGGAGAAAGTAAAAGCCATTGTGAGAAACAGAAGACCTAGACAAGGAGGACCTTTGTCTTCCCTCAGGGCACTGACCTGCCCTAAGTCTCTTGGGAGTAATGAGGTCTCTGGGATGCAAGTGCTGGTTCAGGCTTTCATAGATCTGTAACACACCTGTGCTCTCTAAGGCTAGAGGCAGAAACTACACATAAACGAGTATAAATGACTGGAAACTAGTTCAAATCGGCACAACAGAAGATCAGTGCACATAAACTACTTTGAAAATGGCTGAAACTGGTTTAAGATAAACCTGGAAGGATGTAGTATGAGACTCAACCGATTTACTTTAAATCAGTGTATTGAACTTCTGTCCCCGACCCCTATGTAAAGGGCATGCATTTCAAAAGGTCCTTGGCACATCCTGCGTTCCTGACTTTACTGTCACTTTTCCCTGAAGAATTAAACTACAGCAGCTAAAAGGATGGTAGGAAATGTTCGTAAGTGACCTGGAAGACTTAGGAAAACTTGATGCTGAGCTTGACGCCTACGGCAACGGGACTGGGGAGCTTTCCATCCCAAGGAAAAGCTTCGGACAGAATCTGCTCTGGGAACATTTCTTAGACGTGTTTCAGGGCTCTGACCAGACTGTTGGCTTTTATATACATGGGACGCAAAGGCTGGCCCAATTCACAGCTCCTGGTATACTTCTTTTATCCTCTATTCCTGCCAGACTTAGCAGTTACCAGGCTTTCCTTGATAGCTTCAGCTTGGCAACACTGGCTATCTTTTGCCCTACACTCTAAATCAGTCAGTCACCTTGAAATCCTCTCATGTCTTTTCCCAGAGAGAAAAAAAAGTGTTTTCTTTGTCTGAGTACAGACCAGAATGAACACCTAAGAGCAGACAGAGCCCAAACAGATTGTAAATAATGCAAGATTTATTAGGAAATCAAATCAACTTAAAAGCAAACAGTATCCCACTCTTAGTCTCTGATTCATGATGGTCATCTGATCCAAAGAAATGAATCTTACATTCTTAGAATTTAGCTATTTCAAGGTTTTTTTAAATTAGCAATGCATCTCAGAGCATGTTTCACCAGCTTCACTACCTCTAAGAGCCACACTATTAGAAGGGACCTACTTGCTTTGAATACCATCTGGTTTAATACCATCACGTCACCTTTGGGATCAATGACTTCCCTGGGACCCACAGTTTCAGAAGCTACATGTATAAAAAGTCTATATTACTAGTCTTCTCCTGAAGCCATCCTTGGTTCTGCATTCCCTGGTGATGTGCTACATACCTGACACCTAGGTTAGAAGAATTCAATAGTCACTGAATCTTGCTGTTGCACTACTTACCCGTTTATAAATTGGGGATAATATGTCTCTATCACGCACCATTATTATGAGATAAGTTAAGAAACTCCTGGGCCCTTGGAAATCTTCATGTGAAAGGTATCATAGTAATGCAAAATATTATTCACCATGTGATTTATTTAGCCTTATTTGAGATTTAACCTGGTCTCACAGCCCTGGATTTACTTCAAGTGGCTGGCACAGTTATTAACATCTAGCTAGGGAATAAGAATCAAATAATCTTATTAAATGGGATTTTTTTTAAGCGCTCAACATTGCTGCTCTCCCAAGGAAGTCAAAGGAGGTTTTATTATGGCCTTCCGTGAGGGCAGAATGAAGCCAGCTCTCCACATTATGAAACTCCTACCCCTTCCATTCTTATCAGTGCTAGGTAAAAATATATTACAACCTGTTGAGTTAAAATTTGAGTAGTGCTGACAACATGTGAATGAATGTAGGGTGTTTTTTAAAGGGTACATACATAAGCCTTCTAGAAATAGTAGCAAACAAACCTTATACAAGGCAGTTTGAATGACCCACAATACTCAATACCAACCTACGACCACAGTCATGAACCAATTAACGTTAGTAATTTTAAGAATCCTAATAACATATAAATTACTTTACTCTTATCATCCATTTCCAGAGTTCTGGACCTTCCTATCATTTTAAGATTTAAAAATATATACCTTACATACATTCTTATTAATATGCAGCAGGCACATCTACTTGAGACAGTCACTTCAGAGCTGCCTAATTAGTTCCACAAAAAAGTCTTGGCATCTATGCATGCAGCCCTATGAGGCTGCAGGAAACTAATAAACCCTACAGAAGGTTGGCACTTGTAAATAACTACATTTCAAATACATACTTTCATGTGTTTTTGTGACCTAGTGTTGGATCGATATCCACGGGTTGAGAAACACTGACCTAAACTATCCAGGTTCAAGAAGCATAATATGGGGTAGATGAGGTGGGGCACGAACCTTGGGCACCGATTCGGGATGGGCACTAGAACGAGAGCACCAGCAAGCCTGGGCTGCTACTGCAGCCGGTCTTCAGAAGCTTACCCTGGGGCAGCAGCAGTCTGTGCTCTCCCCACAGCTGCAGGGGTCCCTAAGCAAGGAAGCAAGCATTCACCTCCTCTCTTCCCCTGTCTGACCCAGGGCACCAACATTTCAAGTTATGTCTCTTCTCAGGTTCCTAGCTACTTGACAGCATTATAGATGAATCACAGAATAGCCAAGAAGCTGGAAGCTTAGGAGTATGAGAGCCAGCTTTCTATTACTGCCTTTCCCCCTACTCCCCTGTAGTCAAAGATCCAGGAATCTGGAAGCCCGAATCCCCAACAGGCCTTCAGAGCGACTATTGATGGCATCTATCCTAGACTTCGGTTCAAACTGAAATGTTCCACAAAACAGTCTGGCATTCTCCAATGGAAAATCATCCTGTCAGAGAATTGCCAATGCACTCTAAAATTAGCATGACATTTCTAAGTTGTTATCCTAAGATGTAAAGGCTAATGAACGGCTGAAATCCACCCAAAGTAACAGATGACCCGTGATGGAAAGGCCACATTTCAAAAGTGGGATTTTTCCGTGATTCATAATGATTGATTGTGTCAAGTGTCAATGTTCTAGCTCAGGGCAGACACAGAAATAACTGAATCAGTCACTGACCTGGCATAAGCACATGTGTGTGCGTCAGGGGGGTACTTGTGCATGCACATGCACACATACACAATCAGAAATTACGGGTTTGTCTTCACTGGAAAGATAACTGCTTCTGAGTTAGTTTAGCTTGAGTAAAAGTAGGTTCGCTCCAAAGCACTCCTTACGTAGTATAGAGGAGCTGGATCCAGACTGCATTGTTAGCCTGAGGGTCTGCAGCACTTGAGTTTCATCCCCATACCTGTGCTCAGCCAGCCAGTTTGCATTTAAAGAACCACTTCAGCAAAGTAAATGATTTTTTGTGGGCGGGATTTGGGTTACTAGAACATTCAAAATATTCCTCAGGCTAACACTTCAATGAAAACAAACCCTACTTTGCGGCACAACCCCCCCACCTCTAAAGTACACAGGATGCTGACACCGATATGGTTACCGATAGCGAATTTAGAGTTCCAATTAATCCCTCAGTAACCATCACATCTGTCACCCTTTCTCCACATGGCCATGGACTTGTGAGTCACAGGGATGACTCAAGCAAAGTATAGCAAAATACTGTTAATCTCCCTATGTATAGATATATGTGCATGTACAGAGAAAGGAACAGGACCAGACTTGACACGTCCCACACTATCCTCCCAACTGCATCACTGTCAATCAGTGAAGTTATTGCAGTTTTATACTGTAATAACTGACACTGTAATGTGCCCTTGTGCTCATTAATTGCAAACAGGGAGCTGATGAGCATTGGGTAATTTAACTGAAAGTATAAGCTTTGTGGGTTAAAACTTAAGAATTCACTGAAAGAGAATAGATGATAAATGCATATACCTTTCTCCTGAGCTGTCAAGGAGAGTCTGATGCTAAGGATTTGTTGGAGTCTGTATGCCCTCTGTCTTTTCTACTTCATCTAATCTGACAACCGATAGACCCCAAAAGCTGGGATTGCTCAGCAGAGTTGAAAGCTATTTTAAGATCAAACTACTGGGGTTATTTTGTCAATTCTTTACAACTCTGACAGGCATGGGCATGTGCACAAAACAGATAGATGTTTAAGATGAAAGCCCACATGCTTCTGATCACTATCATGTTAATGATTCTAACCATCTGACTAACTATTAAGTTTTTTTAATGGGCTTTAAAGAATTCAGAACATTAGCCTGCCATTGTAAAAGAAAATACTTCATTGATGTGACTGACATTAGAGACAGGACTCCAAATGTATCAATCAGCTTGTACCCCACGCCTCTGGAATGACAGTGGCTATGTTTTTTTCATGGGACTGCAGCTACAATATGAACTTGCCCAACTGTATTTCAAAGAAAAGATACGTGTTAACATCTGTAGATGTCGATATGTTTTATATCTGATACTATCTAAATCCTTATTTCAACCAATAAATAAAAGGTTATTAAGAAATCGCCCCCTCCCCACAACCAAGCATCACTAGCTTTTGCTGCAGATTCCCTAAAAAGATCTCTGAGCAGGGAAAACTGGAGTGGACCAGTTCCAAGACGCTTCCCATCACCCAAATGCCTAATCATGGGTATAGGATGAGTACGCTGTAACTAAAAGTAACACGCATCACCCTGAGCATCTCTCACATCTCTGCAGGAGTGCTCCCACCATTAATGGCCTGGGTGGTCAGGACAAAAGGTCTGTAAAAAACAACACAGAGCCTTTCACCTCCAGGTCATCGCAAGCCTGCGAAGGGCGTTCTGTGCCATTCTGGTGACAGAGCTCTGAAATAAGAGTGCAGCACTTATTGTACATAGCATGCAAAAGGAAAAAGCTGTTTCACCATGATTCTTAGGAGCTCAAAATCTGATGCTAAGGTAGCCAGAGCTATATAAATACCTTGTGATATTTTCCCTCATTTTATTCACTAAAATTAAGTGCGTTATTACTTTTTCTCCTGTTATCCCTTGAAGGCCACCACAGCTAAGGGAGGATAAGCTAGACACTTAATTCTTGTTCCACATCAGCAGCAGAGTGGTTTTCTATGGTTACAGCTGAGCAAACCCACTGAAATGGCCTACAGGGATAGCCCTGAAGCATAATTTGATGAAAAAGAGACTATGTAATAATAATCAAGGGCTTAATTCGGCCTGCAGAATTTTTAATAGTCATTGTGATAAGCTGGAAAGTTTTACTTTCCTTTCAGAGAGGAAGGCCAGGCTGAATTTTGGCAGGGTTGGCATTTTGAAAGCAAACTCTTTTTACTTTCAAAAGTAAAAGTAAAAAGTAAAAAGGCTTTCTCAAAAGCCTGAGGAGGAAGTGGTCTAAGTTTTACATTTTACTCCAAACACCCTAGGTTAGACCAGGAGCAAACAGAAAGGACACTCACCCTCTGGTGGGGCCAGGGCGCGAGGAGCATGCAAGATGCCTGCATTGGCCAAAGAAAAAGGCTTGTGCTTGAAGACCCAGGGCCAAGAGCAACTCGCTGTCTGTTAATCAAGCATTCCTCTCCTCTCTCAACTATCCAGCTGAATCAAAGAAGATTCCTAAACCTCAGAACAGCTGAAATACCAACACTAAATCTTTGATCCTGTTTCAGAACAAACTGGTCTGAATATATTTACTTCATGAGAAAGCTGATCTTGAAATTGCAGAAAGCAAGAAGGGGAGATGGGGTAAGGTTTGTACGCTATTTAGTCCACATACTATAAAATTCAAATATTGGTTACAAACAAAAATCCAACATCACTTAAGGAAAATGAGGGTCCAGTCCTGTAAACCTGTACTCATACGAAGTACTCATATGAAGTGCAAGTTAACAGGACTCCTCTAACTAAAGTTAATTTGTACGACTAAGACTTAGCAAGATCTGTATATCTTAATTAGGGTCAGAAACCACAGTGATGGTTGCAGTGAAACAAGCCAGGTAGACGGAATAGACTTTATTTCATGACATACACAGAAACTAGTAATTTTACGCTGGAACGTCAGACAAATAATGGGTTTACAGTGACTGTATATTCACTGGCTCATTGACAACGTGGATCATATCTTCTCCGTCTCCATCTCTTCTGCGTGAATGTCACATCTGGTATGAGGGTATAAAACACTCAGAAATGAGGCTGGTTAGACAGAATATTTCAATTCAATGAACAATTCTGAGATTTCAGGAACTGGTTTTGTTTTGGTGCACGATGAAACCAAGACCTTTTGGAATCTCTCTTGTCAAGACGGGACAGCAGAAGTCCAAAGCAGTCACTGAATCCGTGCTCCATGCTCAGTGCTCAGCTCAGGATGGGGGAAATCTCAGCTCATGGCTTTGCTCAGACAGGTGAGGACCTCTAACCTGGTAAGACTCCCCACCCTCAGTCTCTTTTTCAACTTCTCCTGTTGGAAACATTTCTTCTGTATATGTAATTCAACAGTCATTGAGCCAGAGAGTAAGAGAGAGACTCTATTTCATCACAAAAATCAAGGTCTGTCTCCACTTTGCATCATTCGTTATCAAGAAGACACTATCCACCTCTGATCAGCCCACAGTTGCCATCTGTAAGATTTTTCAAGCAAGAAACTTTATACTTTCTCCCAGGCCACTCACGCTTTGTAAGAGCTCCTAATAAACATACGCAAAGCTGCCTCATTATTCTCCTTCACCTCCTTCCTTCACGGCAGCTTTGGCAATGATTAGGTTGGTGATGTGTTATGACTTCTGCCTGTCATGCTGACCAAGAGCCACTTGTCTTCTTATACTTCCCTGCTTGTTTTCTTTCAACCTATATTTAAATTGTAAGGCAGGATTGGGCAAAATAAGACCTGTGGGCTGGATCTGGCCCACAGAGACGCTTTGTCTGGCCTGCAGCAGGTCCCTTGGTCCCACCTGGCCCAGGCACCACCCGCCCGAGATGCATCTTGCCAGCCCCTGGGCGTGCAACAGCGCTGGGGTGGCTCCATGGCTGGACTGCCTTTCTAGGCGGCCTGGGCAGCAGCAGCCCCTTCCGGCTGCCACCACCGCTTGCCCCAGCCCTGCCGTTGTGGAGGGGACCCATGTGCACAACCCTGACCCAGCCCGCCCATACCAGCTCTGGACTCACCCACTGAGGCTCAGCAGTGGCAGCTGCTAAGCAGAAACTGTTCCTCGGCAGGGTGGAAAGCAGCCCCTCCCCATCACCGCTGCCAGGCCCTTTCTTCTGCAGCCATCTGGAGC
This sequence comes from Caiman crocodilus, assembly GCA_030014935.1. Classification (NCBI taxonomy): domain Eukaryota; kingdom Metazoa; phylum Chordata; order Crocodylia; family Alligatoridae; genus Caiman; species Caiman crocodilus. The sequence continues at coordinate 37,301,203 of JAGPOW010000229.1, forward strand.
CTATGCCAGGCTGCTCTGCGTCTCCACCACCATCACTGCCACCTCTGGGCTGCCCAGCAGGGCAGTGGTAGTAGTGCAGAGCAGCCGCAGGGCAGCCCGACGTGGGCTCTGGGTGGCTATAGCAGAGGCAGTCTGGCAGCGGTGAAGAGAAGGGGCTGCTTTTCTCCTGCACTGAGGAACAGTTTCTGCCCACTGCTGGGCAGGTGAGTTGGGAACGGGCATGGGCCAGGCCAGGGTGGGGCTATGCGCACAAGTCCCTGCTGGTACCACCTGGGCTGCCTAGAAAGGGGGTGGCAGGATGCATCATGGGTAGGCAGTGCAGAGCAGGCACCTGGCAGCTGGGGTTGGAGCTGTGCTCATGGGTTCCAGTGGATCCACTCCTGCTGGGATGAGTCTGCAGTGGATGTGGGGCGGGGTTGGGGCTCTACGTTGTTGGCGGTGGCAGGGAGGTGACGCAGGGTGCCTGGGCTCTGGGCTGTTGTGGGGCAGGGGCAGGTGCTGACTGGCTCAGGGAAGAACACACGGGGGGGCTGCCTTGCACACTCCATCATACCTACAAACCCTTCCCCACAAATTCCATAACCACACCCTCCACCACACAATCACACACCCCACAAACACTGCACCCACCCACATCCTTCCCCATACTCCCCACACCCCTCCCACATGACCCCCCCCACCACACACATCCGCATGCTGCTGGGGGGGACCCACTCACTGCTACACACACACCCCCACCACATACATGCACCACACCCCACTATGCACATCCCATACCCATTTTCCCCACACACGCCACAGCCCCCACAAACCCGATACCTATCTACCCTCATGTACCCATACTCCTCATAAACCCCATACCCATGCACCCATATCCACCAACCTCTCCACAATACAGAAAAGTGAGACTTCATTTTGAGTTACTATACAATCACCTCTATATACATGATGCAAGCACACACAAATCAGGACAAAAATATTAAAAACAAATAAAATTAAAATATATTATTGTGGATGTTTGATTTCTAGTATATAATTTGTGCTTTTTTCCAGTTCCAGGATGGCAAAACCCCTTCCCAAAAGGAGTGCTTCCATGGGCAAGAGGAGGGACTTCTGGCAGCAAAGGGCAGGGGTCAGGGAGGGGGAATTCCAGTCCCAAGATGATGACCAGTGGACGGGGCACCTGTCAAGGGGTGCGGCTACCCTTGTGGCTCTTGACAGCTCACCAATACCTGTTAAGCACCCCTCCAACCAAAATAATTGCCTGCCCTTGTTGTAAGGCCTCTGGGACAAGGACATGGCAAAATAGTGAATTCAAATCACACAGGGATAGGCAAAATATGGCCCATGAGGCCCCTAAAAAATTTAGGAAATTAATATTTATCTGCCCTTGGTTCCTGTAAGAAATGACAGGAACCAAAGACAGTCAGACCCAGGGGAAGCCCAGTGGGAATCCACAACAGCAGGGCCCACCCAGCCCTGCCCCAACAGCCGGAAGACCCAGCAGGGGCTTCTGACCTGTGCTGCCCCATGCTGAAACCTCAGGTAAGGGGAAAGGTGGGGGTAAGGGCAGGGGAGGACCCCAGGCAGGGAAGGAGACCAGGGAAAAGTGGGCTGGGGAAAAGGTGAGTGCAGATGCAGGGAAAGTGGCCCCTCACCCACCCCGTGGCTGGCAGTCCGCATGGGGCTGCCTGTGCCTGCTCCGGACAGCCCCATGTGGGCTGTGAGCACCCGCAGCAGGGAGCGCTGGCCATGGGGTGGGTGAGGGGCCACTTTTCCCCGTGCTCAGCACCAGCTTCTTCCTGGCCGGCAAGCAGAGGGTCGGGGCTGTGTGCTGCCTCCACCAGTACCTCAGGGCTGGGGGTACTGGGTGTGAGTGGGTGCAGGAGCCAGTGGGAACACGGGGCCCACACTGGTGTCCCAGGGCCAGTGCTGGCAGGGCCCAGGAAAGGGTGGCAAGAGCATGGGGGGTCCCAAGCTGGCAGGGGCTCTATGGAGCTGGGCCAGCTCCCCCCTCTCCCTACTGGTGCAGCCCAGCCTGGCTCCACAGACTCCTGCCAGCCTGTGCCCTGCTTTGGGCCCCACCACTGCTGGCTCTGGGACACTGGTCCCAAGACATAGGGACATTGGTCCCAAAGTGGTGACCAGGGGGCAGGGCACCTCTCAAAGGGGGGGGGCACCCATGCAGCCCTCAACAGCCTGCCAAAACTTGGTAAGTGGCCCTCCACCTGAAATAATTGCCCACCCCTGAAATGGTACATAACAACAATAACGATTCATAAAATGTTGCCATATTTATCTGAATAAATGTAATTCTCAAGGAAGAAAGATGTTTAACACAGATAATACTGTACTTTTTTGCATATCACATGTCTCCAAGTAAGATGTGCATCTTATTTTTGGGGAAGTTGGAATGAAGAAAAAAAATGATTTTTTTCAGAGTCATGGCCATCTGGAGCCAGGACAAAGTCTAATCTTCAGCTTATTCCTCCTCCGTTTCTGGCTTAGGCAAAAGCTACAGTTTTAACTCTTTCACAACTGAATTATCTGCTTTGACTTGTGTAGGAGAACAAGGGGGAGTGAGCTAAAGATTAGGCCCTGTCCCTGCTCCAATTTCAGCTCTGAAAGGATTAAAACAATTGCTGCTCCTGAAGACTGACTCAGTGCGGCTGCTGGGAGAAAGAGAGATGAAAATGAAGTAGTAACTATCTTACAGCATCTCCATGCTTCTATTCCAGGCAGAAAATCAGCTTCCCTGCATAAAATCCACCCCAATTTTGGAAGGCCAGTTTTTGGAGAAAAGGAGTGTGTGCTTTGTGTGTAAGTGTTGTGGTTAGTACTCCTCATATTCACAGAGCAGTACAAATATTAACTCTTACATGATCCTAAGGAAGGAGAAAAAAGAAAGAAGCCTGGGTGTGATCCAAAGCACTGAAATCAATTAAGACAGTCATATAATCCAAGTGTAACCTTTCTTTAGCACGGCAGCTAACCACTTCTAAAACTAATACTTGGTAGAGACAACCAGACAGTACTTATAAATAATGTCATTTCCATAGCCAAGTCAGCCAACTGTTTCTTTTTCTCTGATATTAGATTTTGGTTGGCTTGTTGATTGTTTTATACTCTTGCAGCAGCAGCCAGAGGAGCTGGCACTAATTTTCAGATGTCTGTTTTTGGGAAGATGCGGTTGTGATCTTGCCCTGCATTGGACAAAGCACCATAGAAAGGGCTATTGAACTACTTCTGAATTACCCGCACAGACCTCAGGAAGCATTGTTCATTGCACTAAAGATCTGCTGCCATGGGAATGCAACACGAGAAGAGCTTGCTATTGTGCGTCTTCTTATTTCTTGTCTTATTGATTCTTTTGTAAGCACTGAAAAAAAGATTCCCCAGATTAGGCCTCTCTGGTAATTACCTTCACAACAGGTTGCTCATTGCCTTGGTATTTCCAGTCTCCTGGATGATGAATTGTACAGAGGTGACAAAAAGTCCTCTCACTACTAATTACCAGGGCCTGAGGAACAAACTCATGCTGAAGGTAGGACAGTAACTGGATCCCTGGTTGCTATACCCGAGCACTTGGTGAGAGAATTTTGGCATGGAAGAAAATTTACATTATGTTTCTGGTATAAAGGTTCGTAAGTGAGAAGACAATCAGGCCCTTTGTTCCTCTGAAGTTTCCAAGAAAAAACAGGGATCAGGGAAAATCTCATAAGAAGCAATAGACAGAAACGAGATAACCGAGACCTCGTGAACTGGATCTTTAGCTGATATAAACTGATACAGGGTCACAGAAGTTACTGGAGCTGCATCAGTTAAGGATGCAGTTATCTGTACTAGGAGAGAACTAGACTCGTTGACCCAACAGATTCTTTTCAGTCCTGTGCTCCTCTATTCGATATATATGTGAAACAGGTATAGTACAATAAGCAAAAAATAATCTTCACTCCAAAAAGCCTCAACTCTAAAGATATGAATAGGTTAGGTACAACGAAAGTAGGTAGCTGATATAATACTAGCAGGATTCATAGTCAGTGGGCTTTCAGTAATGATGGTCTGAAGCCAAAGCAGTGACTGCAACTCCCTGGTTTCAAACTGAGGGGGATTTAGAAACTTCATCAGAATGTCGTGGCTGCTTCTAAGCTCCGAAATGGGCTGGGGAGCTAAGCACCTCTCCGAATCCTTTTTTAGGACACAGTGATACATGCTCTAGTCTAGTTCATAGGAAAAGCAATCTGGAAACTTGGTGCTCAGCATTTGAGAGAAACTCCTAATCAGCAGGGGACAGCAGACATAGAAAAGTCTAAATCCTGGGGCTGGGTAGAACGGGCAACAATGTGGGCAGATCCAAGCCAGTAAAACTCTGAAGCATACAGATCTTGTTAATGAAGTCCTACGCTTAAAGTAAGCATGTGCTTAACTGCTTTGGCTAGACAGGGATCAGAGTTCTCATCCCCTTGCAAATTTAAGTAGGATGGAGGCAGAAAGCTGCTCACGGGGGGAAGTGGTATTAGAGGAAGAAGCAGAAAGCACCGAACATCCTAGTCTCTTATGGTCATAGCCTAGTTGATACAGTAACAAATTTCCTCATAGCTGGTGTTTTCCTTGAAGCTACATTTTCTACAATCATGAGATTACATTAACTTCTCACTTCATTTTTTTTAATGGAATAGGATATGCAGTAAGAAATTAATTTGACCGGGATGAAGAACACAGTAAGCAATAGCACTGAGGACCAAGTGTAGGGAAACATGGTTATTGGGCAATTAGGGAGTAAGCTAGCAGCATAGAAACTGGCCAAGATTTTGAGATCTATTTCTTTAAATATTCTTTGTGGATGAATAAATAAAGGGGAAATGCTGCTGAGACCAAGCATACGTGGGTGTTGCTGGAGTCTGTATAGCTCTGAGACAGCAGCAAGGCTTCTGTCCAAATCATGCCACAGAACTGCAGCCTCACGTACTGCAGAGGAGTGTGCGTGTTTAATACAGTTCTTATTAAGTCCCTCAGCATACAAGCCAGTCATTAAGAAGCCTGTTAGCTACAGCAACTTAAAATGTCTCATGGTGCTTTAGAAAAGACCTTGAATAAATGTATAAATGTGACAAAATTGCTTGGCAATGCCAAGCTCATAGTGGGGAAACAAGGGCGTTGTTGGACTTGGTTGAAAAAAAGGAATTATCTACAGCAAATATGTCTTGGAAGATACTGATGGGCCTTCTAGAGAGAAATGCTAAATGGCTACCAAGTGAAAACCAAAGTGTGAGTGGAGGAAACTGTACAAACTCTGGGGGATGGGCAAGTAGATCAGTGGGTGCTTAGACAGTGCTCTGGCAGATTTTGTATGTGGACGGCCTTGGGGTTACAGACCCTGGACAAGCGACTAGACTTGGCTGAATCCCTAGCTCTGCCACAGACTTTTAATGCAACCTCGAGTGTGTCATTTAATTTCCGGTGCCTCATTTCCTGACACGCAGAGAGGGGCGTAACCATTCTTTCTGGTTCTTTGCTCATCAGGGCAGAAGCAGTCTCTCTTTGGGTGCTTGTACACATGAGGGGGGGTTAGTTCCCCTAAACTGAAACGGTAGATTTTTAATTTGTGGGTTTTTAATTGTGACCAGCTGTTTCAATTTAGGAACTTCCATGTGACAGAACAGTGATGGCCTGCTGGCCGCCCCCCCACCGCCAGAGGCAGACTCTGCTGGGTGGGGAGCGGGGAAGGAGGCAAGCCCGACCCTTTTTTTTTTCCCTGGGGAAGCCTGCCCACCTCTTCTGCAGCTGGGGGCTGACCTGGCGGGGGCCTCGGACCTTCCCTCCATGGCGGCAGCATCCCTTGGACAGCAGTCCCCCCAAGCGGCCCCGAGGGATGCCGCCCCTGCAGAGGGAAGGACTGGGGCCCTCTGCAACTCAGGGGCTGCCGGCTGCTCAGCCCCTGGCCACAGGAGAGGTGGGCAGGCCCCACAAGGGACAAAAAAAGAATCGGGCCCCTGGCCACTTTTTTTTTTATCCCCCGGTGAAGCCTGGCTACACAAGCTGCCACCAGGTCTCTCTGAGGTGCGGGGGGACCTGGTGCTTTCCTCTGCAGAAGCAGCGTCACCCCAGGCTGCCTGGGCAGGGTGCTAGCAGGCAGGTGCTGCCCCAGTTCACAGGCGGTACCCAGACAAACCCAATAGTGCACGGGGTGCAGGAAGGCCAGGCGTGCTCAGGGAAGCTTGGGTTTGGCGGGCTTACAGTGCCCCAGGCACTGTCCCCGCCACCTGGGCGTGCCCGGAAGCAGGCTGCCTTGCCCCTGGGGCAGTGCGGGAAGGTGGCAGGAGAATGGCTGGGTGTGCTGGCGGCCAGAGAAGGCAGCAGGGATGGTGGTTGGGGTACTGGAAGCCCGCCAAGCCCGAGCTTCTGCAAGCCTGCCTGGGCTTCTAGAGCCCTGGGCACCATCCCTTCTGCCTTCTCCAGATGCAAGACGTGTACACATGCCTGATTTTTTTTTATCCACAATGGGACAATTTGTCCCAACCAAACTAAAATACAGAGGTGGTCTAAGCTGCCATGGTCAAAAAAAAATTTTACATGAAGAAAATCATGCACATGTACATGGTGATGCCATTATAGATCATTAGGGGGTCGAAGGGACCTTTGTACCCATTGCTCCCGGTCTTCCCCAGGGATGCCCTGGTGAACAGCTGTTCACTGAGGCCTTGATGTATTCCCCTGATGTAGTGGTAAACTGCTACCAAGCCCCTTTTCAGCCTTCTCTTACGTAGGCTTAAGAGGCCCAAGGCCCTCAGCCTTTCCTCGAACAGCTTGTCTTGCTAGTCCCTGATCATATAGGTGGCTCTTCTCTGGACCCTCTCAAGGTTTCCCATGTCCTTGTTGAAGTGCAGCGCCCAGAACTAGATGCAGTACTCCAGCTATGGTCTCACCAGTGCAGAATACAGTGGGAGTACCACTTCCTTAGTTTTCCATGAGATGCAATGGTTAATGCATGCCAGCATGTTGTCTGCCCTACTGGCCACAGCATCGCACTGACACCTCATGGTCATGCAATAGTCAATTGCTATCCCTTTTGGCTGTGGTGCAAGTCAAATTGTTGCCACTGAGTCTGTAGGTATGCTGGGGATTGTTTGCCCCCAGACAGAGCACCTTACAGGTCTGAGTGTTGAACTTCATCTGATTCTGGTCCACCCGGCTCTCCAGCCTGGCCAGGTCCACTAGTATCTGCAATCTATCTTCTGGCATAGCCACCTTCCCCCGTAACTTGGTGTCATCCTCAAATTTGGCCAGCAAGCTTTTCACCCCCACATCCAAATCATTGGTAAAGATGTTGAAAAGCACTGGTCCAAGCCACTTCCCACCAGGATGACAGATCCATTCATGAGAACTCTCTGGGTCCTACCATGCAGTCCGTTTTCCACCCACTGAACTGTTGAGCAGTTAAGCCCACAATCTTCCAATTTTTCCACAAAGATATCATGGGATAATAGATCAAAAGCTTTTTGGAAGTCTAGATATCTAATGTTGACCTGCTCTCTCATGTCCAGGTGAGGAGAGACCGGTTCGTAGAAGGAGGTGACATTGGTAAGACAAGGTCTACCCACAACGAAGCTATGCTGGCTGTCGTTCAGAATCTTACCTTCCACAAGCATATCGCACATAGATTCTTTAATGAGTTTTTCCAGGATTTTCCCTGGGATAGAAGTTAGGCTGACTGGCTTATAGTTGCCCAGGTCCTCCCTCCTCCCCTTCTTGAAGATAGGCACAATGTTGGCCCTCTTCCAATCCTCAGGGATTTCCCCTGCGTGCCATGATCTCTGAAAGATTTTTGCCAGGGGTTTTGCAGCAACCCCAGGCAGTTCCAGCAGCACTCTCGGGAGAAGTCCCCTGGTCCTGCTGACTTATAAATGTCTAGCTTTACTAGTTGGTTGGTTTTGCACCAGCTCAGCAGCCACAGTGGGAAGGCTATCATTCCCACCATGCCCCCTGTGATCCTTATCTCACTTGTCTTCCCCTTGCTCTGGTGAAATACTGAAGCAAAGTGGGCATTCAGGAGTTCAGTTTTTTTCCTGAGTGCCTGTTACCAGCTGTCCCAAGGTGTTAAGCAGGGGGCCCGTGCTTCCACTTCTGCTTCCTTCTGCTCTCTACATAGCTAAAGAAGGACTTCTTATTGTCCTTGACTCCCTTGGTTAACTTAAACTCAGTTGACACCTTAGCTTTCCTAATCATTTCCCTACAAGTGCTGGCCACTGTTGTATAGTCCTCCTTGAGGACTGTCCCTAGCTTCCACTGTGTGTACGCCTCTTTTTTCTTTTTCAAGAGGTTGCAATGTCCCTGTTGAGCCAAGAGGGCCTGCCAGCTCTTCTGCTATCTTTCTTCTTCATGGGAATGCTTTTCTTTTGTGCTTCAAGGATCGTGTCCTTGAGGAACAACCACTTTTCGTGCACCCCATGCCCCTTCCATCCCTGGTCCTGCATTGCCTCCCTTATTAATGCCCTGAGCCTGTTGAAGTCAGCATTTTTGAAGTCCAGGGCTTCAATCCTGTTAGTTGATTTGTCAACCTTGTGGCAGACAGTAAACCTGATGAGCTTGTGGCTGCTGTCGCCCAGGCTACCCTCAATGTTCAAGCCACACACCACATCATCTCCTTTGGCCAAGACCATGTCTAGGAGAGCAGGACCTCTGGTTAGCCCTGAACTTCCTGGGTCAGGAAGAGCTCCTTGATTGCAGCTAAGAAGCTATACTAGACAAATGACAATTTCTCATCACTTTTTGTCACACGTACATGGCCCCACCATCACGTGTACAAACACCCTTTCTATGTTATACACAGCAGAATTAGGTCTGTGACTATGGTAAAATAGATTATAATGTATTTGGGGGAGGACCAGGAAGCTTCAGCAGAAAGTTACAGGTGGCACAGAAAAACTGAAATGGAAAACACATTTCTGGAAATGAATGAACTTCAGAGAAACGTAATGAACAGAAACATGTGACACACTAACTAATGTTTTCCTTCTGATTAATGCCTGTGGTGGACGTGAGAACTCATATCCCAGAAGGAAAAAGTGATTTCTTTAGAAATCCATGCGCAGTAGGAACGTTCTCCCAATCAACCAACACTGGTGATATTATCCTGATCCAGTCTTTGCCCCAGAGTGTATTTTCTGACTGGGTTGACAGAAAAAGGGTTTAAAAGGACTGAAATTAGAGGCTTTCAGTTTTCTATGCTAACAGAAACTGTACTGACACACCCAAATGTGCAGAAGATGCAAGACGTGCCCCTGGGAATCACAAGATGCTGTCACACTCTGGATGTCTTAATCAAAACAGACTCAGAATCAATCCAAGTCAGTGTCTGATCTGGATAAAACAGTGGTTTTCAACCTGTGGTCTGTGGATCCTTGTTGAAGGGGTCCCTGAATGAGGACTATGATTAGCAAGACACAGGACAAGGTGGGGATGGATTTACACCCAGCATCAGTGTTGTTTTAGTAAAGGATAACCTTGAGGGGCTTGACACTTTCCAGTCAGCTGGTTCTGACAGATTACACCCTAGGGTACTCAAGGAGCTGACTAGTGTCATAGCCCAAACATTGACTAAAATATTTGAAAACTCGTGGTGCTTAGATGAAGTACCTGAAGACTGGAAGAAGGCCAATGTGGTACCCATCTTCAAGAAAGGGAGGAAAGTAGATCCAGGGAACTATAGGCCCGTTAGCCTGACCTCTATCCCAGGGAAGATTTTGGAGAAAATCATGAGAGACCACATTCGACCAACTGGCTGAGGGCAACTTCCTGATGAGTAGCCAGCATGGGTTTGTTGTGGGTAGGTCTTGCCTGACCAATCTCCTCTCCCTCTTTGACCGGGTGACACATCACTTCGACAAGGGAGAAGTGATTGTTGTCATTTATCTCAACTTTAAAAAAGCTTTCGATCTGGTATCCTATGATCGTCTTATGGAAAAACTGGCCAACTGCAGGCTCGGCTACATCACAATCTGCTGGCTGAGGAACTGGCTTTGAGGCCGGACCCAGAGAGTGGTAGCTGGTGGAAGTCAATCATCATGGTGCACTGTGACCAATGGAGCCTCCAAGGCTCTGTTCTCAGGCCTCTCCTCTTCAACATCTTCATTAATGATGTGGACACAGGGGTTAGAAGCGGACTGGCCAAGTTCGCTGATGACACCAAACTTTGGGGTAAAGTGTCCACACCCGAAGACAGGATGGTAATACAGGTCAACCTTGACAGGCTTGGAAAATGGGCAGATGTAAACCTGATGGCTTTCAACTCTGAAAAATGCAAGGTACTCCACCTTGGGAAGAAAAGCCCGCAGCATACATATAGGCTCAGTAGCGCTATGCTCGCTAATACCATGGTCAAAAGGGACTTGGGGGTCATGATTGACCACAAGATGAGTATGAGCCATCAATGTGATCGGGCCAGCGAAGCAAGCAAAACTCTGGCTTGCATCCACAGATGTTTCTCCAGCAAATCCCAGGATGTCATCCTCCCACTGTACTCAGCCTTGGTGAGGCCACAGCTGGAGTACTGCATCCAGTTCTGGGCTCCACCATTTAAACAGGATGTGGCAAAGCTTGAGAGAGTCCACAGGAGAGCCACACACATGACAAGAGGGCAGGAAAACAGGCCTTATGAGGAGAGGCTGAGAGCCATGACTCTTCAGTCTGGAAAAGTGCAGGCTCAGGGGGACCTGGTGGTGGCCTGATCTGGGGGAACAGCTGTTTACCAGAGCACACCATGGGATGGCAAGGTCTAATGGTCATAAATTTCTCCAAGACTGTTTCAGACATAAGGAAGAACTTTTTTACTGTCTGAGTCCCCAAGGCCTGGAACAGACTGCTACCAGGAGGTGGTGCAAGCACTTACTCTGGACTCCTTTAAGAGGCAATTGGATGTATATCTTGCTGGGATCCTCTGGCCCCAGCTGACTTCCTGCCCTTGGGGCAGTGGGCTGAGCTCAATGATCTTCCGAGGTCCCTTCCAGCTCTCATGTCTATGAATCTAATCAAGAGTATGTGAATACCCCAACTTGTAGTTCAAAGGGCTTTGCATCTCCATTCAAAGTTCCCAAAGGGGTCCACACCTCCATTCAAATTTTTTTTAGGGGTCAGAAAATGAAAAAAAGGTTGAAAACTGCCAGGATAGAAGATACTATGGAGAAGTATACAATCAGTATAGTGATTGTCTAAAACTTGGGATTTTATTAATAGGAAGAGCTAATTTGAACAGAAAAAAGTGCATTGTGTATCTACAGCGTATCTGTTTCCCCCTATTATTTTTTTCTAATTAAAGTGGTCTTTCTTCTTGGCAGGAGCAGTGTTTTTTTTGTTTTTAAAACTCTTATAGGATTTCAAAGGAATTTTTTTTAAACGTCTGTAATAAAAAAGAGGCAACAAACAAGGCAGACAAACAGGCTGAGCAGGAAAAATACAGGATTTAGTACAGTGGATATCAATATTCCCCTTTAAATAAAGTAGATCTCAAAGTTATTCCTTTAAACAGGAAATGTGGTTTCATTTCTTATTTCCAGTATCTTTGGGCATCTGACCAAACTTGTATTTTTCTTTTTTTACCAGCAATAATTGTATAGATAATAATCATAAATACCTTGTAACCACTTACACACCCACTGACTAAAACCATTACAGCATTTGACAGCGATGCATCTGAAATGGCATCCTATGATTAGGTTGTTTCATCACGGTAAGATTTTCTGCCCTCATGTGATGAGTAAATCCTCTTGACAATTTGTATCACGTAACCTCAGTGCATAATTTTCTTGTTATTGTGAAGTGAAGATGGGAAAGGCTTGATTCTTCTCTCATTTATAACAGATTTAAGCAGGAACGGTTCCAGGGAAGTCAGTGTTGTTATATCAGTGTAAGCAATATGATAAGCAAGGTTACGGTTTGGTACGCAAAGCAGACCCAGAAAGAAAACATCTCTTCGCTTTTGATTCTGACAATGCAGCCGCTTGCCTGTCTGACATCCTTCCATCACCAAGGCTAGGACAGAAATTAGACAGAAACCAGTACAAATGATCCGAAACTGGTCCAAATCTGGAACACAACAGGAGTTCAGTGAACATAAACCACTTGTAAAATGGCCAAACCAGTTTACGATAAACCTGGATGGATATAGTATCAGACTTAATTGGTTTAGGTTAAATAGGTTTGTTGAACTTCTGTCCTAGATCCCCTCAGAAATTAAAAGCTCCCAGGGAGGGAAGCTGAGGGAGAAGTACAGAGCCTTGGTTGCCTCTCTCCTGAGGTCCGGAGAAAGCCAGAAGTTTTGCTTTTGATTGCTATTTACCTCTTGCTTATGCTGCTGCTTGCCTGGTTTGTCAGGGGGACACGCGTTCCCCCTGTAAAATAAATGGACTGAAACTGGGAGCTGACTGGACTGTACAAATAAACTGTCTCCTGAGTTGGTCCAAAGGAGCGACAATCTGCCAGAGCGCAGCTTTGCTAGAATCAGGTTTGACGACCCTAGGAATACTTTGCTGCTATAATATACCAGTACATTTAAACAAGTAAAAACAGTGAGGGGTCTATTTTAGCATGAGGTTATCAGTTGCTGTGTGAGAGCTGCTGAGCAGTAGATGTAATTAGAATCCAGTTTTCCCCTCCATTAATGTGTTTATATGATCAAAAGACAGACCTAGGCTAGAAAGGCAACCCAGACATCCACTAGAGTTCAACTCCTTTGAATGTTCACCTGCATTACACAGTGGGCCAGGCAGCTGCTGTTTATGGTGCAAATACAGATGGCACAAGCACCATCTGGCAGATGATGAGGCAGGTACCTTACTCCCAGGAAAAGATTTCAAACTACACGCCCCACTGTGAAGACTTATGTTCAGAAGAAGTAGGCTGGCATGACACTCTTGGGGTATTAACAGAAAATTCTTAATTCACCTAGATAAAAGTTTAAAATGTTACCCTATGAGAACATGAGCCTCCAAGTCTGTCAGCATTCTGGTTTCAACCCAGCATAAGACGTCACTCCATCCTTAATGTCATGCCTGTGGGCACTCCCATTGACTCCAATGAGATCACCTGTGTTTATACTTGCATGCGATTGCTGTTGCGGCTGGATCTAGGCCAGAGCACTTATCACACTGCAGGACTGAGCCTGGAATGCATATTCCTTGATTACAGCTCGTTCCTCTATTTGGTCGGTTGAGATGCCAGTGTAGTTATACAAAGAGGAAAACACCAGAAAACGCAGAAAAGTCTGCTCAGAACCACCATTTCAGAGCAATGCACTCCAAGGTTTTTGCTTCCGGACACACATCCAAATGGCATGCCCAGAAGCAAAAATCTCTAGAGCTATAAGCTCCAGAGTTTATTCATGCACATCAATTGCATGTGTAGAAACACTCTCTGTGTCCCACTTACTCTTTGTCTCATCTGTTTAGGACTATTAAAAGGTAGCTCTTTGAAACAGGTTTCCTATCATACGTACATACAGCACCCAGCACCATATGCTTATTATCTTGATAGGGGGTTGCAACTGCTATAGTAATCCAAGTAGTACATCACTATTATTGGATGTATTTACACATATAAAACTGACTTTTAAGTTTAGGGAATAAATGTTCAGAGACATGAATGAGAAATTTAGGCAGGGATATTTTCTAGAATTGTATTAAATTTACTAAAATGGTTTAGGAGAGGGAAGGTCCTGCTTGAGCAGAGGTTGGGTTAGGTAGTCTTCTGAGGGCCCTTCCAGGCCTGTGATTCTATGAGGCTACTTACTCTTCAGTAGCTGAAATCTGACAAACTCTAATGCATTGAGGGTTTATTTACAAACCTGACACCGTATAATAAAATGTTCTCAAAACTCTTCAGGGAGTCTGAGCTAAGTTCCAACAAGTGAACATTTACCAATATCAACCTGAATCTTGGGTGAGAAATCATTTTGAATACAAACCGCAAGAAGTCTGGTAGCTTCAAATGGCCAGACCACAAAAGAGGGGAAATGCAGCAGTTTCAGCAAAGCTTTATTTTGAGAGTTTTATGTTCATTCAAACCCAAATCAAAACTCAGGCGTTGCAAATCCACATGAAGTGAAAGCACAGATATCATTCATCTACGCCTGAAAAAAGAAACCACTGACTTCCTCAGCGCTGATATTTCTCTTTAAATGTACCCACATGGAAATTGCCCTAACTCTTGTACTTTGCTTCTCAAAACTGTTCTGCTCACTTATTCCATCAACAGCTTTTGAAACACAAGCATACTATACAGGGCAGTGCTTAGTGAAAAAGTATTATGGGTGCATGTTTTTTGGTTTATCTGACTTGAAGCATGCATGAAACTGGAAACAAAATAAATGTTCTTTGGTACACAATTGCAAGAAATGCCAGTCAATGCATTTAATGTCATAATCAGATCAAAACGGATTGTAACCAATATTATGGCTCATGTACAAAATTATTATGTGGAATTTTTATTGATTACAGGCTTCTTTTTAGAAAACACGGGGAAAACACCATAGTCAGTAAGGCTTCCTCATTTGAGCAGGCATAAGGATAGGACTGTAGACTCTGAAAAGAAAATGTAGAGCTAAATATTTCCTTGCTTACAGAGCCAGTACATGTAGTGCCCTTCCTGCCCGATTACAGAATATCAAATGCTTCATCAAAGCCACGTACATGTCCCATCCTTTCCAAAGATGGTTTCAAACCTAAATCCTGGATCCAAGCACCTCTCCATGTTAGGAACATTTTAAATCTGATCCAAACTTTTCACCTGATACCTCTACTCACAAGCCCAATCTAGAGTACTCTCAAACTCTGGGCTGTTCAAATAGCAGATGTGAATTTTGCACCAGAAATAGTTCTCTAGTCATTGCAGCTCTATGAGTACAGGTGTGTTCTGAAATCCTGTTATAACTCTGTATTTAAGGAAAGCCTAGTTCAACTGTACTGCAATTACCTTTGTAATGTACTTCAGTTTTCTTTTGCAACATATATGCTCTGTACACACAAAATGCCCAGTAGTAACCTTTGGCTAATAATATAACTTACTGACAAGCTGTGCTGAAGAGCTCGTGAAACAGCATGTATTTTGGAAAAAACACAAACCGCACATCAGCTGCTCCAGCACTTCCTGCCTTCTGCTTTAGCAGTGTGTGCTGCCATGAAACCTCTTTCAGCCAGCAATCAGTGTGATACAGAATATTTCTAGAGAAGTGCTCAGCTCCTTGCATCCCTGAAAGGATCATTTAAAAACCATTATGCTTCAGCTCTCCAAGTGAAAATGTAGAAATCCTTTAGCCGGAACAAAATATGGCTTTAGCAGCATTTTCTTCTTCCCATTTGGAGTTGGTAGAAAGAGGTCCATGGACATTTTTTTTCCCCTTCTTTCCTTCATTTAGTTTCATCTTTACAACATCTGCCCCTGCTAAACTATGCTGTTCTCCTACAACATATATTTATTCCTAATTATGAGAATTAGTGAGCATGTTTACATGGGGACTTTACTGAGCATTAGACTACTGTAATTTAATTTGCAGTAAAACATCACCATCTACATGGTTACTGCAATTAGTGCACACTAGGTTAATTTGCTTTGGTATAGGATAGTCCTGTCAGACACAGGTACTGTCCTACACCACAGTAAATTACCGTGCATAAATGCATGTGTACACAGTGCTTTTGGAATTAGTTTACTCCAGCTCAAACTGAGCCATAGCATATTCAGTCATATTAATTGCACTTGTAGATATGCCCAGTTCGTAAAACAATAGCACCTAAAGGTCACATTTGCTAGAAGCATATAATAAAAGAAGACTTCTGCTCCAGAGAGCTTGCAAGCTTAGTTCAAAGCAAGATGAAACAGATATATGAAAACAAACAGCAGGAGGGTGGAAGGAGAAAAGGATAACAGTAAAATGAGCCTATTTTTGCATAAGCCAGCTGTGCGCACAGTTTGCAAGAATAGGGCAGTACTGTCATCGATCGTAAAGGGCCATTAATGCCAATTTTGGGCACATGCTGCTACCGTGGCAAAAAGGAGTATTAATGCCAATAAGAATCAGGCTCATGGTGGTTTTCTGTTGGCTATTGGTTACAAAGTAGGCTGACAGGCAACAGCTGCAATCAGCTTGCCACTTGCTTAGCCATGATCAGCTGCCAATGTAATAACCGATATAAGACTTAGAGTCAACCTATTTGCGCTATGCAACCATAATTGAAAGAAGTACAGTCGTCACACGTGACATCTAGTATTACATTACTGGTCAAATTTTAGAGTAGGTCCTTCAAAAGTGCTGATTTTAATCACTGGGGTCAAGAATTCTCCAACTGCCATCACCAGCGGCAGAGTCAGGTCAATACCGAGTGCTTTGAACAATCCCACCTTAACGTTAAGTTATAAGAACACGACTGACAAAAAGTTAGGGGAACTGCCTGAATGACCCAATATCGGTCTCATCCAGTGTCGCAGCTCCAACAGCAGCCAGCCGCAGGTGAACTGAACAAAGTCACTTTGTTGTATGCTCCCCCCCATCCCCTTGTGTCATGGAGCTTTAGAAACCTGAGCATTTTATTTCCAAGAAACTGTGAGGTATCCATTTCTTTTCCCATGCTACCTTGGAAAAGTCTACTCCAAGCTCGAAATCTTGTGTGGTATACTGATGTAGGCTCTTCAATCAAAGACGCTTGTGACCCTTCCTCTTCCACACAGACATTCCTTCATGGTGCTTTAACAAAGGCTGAAAACAAGGAAGACCCTATTTTTATCTTCTTCCTCGCCATACGCGGGTGCTATACATGTTCACACATCATTAGCAATAGAGGAATTCCAGTTCACTTTGACGGGCACTAAATTAGGCTAACTCAGTGCTTTTTCAAATCTATCTTGCATATTTTTCCGTGGGACTTGCTTGATGAGCCATACCAGGAACGGTGTCATTTAGCAACTTGCCTTCATTTTGCTCCTGGGTTATTTAACTGTCTTTCAACATTTCCCTGAGGTCCTTTGAAAAGAGG
The DNA here is from genome assembly GCA_030014935.1 of Caiman crocodilus. Taxonomy (NCBI): domain Eukaryota; kingdom Metazoa; phylum Chordata; order Crocodylia; family Alligatoridae; genus Caiman; species Caiman crocodilus. The sequence goes on from JAGPOW010000229.1 coordinate 37,318,224, forward strand.
CTTGATGATTATTTGAGGATCAGTAGTGTCTTACACGCTTCTCAAGGCAATGTTGGGCTTGTCAGAGTTCAAAGGAAAGAAATACCATCACTTGAGAAACTGCTGACTTTCCTATGTTGACCATCCTGTTACTGGGGAAGTCCAGCCTGTCTTGGCTGGTTAAATTTACTTGCAGATGGATTTTTCCAGGTGACTGCAAAGCACATGTGTGCATTTCTCACACAACTAGGTTCCAGTTGGTGAACTTTGCATTAAGGAAAATTCCAGTCAGGCAAGTGATTCTGTTTTGAATGCGAGGTTATTTGCTGGAGAGAGCAGGTCTATGCTTGCTGCAAGAGGAAAAAGGCCTGTTTTCACTTGATATGAACAACTTCTAACATGGGATAGCAAGCACTGGAAGAGTACATAAACAAGAGCTGATTACATAGAAATGATTAAAAAGAATAACACTATATCCTACAGCCCAGACAGAATATTAGCACTCTACTGAAGTAGCTGGAGAAATAACTAGGCGAGGACACTCTTCACAATTCCTAACACAAGACAAGGGTTTGATATAAGAAAAACTGGACAAAAAATCATTTTCTTTTTTCACTCATAAGTAACCACCATCAATAGCTACATCTGCCACCCCAGCACTGAATTAGAGCTTCTAAAAAACTCACCTACTCCCTCTTATTCAGAATTTGAGAAACATAATCTTCCTATCAGAAGTCATACAGGAGCTATGAGTGGGCAAATGATGGGATGATTGAACTCATGTTGCTTCCCTGTCTGCAATGCAATCTGGGGAAATAAATATGGGTTTCAAAATAGCCGCATTATTACAATCCTACTTGGAATGTATCCTGCAGACACCATTTTTTCTGCAGGCAGTTGATCTTGTATGACCCTTTTTCCCCATCCTGCCGTGGGGGCCGAGAAACGCTGGCGGAACGGGGCCGCTGATGGAGTGGAATTGAGGCGCTAGACACGCGGGTTGTTGGAAGCCAAAGAAAAACTTTACTTACAGTCCTTAGGCTGTAGGCACGTTCCTTGAAGTTACCAACTCAAGCAGGAACTCAGGCACACAGAAGCTCACACTCACGCAGGGGATGGGGCGTCGGATGAATCTGGCGGGCAGTCGTTGTCGGTTGATCAGGCCTCCTTCGTGGCTTGGAAATGCATGCAGATCTCTCCTCATGCGTGTCTGAGCTCTCCTCCGGTTTGGGCGGGCATCGCCCAAGCCTCTTATTCAGTCAGCGAGCCAACTGCCGACCGACATGTATGCATAAATTACCGTAAGCCAATCACAAACATGCACTCACTGGTGCAGCTGCAAGGTTTGGGCGGGCTCTGACCGTGCACTGAAACCTTTCCCGCACTACAGGGGAAAATCCCTGCATCCGTGCTCGCAATGTGCTCAACACAGCTGTGCCGATCTCTTAACTGTTTTGCACAGACACCTACCACAGGCAGTTCTGTTCCCCTTCTTCCTTCGAAACAATATAGCAGAACTAGGTAAGACATAGATATGGGTAACAATAATTAGGGGAATTAAAATGTTTCCATATAAGGAGAGACTGAATAGGCTGGGGCTTTCCAGCTTACAGGAAAAATGACTTGGGGAGGAGGTGGGGAGGTATAAGACAGACTTCTATAAAGTAATGAATGGCATGGAGAAATTAATAACAAGTTGCTATTTACCATCTTTCACAATAACGTAAGTAAGGGACCTATAATTAAATTATTGAGAAACGGGTTTACAACAAATTCTTTTTCACTGTTGAATTAATTTGTGGAGCTGACTGCCACAGGGCACGGTAAAGCTGAAAATTTAACCAGATTCAAATGCAGATTAGAAAAATTCATACAGGAGAGGACAACAGGCATGATAGTGTACAGGCAGTACTTGACTTACAGTGTCTCGAGTTGCAACGTTTCGCACTTACAACGGTGTCAGCTTATAAACCTGTTTCAACTTTATGACGTCAGTTTTGACTTTACAAAGTTTGATCCAATATGATGCCATGCCAGCAAGCAAGTTTGCTGTGTCACTCATGTCCCTGGAGAGCAACTCTCCAAACTTCCTTGGACACTTTAAGAAAGCGGACAAGACTCCAGAAAAACCTGCAGTCAAGACTCTTGAGAAGACTCCAGCCAAGAACCCTTCAAAAAGTCCAACCAAGAGCCTTTCAAAAGGTCCAGTAAAGTCACCTAAACAAGTCCTTCTAAATCAATAGGATTGCTATTTACAATACAAATACATTACTGCAGCTATATTACTCATCTATAATTGCTTGAGTACAAAATTCTGGGGTATTTTTGGTGAAAATAGGGTATTGGCCTTTGGTTCAGGAACCAATCTCCCATTTACAAACATTGTTTCTTATGAGAAAATTAGTTCCGAGTTACGATGTTTAGACTTAAGACACAGTTTTCAAGAGCCAATCGTGTCGTAAGTCTGAGGACTGCCTGCATATGCAACCTCCAGATGAGGACTTCCTACATCACTAAATACTGAAAGCTGCAGGGTGAGATCAGTCACCAGTGCGGGGGGCACAGAATGTAGTCACCGGCGCCACTTGCCCAGCTGGAGCAGGGTGCAGGTGCTACCACCGCTTGCCCAGCTGGCATGGTGGGGGTGCAAGAAATGGGCGCTGCCACCACTCGCTGGAGGAACAGGCACTGGATACAGGTGCTGCTGCCACTTGCCCAATTGGGGCAGGGTGGTGGGCACTGCCACTGCTTGCCCAGCTGGGGTGGAGGGGCGTGGGATGCAGGCACGGCAGCGCTAGGAGCAGGGGCTATGCCCTGTTGCCACTTGGCCCCTTCCACCTGGAGCGAGCCATACCTGAATCGCACCCCCTCCCCCGCCCTGGCTGAACGAGCGGCAGCAGGACAGAGTCCCCGCTCCCAGCACTGCCCTGCCTGCCTCCCAAACCTCCCCCACCCCCAAGTCCCGCACCCCCCACCTCGGTAGGGCGGTTTGTCCCAGTCCCAGCCTCAATCTCTCCTTCCCCTATGCCCCTTCCCTCCCCCCTCTACCCACCACAGCAGACTTACCAGCTGGAGGCAGCTGTGTCCAGGGTGGTGTGGACTGCTGCCTGTTTAGTCTATGGCTGAATCTCTGAAGTGGCACCAAATCTTCAGATCCAGTTCAGCTGATTTGAATCAGGACAGTGATTCAAATCTCCAAATGGAATCACTGTCCCTCTGAATCGGCTGAATCTAAATCCGAAGCAAATACTTGCCGCTTTGCAGAGGCCCAGTATGCATTAGTGTATTAGCACAGCTGTCGCTGGGATGCATTATCATGCAGCAGAATTTGTCTACTGCACATTTAGCGTCTCGTGTAGATGTGCCCACTGTAAATCATTAAATAATCTTCTATCGGAAGCAGTAATCTTTACATCAAAAGAAGATCACACAAAGCACTTGATAATGCAGGGGACAGCTCTGTGATAGTAAAGGAACTTAACTGAATGATTGAGCAGTTCTTTCCCCTTTCTAACCTCAAGAACTATAGTTTTACTTCAGAACTCAATTTTCACCTTTGTTCTCATCATTTTCCCTATGGACACCAATTTTTTTTTTCAGTGAGGACCCTCTTCTCTAATCACGTTTATGTAAGTGACCCACTTGCAGACCGTGTTTTCTACAGAAAAAGTAAAACTAAAAATGTTCCTTCCAGTTTCATTTTCCATAACAGCTTTTTAGTTTACCAGTTAATCTGAGCAACAACCAAAGGCAGATGTGAACTCTTGACTAGGCAGTCACATTGAACCACAGCTAAACAAGCTTTCCTCCCCAGGCTTGTACATCAGAATCTGCATATTCTGGGGAGTTTTCCTGACCCATAAAGAAAAACTTCTATAGCAAACTTTTCAAGGTGTGGATTTTAGATCAGTCAGCTGATCTTCACTGATGACAGGATGTTCCCTCCACATCAGTCACATGGCCTGTGTATCACTAAGGCTGCTCAAGGTCAAATGACATAGAAGCTTTGAACCTACAGTATTGTTTTATTTGCTCAGTCTCTTTGAGCTTCACTGACCCAACCAAGGAGCAGAGTCAAAAGAGTAAGACTCCTTCAGAGTTCTCCCTGCTTAGCCCTGCTCAGTCTGTGGTGCCATCAGTGGAAAAGAAATGCATGGCTATTCTCCTAAAACGTGTTACTGCAAGAATGCAGACAGTCAATAACAAAAGTGGGAGGGGACTTGGCTCCTGCACCCAGCCCCATGGGCAGATCTAGCATTTTGAAAAGCAGGGTGCAGATGGTGAGGTGCATCATCACATCTAAAACAAGATGTATTTTTTTCCAATTAAAAATAAATTAGAAGCTTTATTAATATGCTAGGGGCTTAGATCTTGTATTATTCATTTCAAGATTGAAGCAAAAACAAATATATCTTTATTGGAATGAGTTAAAAGCAATCTGTGGGACTGTAAAATAGGAGCTTTATTACCAGGAGCAGGGAACAGACAGAATAATTGCAGAACAACGATTTCATAGATTTTCATAGACATTAGGGGCTGGAAGGGATCTTGTGAGATCATCGAGTCCAGGCCCCCCCACCACAGGCAGGAAGTCAGATGGGATTAAGTGATCCCAGCAAGAAAAATATCCAGGTGTTTTTTGAAAGAGTCCAGAGTAGGTGCTTGCACTACCTCTGGGGGAAGCCTGTTCCAGACCCCGGATACTTGCACCATAAAGAAGGTTTTTCTTATGGATAGTCTAAATCAGCCTTCCTGGAGTTTATGGCCATTAGACCGTGTTATCCCTTGGGGAGCTCTGGTGAACAGCTGTTCTCACAGGTCCCGATGTACCTCTCTTATATAATTGTAGGCTGCTACCAAGCTCCCCCTGAGCCTTCTCTTTTCCAGACTGAAGAGTCCCAAATCCCTCAGCCTCTCCTCATACAGCCTGCCCTCCAGGTCTTGGATCATATGAGTGGCTCTCCTCAAGCTTTCCCATATACCTCCTGAAGTGGGGGCCCAAAACCAGATGTAGTACTTCAGCTGTGGCCTCACCAAGGTCGAGTAAAGTGGGACGATAACATCCCTGGTTTTGCTCGAGGTGCATCGGTTGATGGATGCCAGAGTTTGGTTTGCTTTGCCAGCCACAGCATCGCATTGGTGACTCATATTCATCTTGTGATCAGTCAGGACCCCCAAGTCTCTTAGGATAGCTTGATCAATGAAACATCATGACCATTAAAAAGAATAGTCTCATTAACACCTGTGAAATGAAGAGTTTAGAAGGGATCCAGTATATTATAAATATGGATCCAGTATATGGAGTCAGCTGACTCCCATGCACTCCCTGACTACAAGAGCACTGACAGATGTGCAGCTTCCTGCTTTAACTCATGATGCTTTACAGAAAGCGCCATGAGTTAGAGTGAACCTGTACACAACAGATGTTGGGTTTTATCCACTGTTTCTCACAGATGAAATGAAGGGAAAGAAGGGACTCAAAGAAGGGACTCAACAGATGCTTGCTGTTTGGTTGAGGGCAAGGGAGGGTTGAGTTCAACTTTGGCGCTTATCCAGCAGAGAGAGTCTACCTGCCTGCAGCCTCTCTCCACTACCTTCGCCTGCCCCCTCCCAGCTCAGGTGCTCTCACAGCAGGATGGGTGGGGGAAGAAGGGAGAGGAGGGAGCTCTGGGCTGGGGTTTACTCAGCCTTAGCTAGAGGGGCCTCAGGGGGAGCTATGGGGCAAGCAGGCTCCAATCAACCTGTCCCTCCTGGACAAACCCTCGCCCAGAGATCCCTCCCTTCCATTCTCCCACTTTGCATCCTGCAGACAGCACAGAGAAATGGGGGAGGGAGAGGGGGCTGGGCTGCATCAGTCCATCCCCAGTCTCATGCAGGGGCTTACAGAAGTTAAAGGTGCTCTGCTTTAGAACACATTAATCTGAACCCTCTATCAAGGCACAGCTGTCGAGTGCTTTCAGGGGACTGATCATGCAACAAATGTCACTTCTGTCAGTGCCCAAAATGCTGCCGCCGCTGTCAGGCAGTTGGCTTTAAATTATGAATGGACTAGGAATCAAGGGAGGGTGCAACTGCACCAGTGCACCCTCCCTGATCCACCCTGGCCTCCTCTTCTCCTCATTCAGGTGCGCCAGGATAGAGGGCTGCATGTACAACATGAAGCAGATGATGCCACGAAAAGGAATGCAGTCACTTCTCCACACGGAAAAGGGGGAAGTAGAGGGAAAACTATGACTCTGAATCAAAGTTTCTCTTCTGTTCTGTAGCCAGTGTGGTGTGCAACTATGGACAGCCTCTTACTCTGGGCAGGTTACCATATTATATTCTGCTAATCATTTGGTTACTATGGTGCACTCAAGTATTATAGGGATCTTGCTAATTTCTTCTGTGTTTCCCAGGAACAGTCATGCTTCTGTAGATGTCCTCAGAGAGCTCTCTCTCGCACACTGGATCCCAAGCTGTGTTATTTTCAATGATTGCCACATGTAAAGTGGCAAGCTATGTTCATTCATTTTCTGTCATGGTTAACTTATCACGAGCCGCTCTATTATGAATAATCCTGCCTGACAGCCTATTCGCTTGTTTGATTTAAATCCTATGTTTGCAAGGAGTCAGTAGCTTAGGTACCTTGAGCTTTTTGAAGCATGTATAGTCTGTAGAAAGATAGTCGATAGGTCCTTGGCTCTTCAGGTCAGTTTTTCTCGGATGGAAGGGCATTATTAAAAATCTGATGGATAAAATATGGCTTGTCAAACAGAATGAAATCTACCTTTTTTGTTCATTTCCATGTACACTTTCTTTTATAGCCGTAATCAGGCTTCCCTCTTTTGTGGGGTTAAGATCCTAGTTGCATTTTTTAAATGGCACCATATTCTAGCCAGCAATCTCTTCTTTATTACAGTGAGACTCAAAGATCGCTCTTATCACCGTGTTCTTTTTAGAGCTCCTTAACTTTACATTCAGGAATCAAGGAGTTGCCTTATTAAAGCAGGTTGTCAAAGATCCTGTCTCCCAGCAGTGGTGCTTTGAAAGAAAATAATCCTCCCATCAAAATACCCTGGCCATTTGTTCACTGCTACATGGAAGGAAATAAGCTATTTCCTGTACCTTGCAACTCCTCAGCTGCAGTTAAAACACAGGTTACATTTTGACGCCATTAAAATCAACAGGATTTTTGCAATTGACTTAAGAGTATTTTAGGTCTGCTATTTATATAAGATCCAGAGAGCTGAAACTCCAGCAGCAAAGTATTCAAGTTGCCCTGTGTGCAGGTATACACCATGGAAAGCTGAGGTAGGCTCTGAAACTGAGGACCAGATCTCATCTCTGCTGTAGCTGCTTTGTACCACAAAGGCAGGGCAATGCAGCCATAAAGATATTATCGCCTCAAAGGATGTCCACTGCTTCCATGGATGCTTCGGTGAGAACCGTTATTAAATACGCAACCTCTAGTGCTCTAAGAGCTGGTTAATGCTTAGTTTTTGTATGACTTAGCTACAACAGTTTGATATGGCCAAAGTTAAACCAGTGAAGCCTCACTGTGTGCATACAATTATACCATACAGCTTACTCGCTTTATTCCAGGGAAATGAAGTGCAGTACACCAGTCAAAGGCACCATTATGCTTATATAGTTACAATCATATAATTGTACTGGTAAAAGTCCCCAAATATATCAAACCTGTTTAATTTTTCTCTGTATTCTTTATTAGGCTGCACCACCACAGATTTCATACAGATAAATGCATACCATTAAGCTAATAGATGCACCCCTATTTCATAGCATTCTCTCCTATAGGAGAAGGAATGGCTATTCTCATAGTCGTCCTTCATGTTGCCTGAAGGTACCCATTGCACAATGGATTCTTCTTGGTAGCACTTGTGCTCAGGAGACCTTCATGGCTCCCTAACTTCTGGTTCCATCTTGTAGCCATTTCAAATATTATAGATACAACTACACACAAGTTGCACACAGTTAACAAGCCAGCAGACTTCTGCTATTTTTGGTATTTAAACCATCACCACTCCACCAGTGATAATACTAACCAACAGAAAACAGAGATTCCACCATGCCTATTTGTTTTGGTTCACACAGGAACTCAATATTTCCAGCGTTATAGTTTTCCAGTAGGACATTCCTATTAGGAAGGGAATTCACTGGATGTTCTGAGGAAGAGGAAGTGTTGGCTGGTAGACACCTTTCCTTTGTATCGCAATGCAATTAACAGTCCATGCCCAGTTCTGTGTCCATTACACATTTCCTGTTTTCACTGCTGTAGCTTCTTACTTGAATCTTTACCTTGCATTCCAAGTCCTTTCTTTACTGTTCAAAAAAATTGGGGAAATGTCCTACTGTGAGCTTTACTAAGGGAGGAGGAAAATGAAACCAGCAGCTGTAATAATACAGCAAGGATGGATGCCTGCTCATTCATCATTAGTGGATTCAACATGCCTGCTGGAAAACTTTGTAAGACTCTGGACTTTACAACTGCTTGGTTTAATCTGTGGCCTATGCAGATCTTTGCTTACAAAAAGTACAATTTAGCCCAGGTAAAAACTCACCTCTGTTTAATGAGAATTTTGCCTCCAAAGAATTTATCTAAACGTTAGAGATATTCTGTACATCCCCAGTCAATGATACATTTACATCTAGGCCACCCAGAAACATGGGCTGCGCGGCAAACAACACATGGGAAGAGAAGAGGTAATTACACATAAAACACATCTTTTCTGGACTGTGTTAACCATAAATTGTCCCATGGCCCTCTCTGTTCTCTGCAATGAAAAGCATGAATAAACAGACGAAAGAGTCTCGCATACATTTGAATTTTGCTCTGTTAGGTCTCAGTATCTATCCTAGCCAGTCTGCAGCAGACGAGCCAAGACCTGATAAATATAACCATAGGTCAAGTGTGGCATGAATTCCTGCAGGTTCACATCCTTAACCAAAACTTTGGTGACATGGATGAAACACACATTGGCTGGTCACAGTTTTATAAGCTTTAATTCCCGAGTAGCCTGGTTGCCAATATTTGTTTCCACTGCTGTTCCCCATCTCAATATCTCATCTCCCCTCCCTTCAACACTCTAACCTCACATTTCCATCTCTGCTTTTCCCCTCCCTGGCTCTATTTCCCCCTTTTTTCAGCACCAGTCTCTGCCCCTTCTTCCTTATTCCATGCAGACACAGCCTTCTTCCCCTCCTATTCACCTTCAATCCCTTTTCCTTATCCTCTGGCTCCGCATCCATCTCTTTACCACCTTAGACTTCTAATCTACTTCCTTCTCTTTTTTCCACTCAGTAGAACAGACAAGAGGGGTAAAAAATAATTCTAACCAATGCATTTTTGTTGACAGGCAAAAAATTAGGTGTTGCCAGCAAAAACTCTTCTGCTCTTAAAAACAAAAATAGCAGGGCCAAGTGTCAACCCTCAACAGCTGCTATTTATGCACCAAAGGAGGCAATCCATTTTTCCATATTGCTCGGTACTTTGCACCTACCTTTGACAATAATACATAATGTCTCATTTGCCCAGAGAGAGAGAGAGAGAGTATACATGCATGTGAAGGACACAGCACCTGTACCTAGGGCAGGGGATAGGTTATAACCTCTCAGGTTTAGACTTAAGGTATCAGACATTAGAGATGGGTTCAAATTCATTCTCACTTCATACAAAAGTGGGATCATTAAAATTGTTCACATTGTATTCTGACATTGCACAAAATGTTGACATTTCAGAAATGTTGTAAGCCAGTAATCAAAGGCAACAGGGGAGAGAGAAAATGACTTGAACCAATCCAAATGTTTTTAGATCATTTCCAATTTTTAATTGCCTTTTCAATCATTTAACTTTCTTGAGCATAAGATGGCCAAACTTTCCAAATAAAAAAAAAATAGTTGAAAAAACCGTAATGTTTAATTTTGAAAACATCAAATACCTTTTTCAAAACTGCTTTGGCATTGGAAGATTTCTTCAAACCGACTACTTTCTAATGAGTAGTTTCACTGTTTACAAACAGTACATTTCAGACCAAAACCAAACCAAAACAAAAAAAATCAGATAATCCTCAACCATACAGTAGAAACTGCGAGTACCACATCTGTAAAACAAACCAGCAGATGACTCGGGACACATTTCCATTGCTGCTATATGAGAAGAGCGGGACTCCCACGCTCTGTCTCTGACTCTGGTGATGACAGGCGCTCTACTTTTGACTTAGGCTCACATCACAGGAGTCAGAAGCTTGGCTTCCTTTAGTTTTTAAAAAGTATAATTAGCGTAAACTCTCCGTGACTCAGTTTCTCCTTCTGTAAACTGGAAATAATTATTACTTGTCCTTCTGGGGGTAGCGAAAAGAAATGTGCTACTTATGTGATTTTATTAAAAACAGAGAAAAAATATTATAAACAAGACATATATAGCTGAGTACTCCTTGGTTGAGAACACACCTAAACTTCTCATATAAAGCAAATCCTTTCTAAAGAATTTGACTTGTGAATCTGAAACCTTATAGTACGTCTGCAAAATCAAGAGACCATACAGGACTCTGTGTTCAGAAACTCACTGGACCAAAAAACCTAACAGCAGCCGTGCATGGTCTCAACCAGGTTAAGTATGAAATAACTTTCCTTAGGGTGGGGGTGGAGGGTCATTTTTTGCTCCATTGAAAAAACTTATCAAATATCAAAAGACTCCAATGTGGTGATAAATCCTAAGTCAGGATACAGGATTTAGCCTAGATATCCAAGCAAGACTGATGGGGTAGTTAAATCCGTGCACTCAATCATGCTCTTCATAGGTTGACTGTAAGCTCACTTATCAGCATCTTGACTCTCTTTATGACAGCATAAACACAGCAAACGTAACAAAGTGTAGCAGCAATAAAGGGAGGGCATTTTGTTAGTTATTCCTATACATGTATAAGAATCTCAAAAGTCCCCACATTATTTACATCCTATTTAACTCTTTCATCTCACGGCTTGATGCAGTGTGGAGTGTCCCAGCATGCTTAACTGTACGGTTCTAAGATCGGAGGACCCGTAATTATCTAGGATTTTTTCTGAATTTAAGGTTTTTAACAATTTCTGATGAGTGAAATTAAAAGCCACCAAGATGACTAAAAGCTAAATATAGTATAAACCGATTTATGTAACACAAGGAGGGTCATGTTACAAAGACTTTTTTTGGTTTTTTTCTGATGTTGTTAGAAAAGATTTAAGCCAGTTGCTGAGCCCTCACATGTTGGCTCTATTTGTAATCAAAGGACTTCACAAGGATGATTCAATTCTGGTAACATTGCTGCTATTTTGCACTCTTTCATCTGAGGATATCAAGGGATTTGGGAAACATTTATAAAATATCACAATTATCCTTTGAAGGAATGCCTTAAATTTGTTGGCCCCATTTTATTTGTAAGCAGACTGAGGCACAAACTGGTTCAATGGCTTCCTTGGTCATTCTAAAAGAATAGATCCTCAGAGATTTACTGAACTCGTTTACATCAGTTTGAGCTCCAGCACCACATATTTTTGCTTTTGCTTGGCACCAACAATCTGAAAATGCCGCTCAAAGATTTATTAGGCTTTAAACATCCAGGGAAGCTGATGAATATCACAACACTTTACAGATGGGAAATTGTCACCAGTCAAACTTTTACAAGTCCGTAAATGAAGATTTGCTGCATTGGTCTGATCCTACATGCTTCGATTCCTGAATGGGGATTCTGTTTTGCAAACTGGGAAAAATACACATAAAATATATCCCTATGGCACAGATTCAGTTACTCAGGGATCAGATTCAGTGGCACTTCTAGTCTGTAATAACTGGGGCTCTGGAAATATCATTGCTAACCAAAGCTTCAGCTGGAGCTCTCATCTGGTTCTGCCAGCCTCAAGGATCCCATAGGTTAGATCGTTGTTGTCGACATGATAGTCCCAAAAACAAACAACAGAGGCGAGGATTTTTTTAAAATATATTTTATTGGACCAGCTATTAGAGATGTTAGACAAGCTTTTGGGTGCTAAGGGCCCTTCCCCACGTCCAATAAAAGAGATCCAGTAAAAAATCCTTGCTTCTCATATGATGATCTGTATTTACTGATGGGGTGAATGGATCGTGATGGCCTCTTCTGGAGTTCCTACTATAGCAGCTGTATTCATTTTCACTCCAGGAAGGGATTTACTTGGAAAAGTCTTGCCTTTTGTCTTGTTTGTTTTCTTCTTTTCTTCCTCCCCATCTCCTAATGCCCCAATTTTAAACTGAATTCTAGCCATCGACATTTCCTAACAGGCAAGTATGCAGTGGTAATGCTGTCTGTGTGTCTTTTGCCTCTGGTCTTTTGGGCAATTTTACTGCTGCTGCTGCTAGTCAGGCATTGGAAAGGACAGACAATGTGGCATTCACCAACAGAGAGATTTTACGTAAAACAAGAGCAATAACAAGCACCTACTCCATTCCCTATTGATTTTAGGGCTCACAAAATGAAAGTTTAAGTGACACCTGTGACTTGTGACGTTTCTGGGTAAGTGGTATCTGCCTGGCCTCCTACTGTGTTGAAGTGTTCGCTTCTCTGCAATGCTATTTTATCTCACCTGGACTTTGTATGTACGAGTAAAGCAGAGAAGAGTTTCCATGCTTCTCAACATTCGCCTCAGACCCTCAATTCCCCTAATGTACAAACCACCTTTCAGAATCCATCTTGGAGCCAGTTTTGCCATGAAACACGATTTGTTTCATGCCCATCATTCCAACATAAATTTGGGAGCTTACACATTACAAATAATTTGGTAGAACCTGCAACAAGCAAGCTTCCTCCATGGGTCCCACAGGAAGAAGACTAAGTGACTTGTACCGTCAGAGGATGTCAGTAGCAAACCAGGGACATGAACCTGGAGCCCAGGTCTCAGACTTTCACTTTGATCTCTGGGCCCCCAGAAAACACATTGTTAAGAAAAAAGAGTTGGACCCAGCAAACCACTGTGACAGTGAAGCGGTGCCGAGATGACTTCTTGACACATCCTAACTGGAATCAGATTCACAAAAAGTCTTCCCCTTGTAATTCCTTTTTACGGCATCCTCAGCAACACTACACTTCTATCCACTGCACTGGACGCTTACTAAGCCGTATCCTAAGGCTATCATATTCCTCTTCCTCCCCCATCATTAATTTTCCTCTCAAGCCAAGCCATTCAGCAGCTATCAGGGGCCTCAGGCTGCCTCTAACTCAGGCAGGAATTAAAGTTCATCAGTATGCTGGCTTCATATCCTAAAACTTCATCAACCTGCCACACTGACCCCTTCGCACTGGGCTGGAGTTAGCAGCGCTCTGCCTCAGCAGTCTTGGGAGTGTTAAGAGAACCGGGAGCAGGCAGGTGATAATACTGACTTAGTTGGACACTAAAATGGATTCTTGTTGAAGCCCACTTCTCTGCTTGTCTCCGCTCCTCGGACTGGTTCCACGTTGTTTCACCACACTTCCACCTTCCAAAGGCCTCAACAGAATTACGCAGACAAGGTTCTTTAGGCGAATCTGATATCTTTTATTAGACCAACTTAAATAGTTGGAAAACAATTTTTAAGCAAGCTTTCAGGTTCAAAAACCCTTTGTCAGAGCCTATTCAACAGAATTAAAAACACACATCCCTTAATAAGAGTAACAGCTTTGAACCAGACACTGTCAAACAAAAACGTTTGCCTTAGTGCTTTATGCACTATGAGAGTATCTGCTGCACGTCCTCCTAAATCCCCTATTCATGAGGCAGTGGGCTGTCAGTGGCTTATTGCCTTCAGATCTTTAGGCAGTCACTGATTCAAAGCCAGACGCATCATGTTGCTTCAGTAGTTGAGGAGTGATGGCATGTAGGACCAGTGGCAGACAGACGGTGGGGCAGGAGGGGGCCATAGCCCCTAGGCATTGACCTGGGGAGGCAGGGAGCACTGGCCGGGCCCGTCTGGATCTTACTGTGCAACGTGACTTTTAAGTATTGCTACAAGAAGGACGGGGTGGGGGGGGGGGAAGGGGAGGGTGCAAATGCAAGCATTGGCCCCTGGGCGCCGGAGACCCACGGTACATCACTGTGTAGGACAGAGACTGAATGTGGATACTTGTTCTTGTTTTCCTGTTGTTCATTCAAAGCTTACCACCAAGAGACAGCCCAATAAAATGGATTGCAGATGGAGAAATTTTATCTCTATTCTGCTCACAAACCCAGTGGGCACCTGTTTTTCCCACTGAAATTCTGAATACAGTCCCCTTTTTTTTTCCTAGCCTTCATGTGGGTTTGTAAACGAGGCTCATGAGGCTCTCACCAAACACCATGTTCTGTGTGTGCAGCTAATGGTCACAGTCCAGCAGAAAAGCCATAGTCAAAACTTATAGTTGGTGGAAGAAAAATATGACTCAACAGGATGTCATCCAAAATTTGAAGAAAATCCAAACCAACACCTATTGGCTAGGTACAGACATTACACTTCTACTGGTATAAGTGATCAGAAATTGGCCTGTACCCATAAAAGAACAGAAATTTGGCACACACAAACTGCTTTAAAAATGGCAGAACCCAATCTAAGATTTGCCCCCCACCAAAAGGTGAACGTGTGTTCTGTTCCCTACTGATCTAAACTACACCAATAACAGAAAGCACATAACTTACACGGATCCTGCCTTGGGCTTTTTGAATATCTGTACCTAGTCACAACACAGTTGTGTCAACAAAGATCCCTAGTGGCAATTCAGCACATGTCAGCAAATGATCCTTTCCCAGCTTAGCTACTGAATGGCACTGACAGACGAGTTCAGTGCCAGTGCGGTTGTGTTTACACTGAGGGTTGTTGTTGCCGTGGCTGTGTCAGTTACTGACTATGTCTAGTAGTGGAGACTAAACCTGAAGCCCAGAGAAGTTCCCAAACCTGTCTTCCTTCTTTTTTTGCTGCCTTCTATTGTCACGAGTCAGCTCTTTGGTATGCAGATGCTGGGCTCTGCATTGGGCACTGGTGCAAGCCACAGGCACTCAGTTTGTAGCCTTGACTACCTTCACCCCCTCCCTGCACACTGCACCATGCAGGCAGCCCCCACTTCAGCTACCTCATTGCACTGCACTGTGGGCTCCTCCAGCACCCTTGTCTGCACTGCCCTGCACCTGAGGACTTGAAAGCTGAGGGAGGGAGGGGGACCCTGGAAGCCACAGCTGTAGCAGCAGCAGAGCAATAGGGGAAACAGTAGCCAGGTAGAAGCCTGGGTACCACATGCTGACCCCTTGCAGGCCACATGAAGCCTGTTGGCTGCTAGCTGGCCAGCCCTGCACTAGGTAAAGACAGGCTTTGCCACTAACCCTCTTCATAGTTCTCTTTTCCTTATACCAGCCCTTTCAACAGGCCACCAAACTAGGTGTATCCTTTCCTGAAAAAGTGTCCTCTTTCTGTCAGTTGTGTGCACTAATATGAAGGGGAAAACAAAGAGATGGGTTATATGTCTACTAGAAAACTTTCCTGATATAGGAATATTGATTTATACGTGAAAAGCACTCCTAGCATGAATGCAGGTATACCACCACGGTAAAACCCTCCATAAAAAACTAAACTAGATCCATAAAAGTTTAGTTTTGTCAGCATATCTGTGCTTCTGCTAGTGGCTTCTGCTGGCACAACTGTCTCAGTCAGAGATCTCACCTATTCACACCCAGAACAACACAGCTATGTCAAGACAAGTCTGTAGTGTAGGCACATGCCTAGAGACTTGGAATTACCTGGTTAGTGAGCGATCAGGATACAACTGAAGGAACCACCCCCCAAATAATGACCAAAGTCACCTTGGCCTCCCCTCATCCTTTTCTTTCCTGGCTTTAGGGATAGGAAGTTTTTTTGAGTTTTAAAACATTCCTGTGGTTCTGCTCTTTCCCGTGTCTTTTGTTTTCTTTCTTTCTTTTTTTAATCAGTTTTGAAGTTGGTCACAAGTTTTAGAATTTTGAAAAGGGAAAAAGGGGGCAAATATTTTAAAAGTTTCCATAAAATAACTCGGGGGGGGTTCTCTTTTTCTAGTGCTAGCTCCAGCTTAGGCAAAAAATATAAAAAATTCCACAAGAAATTATGATCTGTTAGGATTTCTGACTTGGTTGAAATTACTCAATACTGTAAACTGCAGATGAAAGTCTGTTCTTATTGCACCACTTTAAGCCGCTTTTTACAACTGGTTTTGATAAATTCAGATAAGATTAAGTTGAACATGAAAAAAGGAGACATATTTTAGATTCTTTCAGGTGGTCCATCAGTAAGTTAACGTGCAGTAAAAATGTATGCTTTAACTCCTTTGTGTGTGAACTCATCCTTACCATTATAATGCCTCTGTTTGATGGGCATTGACACAGCAGGAAATGACCTGAACCAAGCTAACCTTTAGAAAGCTTAATGACTGAAAGGAAATGTCTTTTGTAATGGATGAAACCCATGAAGGCAGCTCCCACAGAGCTACTTTTCAAGGGACTTGAACTTTCCTCATTCAAGTCTACGGAAAAACTACCAAAAGTCAATGGAAGCTTTTCCACTGACTTGAATTGGGCAGGATTTAGCCCAAAGCATGGTTCTCCTCTGAAAAACGATTTTGTGTAAATTGCACTTGGAGGCCTCCATACTTACTGTGTTTCAATGATGTCCCTATCAACTTCAGCCCTGTGCTTGAAGCCTTAAAAGAGTAGAGAGCTCACTGTTGATCCCTATAGGCAACCAAGAAGAAGAGCAATACTGAGTTCATTAAGAACGCGGGGTAGGCAAAGGTCCTTGAGGAGAGACAACCCTGCTGTTAATGTACAAGATGAAGTAACTGAAGGGGACAGACCTCATTTGACATCTGTCACGTGACAGTTTAGGTTGCTTGTTAAAATACCAGTAGGTATTGCAGTGTGCGGCTGGAGGGAGGGGAGTAAAACATTATTTTTTGTTTGATGACAAAAGAAGAGCCTGGTCCAGTATGCCTAAGCTAAGAGCTCACCCTTCAGACTGTTGCAGCCCGCAGTGGTGAGATGCAGCAATTTGGGGCAAGGCAATGAGACCGTGTCTAGGAACGTTTCCTGTTAGGACGGGGCCTCTGTTGGGGTCCTGTATGCCCTGCATTCCTCTCCGAGAGCTTGGCTGCCCGACCAAAGCCAACAGGAGCTGCAACCAAGATGAAGCAAGTTACAATGGCTTCCTGTAGGATGCGTAGCACAACCACCCAGAAACTATGGGCACTTATACAAGTTACATTTTTTGTGTAATCAGGCCCTTGAAAGCACTTTACAGTCATGACATAACACATGTGCGCAGCTGCAGAGCACATGTAAAATGGGCAACAGCACAAAAAATAACCCTCGTCAAATGGGCAATTGGATGAAGGTGCTCTAAAGCAGAGTGCCTTAGGGAGCTTGTGCTCCCTCACAGGTATCAGTAGGGAGGAGGTGGGGAGGAAGCAGCAGGCAGCTACCAACCGGGCTTGGCTGCGGGAGGGGAGAGGGGCTGAGATGGAACGGCGCCCCCTTACCGCCTAGGCCTGGCCCGACTCCCCCCAGCATTGCAGCCAGGGTAGCAGGGGGCAGGAAGCAAGGGGGCTCCATTCCACCCGGCCTCCCCTTCCAAGCCCAGCCAGCAGCTGCCTGCTTCTCCCTTTCCCTCTCCCTCCCCTTCCCACTGACAGCCCTGGAGCCGTGCAGGGGCCGGGGAAAGGGATGGTTCAGCAGCCTCCCCAGGGGCTGGAGTGCCTCCACGCGCAGGACACGGCCAGCACAGGCAGGCTCCAGCCCCTGCTCCCCAACAGGTAAACATTTATGTAAAGTGCTAGGAGTTAGAGCAGGGCACCTAAACATCTGTACGTACGTACCCTATGTCCCACTTCGGGTGAAGAAAGAGGCTTGCTCAAGAGTTGAACTCTTCCCTGCCTTGCCAGTGACTGGGGTTTAACAAGCAGAGGATGACATTGGTTAACCCCCTCAGCAACTACTCACAGCTAGGGAAGAAGACTGAATTTGAGACTATTTCCCATGTATGCAATTGGAGGTCTCCCAAGCTACTGCTTTACTATTCTTCTTTTTTCTTCTAAATGAAGTCCTGTTTGTTTAATCCTTGGGGACACATTGCATGCGGCTGGAGAAATACCGCTAAGCTTCTGAGTGCAGGCAGGCTGGACCCACTGTGATTTGAGTCTGTTTGAATAAGAATCTCTAAATAATTGACCTTTGGCCTTTTGTTACTGCCAACCAGTACCCAGCAAAAGGGTTATGCCAATAAAAGGGGAGTTTTTCTTCCTAAAATCCCGTTCCAAATTGGGAAACTCAGCCTGGGTTCTCATAGTCAGGCTGGATTCTTTCAGTGCTACACAGCATCAGATGTCAGAGCAGATCTGAACATGCAGTTCTTCCTTCAGCTCATGTGATGCCACCGGTTTCAAACTGTCCTCAGTGACTCTCAGCTCCTCGGCTCTGTGAACTGCCCAACGGTTAGTAAAGTTACCAAGTGTCCCTGGTGAT
The DNA here is from genome assembly GCA_030014935.1 of Caiman crocodilus. Lineage (NCBI taxonomy): Eukaryota > Metazoa > Chordata > Crocodylia > Alligatoridae > Caiman > Caiman crocodilus. The sequence goes on from JAGPOW010000229.1 coordinate 37,336,695, forward strand.
GCAATCTTACCAGCAGATTTGTTATCATGGGTGACAATATACAAAATGAAAGGAATCCGGCTCAAAATCAAAGCCTGACATAAGCGTGAGACTGGGGGGTGGGATTTTGTGGGGGGAAAAGAGTGAGTAAATCTAATGTAAAACTCAGCATTCAGAGAAGCATGGAATCCAGATGCTGTTCTTTTTAGAGAGAGGATTGTCAGTGCAGAGCCATGAATTCAACCTAATTCTTTAGGATAATACATGAGGAAAAGCTCTTTCTACGGGAGGTGTTACAGGTTACCACTAACAAACAGGATTTAATTTAGAGGAAAAAAGCACAGCTTGGGGAGACCTAAAGGCATGCAAAAGGAGAGTAAGCACATATTAAAAATGTGTTAAACTGTGCTACGTACCCTCTAAGCATCTTAAAGTTATGCCACTTCAGACAAGGGCCATCTTTGAGCCATTCTGCTCAGCTTGAGCTAAGATATGGTCTGCAGTTCGCAGTCACCTAGCGTTCCAGGATGCATGGCTACCAATCCCTCTACTCCTGACAAACCTTCCACCCTGGGGCAGAGCCATGGTTTGCTCCCTGCACACCCCTGCCCGCAGAACTGGCTCCCATCGCAGGGCCGCAGGGCAGCAGATCACAGGGCTCCAGCCCTTTGCTGTCACTGTCCCACAATCCGTCCCAGCCCCCCCCCCCCACCCTACTCCTGGATGCCACTTCCCCACCCACCCCACCCCAGCCCAGCCAAGCACAGAGCAGAGCCGCTATCCACTACCTTCATGCCCCTGTGACAAGCACTGGTTCTGCAGGCAGGGGTGTACAGGGAGTGGATTGAGCCTCAGCCTTGGTCCCAATCCCGGCCCCATCACTGCCCCGTGATCCCAGCCTTGCCCAGCCATCTCACTCCCAAACACTGCGGCCCCATCCTATCTCGCCAGCCATGCAACCTGCCTGCGTCCAATGCAGTGGGCGCGACGCAAACTTGCTGGCTTGCCTGGGCAGTGGAGCTGGGCCCAGCGGTGGCAGCACCCAGAAGGAGCCAGCACCGCTGTGGCTGCTGGGAAGCAAGTCCAGGCACCAGAGAGCTCCAGCTCCGCTGCACACCCAGGGGCGGCAGGGCTGGCCACATTTGGCACAGCCCAGAGAGCCTCTGCACCTGGGCTGAGCCAGTACCAAGGGACCCACCTGAGGCCAGACAAAATCCCTGCACGTGCCGCATCTGGCCCGCAGGCCAGCTTTTGCTCATCCCTGCCTTAATCTGTGACTGGTCCGAACCATTCTAACTTTAACTTCAGCTAATACTCCACGGATTTAGAGTGGTTTAACAGCAATTTGTAAAACCCTAATATGTATTTGCTATAGTTTTAACATGAAAACGCCACATCACCAGCTCTCGTTTTATTAAGGAAGCCCTTCCCAGACCTTTTAAGGAGGTCAAGACCTGCATAAACAACAAAAAGCCCCAACTGTCCTTTGAGGGAAACAAGGGGATGCCAGTTCATCCCGAGAGAGATACAGCTGGCTCCCCCCCTCCTCACCCCCATACCTCTAATGTTAGTTCTTCGCTTGGGCGATACGTATTTCCCTACTGGCTTTGTCATCTTTTTTGGATTCACAATCCTAAACATCTACTAATAAAGGTCAATCTGTTCTTTTTCAGTGATTAAACTGATAAGACCTGCATAAACAACAAAAAGCCCCAACTGTCCTTTGAGGGAAACAAGGGAATGCAAGTTCATCCCAAGAGAGATACAGCTGGCTCCTTCCTACATCCTGAATAAAACCATGCAAGCTGAGCAGCTTTAAATATATAGCTGCTTCTCTGTAAAGTTTGGTCTTTCATTTCTCTTTAATTATGTTTTATGTTAAGTGTTGTTTAAAATCCTTTTACATCACTGAGTAAAAATAAAATACAACAGTTGGGCTGTAAAGACCTAAGTATTTATGTTGATCTGGGGGTAATGGGTCTTTGTTTCAGTCAATGTTGCATGGAAAGCAGAGAACAACATAGTGAAAAGGGTAAAATGTTACAGGAAAAACATCTGTAATTTTCAGCCAAAAAAACCCCAGCAAAACAAAACAAAACAAGGCAACAACCAATCAGTAAATTGTTTTTCAAAGAAAAATGGCACACGTGGAGCCATCGCCTAAACAATAGCTTGTAAGTATATTAATCACTTCCCTAAGGAATAAGAAATAGTTTTACAGTGCATCCCAATTACCTTTGTCTGTAGACAGAGAAAGTTGAGACACAAAATCATTGATGGCAAAAATAAACTCCAGCTGTTCCAAAGCAGCCTTAGCCACCTCAACCAGCAGTGCAGCGGGACCATAACCCATCCTTTTTCTTAAATGGATTTGATTGACTATTTTGATAAGGAAAGCAGAAAGGTTCTTGATATTCTAAAATGAACTGATTTCATAACTTTACAAATATAATGACATCAAATGCCAACATCTTAAAAGCACTTTTAAAAAAATCTACTTGTTTCCCAGTGCAAGTAAACCCACAGAACAGCAGTGGGCTAAAGTAAACCCAATAAAAACACAAAGTGTTTTAATCAAATAAAAAAACAAAGTGACCAGATCAACATTTAAAGAAATTTTGGCCAGAACCTGCACATATAGCACAGCTTTGGGTACTGATATAATTAGACCAGGATCTGGGGTGGAAGGATGAGTTCTTATCTCAGACCGGCTGCAGGCAACAGGCAGCCATTACAGTGCCTTACCACTTAATGACGACGGGGGACAGGTAAGAGCACGCTTGTCTCGGGGAAGGAGCTACAATGAGATAAACTGCAGACAGACACTAGTATAACAACACCCGCTGATGTAGTTTCACACCTGCTTTTTTCTCAGGGTAATTCAACAGCAGATCTGAACAAGTTATACTGGTATAGACCTGAATTTCATGCATTTCTTTTTTCTGCGCTGGTGTAAAGGCTGGGCAGTGCCAATGTGTTGTATGTCCAGCTGATGACTATTAGGGCTGCCAATAAGGAGTGCATTGAACCTGGCTGCCAGAGCCATTCTTCGTGGAGATACCATGTGTTGGGAGCCCAGCCGAGACCCACCAAACTTCTGTCATGCCTGGTGCCTCTGAATGGCAGAGGGGGAAAATTTAAGGCTGGGTATTCACTGGGCAAGATAGGGAAATTGAAACAGAGACATGCAATTTGTGTAAAGCCATGGAAAGAAGCAGAAACTGACTTTCATTCTTCCATCACTGACTTCACTGGAACTGTTTTCACTGGTAAGAGACTCAGGCTTTTCGTTTCAGGAATGGACCTCCAATCCAGCAGTTCCAGGCTCCCAGTCCTATATATTTTTTCAAGACTTTTGAGAGTTGCTCATCTGCTGCCCTTTGAGATCCCATTTCTGCAGCCTACCGGATCGGTGCTGCGAGGAGCCGCACGCTGCGACACCCACCGAACACAACATGAGCTGAGGCCATTCAGCCATCACACGGGCCAGTCAGTCCCTACGCCATGCCTATCAGTCACAGGCCCTGAGCACTGACTGTTTAGTTATAGAAAACAGATTCAGTCCAATTACAAACCCTCAGCTATACACTTCTCTCTCTTGATTATCTCTCCCATTATCAGTTAATGGGTAAGAGCGCACATGGGCTGACTGACCTATCATCGTACAGTTTGAATGATAAAAGCTCACTTACATCCAAAATCTGTTAAAGCATAATCAGAGGCATTAATCACTTAATGAAAAGAGGGAGGTTTAATTTTCTCGTTAATGAAAATGAACTGTCATTGCTTCCTCTGCCAAGCCGGCAGTCAGACATGCTCTGAGAGGGCTCTTGATATCGAATGCATTTTTTATTTTTCATTTGTAGGTGACAGATGTTGAAATGGCACCAAACACATGAAAATCCAAGTCAGCTTCTGTGTGGAGTCTGGCACTCAAGAGCTCTGCACTGAAGCCAAAACATGGGAATGGAAGAAAAGCCCTATATTCTGAATAATGGCGACTAGGACCTGGCATCTGAAGTAGAAAATACCTACGTGCATTCTCCATAGGGTTGCCAACTCTGACTGAAGCTAGTCCAGGAGATTTTTTTCCCCCCAACATGACATAATGTAATTAATTGTACTGTTCAACCCGTTCACAATATCAGTCTCCCAGATTGCTTTCAATACTCGCTGGGAGATGGATGCTGATTTCAGTAGACTCAGCCACTCCAGGAGAGTTGGCAAACTTAGTTTTCTATCTTGAAGCTAGCTCTCCGGAGTTATGTTTAGAGCAGACTGTACAATGCAAACTTAGCCCTTGGGAAAGTAAGAAAGTAATTAACCTGCCAGCTAGGAATTAAAGTGTGCTGAGTTGGAAGTGATTACAGACTCAGCAATACAATCTCTAAGCTGAGAGAGGGGTTGCTAAAACATGCACCACCCTTTTTTTTCATGTGTATACGCACAGACTGTACTACCTCCTGGAGAACAACAGCAATATAGAAGTGGTGATAAACTCCGACACCTTTTTCCTCAGACTAGTTTAAGTACCAGCCATCCCACAGTAACTATCTGCATGCATGCTCTTATTGTGAGGTATTTGAAAACAATGTTACGGTAGTTTACCAAAAAAGGGTAAGCTATTACAGGACAGCTTTAATTTTGCCAGATAGAAGTAAATACCTAAGACTATAAAATGCATGGGCATGTCTGCAGATGCACATTAATGCAACACAATAAACTCCAGTGCATATCCTGAGGCTGCTCTGACCCAGCTGGATGTGCTGCCAAGGGGCTGACTGGGGCACGAGGGGGCTTCAGTGTGGGGTGAGCCAGCACGCAGCCCCACCGAAGCACCCTCATGCCCCAGCCAGATGCATCGGTATCTACACGTGCATTGCTGCACAAGAAAAAACTCTGCAGCAGGACAGACTTGTATTTACAAGTACTAACCTGCTGTGGAATTTATTAGTTTCCTGTGGCCTCATATGGCTGCATGTGTAGACACTTACTGCAGAGCTAATCGGGCAACTCCGCAGTAACTATCGCATGTAGACAGGCCCACTTATTCATGTCCCCATACCCCCAGACTCTGACAATGACAAGATGCTAACCATTTACAAAACATAAGCACTTCCTGCTTACATCAGTCATATGATATTCATTAGAGTTGCCCCCACTTTACAGAGACATAAATGAAAAGTTATGTCCTTTTAAATATTTGGGAGGTGATGTGTGTGTTAATAGACAGATCGGTAGGACATGCTCAAAATCCAACTTAATTATCTTGCCACTAAGGGCATTTATACACGTACCTTTTTGTTCGGCAACGCACCAGAGATCCATCACTTCTACGCAGACTCGGTTAATTGAGTCCGCTCCAGACATGAGCTGAAGTGCGCTGTGCTGTACCACGTGCAGTTGCAGAAGTGGTGAAATGCATGGAGAAAATGGCAGCAACGCACTTTTCAACTGAAGCACCTCCATTTTCTTCACGCGGACATGAATGTCACCACTTATACAACTGGAAGTGTCACAGTGTCGGGCGCTATTCAAAGTGCCTGTTGCTATTTGCATGTGTAAAAATGCCCCAAGCTTCTAAAATAATCTTCTTGAAAATGTGTTTTATTTTAAGCTCTGCAGTTTTCCTGGCTTTTCTGTAAGCTTTACCTGACCTATAAATCTATATGCATTGAGTCCTTTGCTCACCCACTCACGTTCATCCTCAGTCTGAGCACTGCAGAGAAATAATTGAAACGAAACTAGAATCAATCCTCAATGATCATGAGACGCACACTGCAAACGTGTCACAAATGCTGTTCGAAGTGTAAACGGAAAGCCGTCAGAGATGGTTGTGTTCAGGGGGCAGCTGTGCCTGAGTAAGCAATGAAGCAAAAGTTGAGCAGACCTTGAGAAAGCAGGAAATTCAGGAAACTGAGAGGCAACTCCCTAACCTTCCACTGCTGCCCTACGGAGCCGGATACTCTTCCCACCCAGAACTTGACGTAGGCAAAAGAAATACATCAAACAGAGGAGACTGTCCTACAGCTCCTTGGGTTTTCCTATTTACACAAATGCAAACAGCCTTTTCTTTGTCTGACAGGCTTACGTAGGTGGTCATTTTAAGTCAATGGGACCACTCACGTGTATGAAGTTATGTGTGTGCATCAATGTTTGCAAGATGAAAAACTACACACATTTTGGACTGTGATCTTTGGGACAGGATTCTGGAGACAGGCGTGTCCTAAAGGCCATAACACAGAAGTGGAAACCAGCAAACCTTGAGTCCCAATCTCACCTCACACATGCTATGATTTGGGCAAGTTCTAGCCTCTCCGTGGCTCAATTCCTCCGGCTACACAATGGGGTTTAAACAGTGTGTCTGTCTGCTTCACAGCGCGATTGAGAGGATTGGCTACTGCCTGTCTGTCAAATATTTTAAAAAACACTCCTAGAAATATGTTAAGATGGGGAATATGAAGTTGAGTTTTTTACTTGTGATGTTCTACATACAGTTTATGGGGTTTTATAAAAATACTAATATGGTTTTAAGTTGGAGGGAGAATGTGGCTATATGATGGTCCAGGAAATAAGTGAGAGGCAAGGATTATTTTGGATAATACATGTTATTGGACCAACTGCAGAGTTAGGATAGACTTTAAACAAGCTTTCAAGAACAAGGTACCCTTCTCCTCAGGTCACCAACACTTGCCTAAAATCTCTCTCTCTAATACGGTGTTGTAATTCAAGATCCAAAGGGACAGAAAACGTGGAATCATTTCTCTCCTTCAGTTCCACACAAGATTCATTGTCACTGTTCAATGTTTAGTAACATTTTAATGAAAGGTCACTCTTAATACTGCATCTCTGTTTTTAAACCAAAAATCAAGGCAAACTTATTTAGGAAAACTTTATCTCTTGTTTTGATAACTGTGAAAAAAACTATTACCTTTTGTTACCCAGGTCAAAATGAACTGTCAAAATATGTATTCCATTTCCCCCACCTGTAGTATTTTTTCATAGTTTAAACACCTGCTCCTTTTCCTTTTAGACTGTTTCTAAAAATGTAATTGTGTCTTTGTTGTGTAGGCACATGCATCCACACCCACAGCTGGATTCAGCTGGAATCCTTTTTGTCCGGTTTCTTATGAACACTGAAGAACATAACTAATTTCTGACTTCTTTTTCTCCCACCCGTTCATTATTTTTTTAAAAACCGTCCAGGTGCAGCTTCTTTCCACAGAAGTCTTCTCTTCTGTCATGGCTCTTTTTCTGTCATTCCTGAGTCCATAGTAAGGTCTGCAAGTGACACAATGGCTTCCCCTGGATTGAGTACTCAGGGTTTTTGTGGCACAAAGAAATATTTTCCTCTCTGGCTTTTCTGGCTTTCACTACTGAAACATTTCCTCTAAGATCAAGCTACTACAGAGGTGATAGTTGCAGGGATGGAACAAGCAAATGTGAGGGAGGAGAGAAGTTGCACTGATAACCAGGGATCCTAGTTTTCTATGATTTAAAAAAAAAATCCCCATTTTTTGGGTTAAAAAAATAACCCCAAATCCACATTTTCCAGTGATTAAAATGAAATGCCACTAATATATAGATATATAGTAGTGTTTAATTTTAATCATGGGGAAATGTGGATTTGGGGTTATTTTAATCCAAAAATTGGGAATTTTTTTTTTTTAAATCAGAGAAAATCAGGATCCCTGATGATAATGCTGAAGGGACAGCACATGCTTCAGACACCAGTGCAGTGCTCTTTCTCCATATCCTTTTCTATTGAGTCCTTTGCTATGGGATCCAATCCATCCCGTCCTGTACTAACTCTGGCCCAGATTTTCAAGTGTGACTAGTTCTTTCGGGTGCCTTCAATTTAGTGTCTGCATCTTGAGATATCAAAAAGGGCCATCATTGTCCAACAGTGTTGAGCAGTTACCTTCTTAAAGTTCATCCCGAGAGGCATCTCAGGCTGGACACTTACACACTGAAGCACCCAAAAGAATTAGTCACTTCTGAGCTCCTGCCCCTGCTTCCCTTAAGTGGCACTAGCTAGAGGTCAGTGATTCTTAACATTTTGTGTTAACATGATTCTTAACATTTTGTGGCCTCAGAGCACTACTCCATATGAATTTAGATCTATCTCAGTTATTTTCAACTGGGGTGCCACAAAACATAGCAAATTTAGGGTTATTTTTTAACATCTCAGCACTCATATAATTTTCTCTGGCAGGGGAATGGAATATGTTATATGTTTTAAAACATATGTGTCTGTGTGTGTGTGTACACACTCATTTTGGGGTGTCAGAGTGAAGCGTGCTGCCAGTTTCAAGGCAGAAGAAAAGTGTATTTCAAGTATCAAAACTTTTGGAAACACTGCTCTAAGCCATTCTTTCTGCTGTCTTACATCAGACCTTTCAGGTCCTAGCCCCTGTCTTCTAAGCATGGAAACAGCTTTGAAGAAGCCTGGGACTTGATTCTTTGCTGCCTTGGCACCTGGGACAGCCATGGACATCACTGCAGCATGGCTATAAAATGTTACCAAATTAGAACAGGAGCTTTACAGACTTGCTTCCCATAGTATAAATGGCTACATGTGGTGCAACATAAATGGAGAATCAGACCTGGGCACATAGGCAGTCATTTTTCCACTAGCCCAAACCGATAACTTTCCAACATTTAACATCAAATAATGCTAATTCAAGCCAGCAACAGATCTATAGTTCTATTTAAAATATGTAGGTAAGTAATTGCTCCATAGATCACAGTGTGTGCATTGATTAAACTATATTTGCAAGATAAATTATTAATTGATGAAGGTAGCTTCTTCAGATGTCATTACAGCTGTGTTTACTTCTCATCAAACAGAAAGACTTTATAGTACTTGACTATAAGCTGGGTTGTGTGTTTCAGCGTACGCTGAATGTATGTGCCCAGAGCATAGGCACTATCTATTCACTTTCTATTCTAGTTAAATAAATACTTCGGCTGGACTTTTACCCCTTAAGAGACAGTTGAGATTTCAAAACAATCTCAATAGATTTAGACAACTCAGAATATAAGTGGGTTTGATGCACGTCTTCCACTGATGGTTTCAACTCACATAGTTTAATTGGGCCCTGCAGTGTACAGCACCTCACATCTTGAGGCTCCAAGAGAGGCTAAATAGAAACTTAAAGGACAACATTTTTAGCTTTTCTTTTGAATAGATCCATAAGCCTTACAAAGACAGACCTGGAAGTCCAGCAGCTGACTCAGATCATCTGATTCTCCTGTCGTGTTACATCAGCCTAAAGCAAGAGTCACTTCACTGATGTCACTTGGTAATGGAAGATGTATGTCCAAATCTCTGAAACTACTTTGAAAACTTCATCCCTGATGCTTGCACAATTTAGGCCCAAGAATGAGGGAAATGACATTTTCCTGTCCAGTTGCACATGCTTTTTACTGAGACTTTCCTTCATTAAGGAGATTAAAACAAGCTTGTAATCAATACAGCACCACCCGTTATTTGTTCACAACCAAGTGTTTCCATACTCTCCTTCTATCTTTGTTTATCCAGAGATTTCCCCTCACCCTTTCACCATTTCCCTTGCATTAATCTGAAGACAGATATTGGAGACTCCAACTAGCTTGATGCATTTTCTAGTCTCGCTCTCACTCCTCTACCCCAACTCTGTCTTTGGAAGGAGTTGAACTGTGCACCAAGTATGTTCTAAATTTCCTTTCAGATTACTCGCTGTATCTGTCCCGTTTAGTCTGAGTGAGAGTCCTCTGCAGTGTAGCAGCCTGGCATAAGAGCTCCTAGATCACAGAACTGTGCCATGGGAAGTGACTTCAGGGGTCAGCCAGTCAACTCCAGCCCTACACAAGGATGCACCAGGGTGAGGAAGAATGGACCTTTGATTGAGCAGATGTATCTGAGTCACTGAAGAGCCTCCATAGGACATGGTGCAAAATCAGGATGTAGCGGGCAAGGGGAAGGCCACAGATGTGTGCTCACCGGGCAGCAGGCTCAGCGCCTCGTGCTCCTGTCACACCGGGGCTCTAGCTATTATTTCGTACCACAGCCTGTGTAGGAGGTATGCACCTTGATCCTGTTTTGGAGAAGTAGATTTCATTTCCCCGACTCCTCTGAGGCTGAGGAAGCTTTAAACAAAATGGAACAAAAGTCATCCTTGTGGCAGAAAATATGTAAAAGTGAACTGCAAAGAGAAAGGTTATAAACAGTTCTCCACATTTACTCAGGATAGGATAAAAATAAAAGGTAACCAGCAAGATTTAGATTAGATGTTTGGAAAAAACTTCCTATTAGGATAAGTAAGCAGTTAAACACTGACTAGGGAGGGAATCACCATCACAGATGTTTTTTTAATCTATTTCAGTTAGAAATTAGTTGTCATTTGTGCTGCCTCAGAACAGGGAAATGGATTAGATGAAATTTCAAGGCTTCTTCCAGCTCTATTTTCCATTATTCTCACTGTAACTCCCTGCCATTCACACCATAAGAGAATGAACAGAACATTGGAATAAATAAGGCCTTAAGAAATCTATGTCCCATTTGAAACTGATATATGTTCCCTCCTAGCATCTCAAAGTATATACTACAAAGGAAAGGAGTGGTTATTATGACAAGGTTATCTTTATAAAAGCTTACATGTATCTGACATTATTGTGGCAAGCGTCCTCATTACTTAAACAGTTACAAAATTCATGCAACAATCACAGTGCTCAACATACCCCTTTGAAAAGAGGTTTCTAGAGTCCATTGACTCCTGACCTTGTTGTGGAGGCTATTCTTAATCAGTACCGTGAGACAAATGATATATTTAGAATCCTCTTGCAAACAGAACCACAGATGGGGAAAACTATTCTGGTAGAAATGGCTGCCAGCACATTTTGTGCCCCTGGAAGGGTTCGGTTTATGATTTATATCAACTCCAGATGATCCATTTTTCAACACAGTTTTGTGTAAACACTGGAAAGCACAGGCACTCACTGTGCACAGAGTACAAAAACAAAGCCTGAAAAGCCTGGGCAGCTCTGCTGATTCACATGTAAAATGTCAACATCCCTGGCAGAAGAGGGTTTGAGGCTTCCTGCTTGCATGCATGCATGGAATAGGAGTTTTCTCACATCACACGGATCACTCAGTGGCACTTACGGTTCAGGCAAAACAGCAAGAACAAGGCAGAAATGGAGCTATGTGAGCAGCCCTGATTCACTGTATCCTATGTGTCAAGAAGTTTAAGTGGAAAGACAAAGCAGAAGGACACCGAATTCTGTTATTTTGAGGTTGCTATTGTCAAAACACATTTGCTTTAAAATCTCGTGGTTTGTAGCTTTAGCACTGGAGTCATATGGGGGAGCTCATGTACCAGCCTGGCTGGATGCTAAATACACAGGAGGACAAGTGGCATGTGTCTGAATTCAGGGACGTGAAGAGAGATGCTCCGCAAATGTGAGCCCTCTGGGCACTTAGTAAAGGTGAATTGGGAGAGTCTGCTAAGACCTTGGACACACAGTATGCAATTCATCTTCCAACAGAAAAGGTATTGACCTTTATTTTAAAAAGGAAATCTAAAGGGAGGAAGGATTTACTCTGTCCAAGCTTCTCAGGGAACATCCAAGTCTTTCAGAAATCACAGGCTAGCAAGGATTTGGGTGAGGGTCTTCTTACTCTGCTATGCTTGTTCCTTCCCTGCACACAACATGCCACAGTGCTACTTGAAACAAGGAGCCACCATTACCATATTCCTGCCCACAGAGTTGCCTTGAAGAGAGAGAGAGAGAGCGAGAGAGAGAACACAACTCATCATCTCAGACATACCATTTTAAGGCCATTTTGCCTTGCTAAAGAAATCCAAGCTCTTAGGGTTAAAGTCGTACACTGAAATCAGCCAGGATATATTCATTCTGACCTGTGACGAGACCAAAATCACATAGAATTTGGACAAGGTGCAAGAATACTTCATTAGTTTCCACGTTCCATAACCGGCAGCCCTGGATACATATAAAATAAACACGTGTGTTAAGGGGGGGGGGGGGGGGTAACAACAGGATTCATCCAAACAAATTGTATA
>JAGPOW010000229.1:37373452-37416931 GCA_030014935.1 Caiman crocodilus
ATAGTACCTAGGGTCAGAAGGGGCCTAGAGCAGGCCATCTAGTCTGACCCCCCGCCAATGGCAGGAAACGAGTGCCAGGGTCACAGGACCTCAGCCAAGACTGTGTACATTTTTATTCAAATCTAGAATCCTTTAGTAATAACTGATACACGATAATTATCAGAAAAGGCTCATTAACAACATCTCAACCTTGTCAAGATTAAACTTTCCAATCAGACTTAAATTCCATGATTAAACTGTTTATCATACATAAATGTGTATTACTTTAACAGAAACAACTCATTTTCCCCTTCTCTGTCTCTATCTGGAGCAAAACCAAATAGCAAGTAACACAACTAAGTTTCATTTGAATCATATCAGGCTAAGGTAACAACTTTGAATGATTTATTTAAAAGAAACAATACCAAACAAGAAACAAAAAGCTAGATGCACAAAACAAAACACACGTCTTCATATTGTATTTATTAAAACAAACAAACAAAACACCCATGTGTGGAGTGAGTGAAATTAACTTAGCTAGCAATTGGCAGAGTGCCCTAAATTCTTCCCCAAGGTTTAGAAATGATAATTCAGTGTCAGGGCCTTTTGTCACTTAAGACAAAATATTAATCTAAATATTTTCTGTCTCAGTACAGAATAGCAAAACCTGCCTCCCCCTGGCAAATTTGAATTGATCTTTGCATTTGAGACAGCCTTTTACATATCTATATGCCATTATTTATAGATAATCTTGGACATTTTTATTAGTTTTAGGGTAAAAAAAAGTTTTACATTGATTTTAAACATATCTAGACTCAATAAACATGCGTGGACCTATGACTAGTCCTTCATAGCTAAACAATAATTTTGAACTCCTTACCTGAAGCTATAAAAGCTGTCATTTTAGGCACTTATAGCTGAATTAATGAGTTCTTAGTATACATCTCTGCTGCATATGGATTTAGCAAAAAATAAAATCTTGTATTGTTATTGTGCAGTATTTAGGAACATAATAAAAGTCTTGTTAGCCAATAACAGAACACGTGTATAAAATAATAGTTTAGTGAGCTAACCCCTTTGATAGATTGTATGCTACAAAATATAGCTAGTATAGATGTTAGGTAGAGAAAGAAAGAAACAAACAAAAAAGATACAAAATAAACTGAGCCAAACAGCAAAAGGCCCTTTTTGACATGTGAGGAAGTTTTATTTTTACATAGCAAGTGGCTACAATTGAAAATATACTGAAATTTTCTGATGAGAGCTATCCCATGATAAGATATCTTGGTATAGAACTATTCTCCACTTTCACTTGAATCTAGCTGTTAATCATAGATTTTAGTGCTGCAATTGAATTGTGCCCTGGTTCTCTTTCTGCTGTTTTGAAATGGATTATTAGGTCTGTCACTTAGGCAGCAAGATTAATAATAGCTGTTGCATCTATTGTACTCGAAGGTCATTTTTTGCACTATCTTCAGCAATGTCTATTCAAAAGCTGACCAACATCTGTGGAGTAGAAACCATAAATTCTTTATGGGAAAATAATAGAACCACTAGAAAGAGGAACATGAATATGAAATATATTGCCCACAATTTATTTTCTCCATTTCCAGAGTTCACAATCTGCTGGGAGATGTTTGTTAGAAAGATGTATGTATTTAACTTAATCCAAATAGATAGTACAGATAGTTCCCAAATGTTAAGCTTACTATGTCCATTGTAAACCTACACATTAGCTCATATGACCTCACTTACCAGAAAATGGAAGGAACTATTACTCTCCAGATTATCTTTTTCCTACATCATCTTAGTTCACATACAACTATATGCATCTTAATTATGGCACAGAAAGAATAGAACACTGTGCTTCTTTACCTTGCTGGTGGTTTCATCAACCCCCTGTAACGTATGCACCCAGACAGACAGCAATTGGAAATCAATATGAGAAATATCAAGGCGCTATAACTGCTGTAAAACTTTACCGTTTGAGCCCTTGACGTGCTTCCCCTCTTGAATTGTAATATTTGTTGTATAAAGATAAATTATAAAACTCCAACTATAAATGTAAGTGGGCAAATACTATCCATATTATCCATAGGCCACACCATTACAAATGCTAACATATCACTGCTCCTGCTCCTACAGATACCTTTCCTGGATTACACACGCTAACTACAGGCTACTGTCACTTGTATCTGCACAAAAAATCAATCAAAATTATTGACTATTCATGGATGTACAGCTGGCAGTTCAAGTCAGGGCTTTCAGGGAATCCAGACTCCCTCCATTTCAGCTGGAAACAAAATATTGGATATCCAGTGCTTTCAAATTCTTAGCTTTGTGTTAAGGATCCTGGCAGCCTGACACGGCTGACTGCCTTGTAACCAGGGTTGCCAACGTCTGTAAATTCATGGTTGGTCCATTAAAAAAACCTCAAAAAACCCAACCCCCCATCCCTCTCAAAATGCCTGTCCAAAATCTGTAAGAAAAATTAAGCCATTTGTAAATAATAGAAATTATAGAAACGCTGAGCTTATTTCAAGATCTGTGTTGGAATGAAGCCAAATATAAGTGTTGATGTTGGGCAGAGACAGCAGGTCAGCATCAGCTGGTGTCTAAGTCAGAGTTCTGCTTACAGCCCTTCAGTGTCAAGGCTTTCTGCCCCTCTGGAACGGCTATAATTCTGTCTTCTCTCTTTACCCTAGCAAAGTGCTGCTGTTGCATGTCCCAGCTGCCACTGGGTCAGGCAGAACAAGTGTAGGGCTGTAAGCCTGGGAGGAAAAGGTAGAGGAACAAGTAGAGGTCACTAATAGGGAAGGGGAAGCAGGGCTTTGACAATTAGGGTGAGGCAGTCAGTAGACATTCCTTGGAGTGGAAGCAACACAGTGTAAAGCATTTGCTGTAGTAAACTGTACAGTGAAGTCTGGGGGGATGCTTTTAGCTGGTTACTACTATGCCTCAGTGTTGCCTTTGTTTCCTTGCTGGGTTGCTTGCAGCATTTATTTCCTTTCCTTGAATACTACAGCCCCTCAGGCTTTGGGTGACAAGGAAAGTTGACAAGCTGCCATCATTGGCTTGTGCTTTGTTGAATGGGCATCCCCATCCCTTTTTTTTCCTGAGCTCTTTTTTTATGGGCAGGGTATTGACTGGCTTCTTCAATTCCAGCCAAAGGCTGGCAGCCACAATAGGCCGGTACTGCAAGCCTTATTCAGGTCACATTGCCTCTAAATGAGGCCTGGCAGTGAAGCAGGGTCTGTCAGAAGAGTTCCATTTACATTATGTAAAACAAATATCTCTAAAAATATACATCTTTAAAAATGTTTGGTTGTCCGTAAAAAGTTTGCAGATAGTAAAAAATGTTCTTGTGTTGGCAACCCTGCTCCTAGCCTTGGAAGCACCAAGATCCCCAAGCCAAGGACAATCAGCTGAACAGGTCTGACGAAGATGTATGGCAGCTCTGGGAAACCTGGAAGCTTCATCAATGAAACAAATGCAAATGACAACTTTTCTGAATATTTCTGAATCAGGGAATTCAGACATGATCTAAAAACCATATCAGGACTTTCAGTGTTTTCAAGGTATTTCATGCAGACCTAGAAGGTTAGATCCAAGAGCCCTGACTATACACCATCATCTTCTTCCATCTTCATCTTCTTCCAAAACTGCCAGGTATTATAGCTTCCAAAACTGCCAGTTTCCCAACCTTACAGCAAGAAATGTAATAATCCCCAAAACATTATTTCCCAAACCTCAGAAGCCATCTCTCACAGAAGGCTGACATCAATGAAAAATGTCAACTCATGGAATCCTAAATGATCCTCTAGTGCATTTCATTTTGACTCCATCATTTTGACACTTTATTAATTCATAATTTGGTAGTTAAAGTCATTCTAAATGATAAAATTTATGTGAAGTGACTTGACCTTATTGAAATTTAACAGTATTCAAAGAAAAGTTCAAATTATTTTTCCATGTATTTAAATAGATAAATAAATAAATACATATTTATATATATAAAATCATTTTCCAGGAAGTCATCTAGTCCAATGCTCTGCTTAAAGTGGTACCATCCCCTAGATCAGGTTTGTCCAACATACAGCCTGCGGGCTGCCATGTGGCCTGCCAAGCCATTTTATTTGGCCTGCAGCGGCAGCGGGGCCGCCGTGAAGTCATGGCGGTGGCGGTGGAGCACAGAGCTGCGACCGCGGCAGCAGCACCGGTGGAGCCGCAGTGGCGGCAGAGCACGGAACTGCGGTGGCAGCGGCGGCAGGGTCTCTGCAGAGCATGGAGCTGCGACAGCGGAGTGCAGAGCCACAGTGGCGGTGGAGCACGGAGGTGGAGGGGATCACCCCCATGAAAGGCAGTATATGGGAGAAGTAGGCACCCAGTGGAGCGATGGACGGTGGTGCCCACAAAAACATACACTGCAGTGAGAAGGGGAGAAAAGTAATACCTATATGTCCATGTAGTGCAGCAGTACGGGGTGTCTGGTACAGTGGTTGTGATGGTGCCAGTACAGGTGCACAACTAGGGGATTGCATCTGCACAGCCTGGTGGTCCATGGCTTGTCTGGTGTGGTCCCTGGAGCTTGTGGTGCCTGGGGGCTTAGAAGATGTACAGAACTGCTCTACCTGATTAGGGGGGCTAACATTGTCAGAGGGCATTGCAGTAGTCTCCACTCACGGATATACTACTTGAATATGTACCAGGAGCATAGGAGTTCTTTTTGAACAAGTGGGTCTAGTTTTTTTCTCTTAAAGTCTAGGAGTTGGGATCCAGAAACTAATATGTAAAACTATACAAGATAAGGTGAAATCAGTTTCTATAATATATGCATACTGACCATTTAGTCAGTATTATTTTAAGCTTAATGTTAAATCGTCTTACTAAAAGAGAATCAATTTCTCTTCATCCAGTTAAAGTGAATTGAATTTTGATTTAACTGGTCCTTCCATCTCTCATAGAATACCCAGAGAACATAATTGTACACAATATGTAGAGTAGTGGTTTTTAACATTTTTTAGACTCAAGACACCCCTTGTCAGACTCAAGACTCTCCTCCATAACTTTGGAAATTGAATGGTCCATTTCAAAAACAAATATATTTATTATAGTTCTGATCTTGCTGCAGAGGGGCCAGACAGTGGGGGTGAGAGAACATTCAGGCAAGGAGATCCTGAACCTGCCCTTATCTGTTTATGTTACTTATTACACCTCACTTATCTGCTCAAATGCCTGTGATACTTCATGTGATCCTCTTCAGAGGATCTCCTGGCACTCCAGGGTGCCTTTGGTGGAAAATAACTGATATAGAGCAAGTTCAACAAGTAGTAGAGCTGGATGAAAAACTGATGTTTAGTTTGTTAATTGTCAAATATTTGGAACAAAAACAAATATTTAATGGGAAATGAGATACATTTTTCAACTTTGAGTATTTGTTATTTTTGGATTTTACTATATTAAAAAAAACCCCAAACCCTTTGAAGTTGCAGAAGTTCAAAATGTTTCAAAATGCAGGCACAAACATCTAAACATTTCTTTTTAAAATAAAAGGTTTGGGGATTTTGAGAAATGTGTTTGGTTCCATTTCATAAAATTAACAACTTGATATTGTCAACATGAAAATTATTTGATGTTACTTCATTACGCATGTAACACGTACACACCTTGGCTTTGCTCTACAAATGGAGAAAGTCTAGTGTTCCTGAAACAAACCACTTATTATTAGTCTTCCTATCAAATGCATGACTCTTTTTTCATTTTTTTTCTCCCTTATCTTTCCCTATGCATTAATCCTTTTTACTGTAGTTTGAACTTAAACATTTGTTCATCATGTCCACCTAAGGTTATAGTAAGACATATATAATTTTGGAGCAATTTCAAAAGGACTACTCCTGTTATACCCCAATTATTATGTGTGAACAAGTAAGAAATTATACAAATTAGCAAATCTTCTCCAACTTTAATCATGGACGTTCCAAGAGCCAATAAAATAAAATAAAATAAAATAAAATAAAAAATATGCAGAGTCCTCCCTTGTATTTGAATGTAACTGGGTCTCCAAGGCATCCATGTAACAATAACTGACAATACCAGGTACTCCAGAATCTTATGCTTCACTTTTCTATTACTTTGCCAGTTGTTCACGGCTAGGTGTAAAAGGCATGCAGATGTACTTTAATAACCACCAGCAAACAATCAACCAAAAAACAGAACAAAACTAAACCAATGACAACCTTGCCTCTCCCAAACCACAACAGTACCAACCATATCTGATACACAAGTTTCCCCCTTCCTTCTACAAGGAAGGAAGTAATATTTGTTAGCAAATGTGAAACAGAACACTTAAAAATATTATACTTAATTTTCCAATGTAGCCCTCAAGGAATAAAATATCATATTTCATACTTGGTCCAAGTAGCATTACTATTTCAGAAGATAGGCTGCTGGAAGATGGAAGCACAGTATTATGCAGTCTATGCTTTAGTGACTCAAACATTCTATTATAATACACAATCTTGAAAGCAGCATTTTAAAAATATAACTGAAAAAGATTTAAACAAATTTTTGCATCCTCTGCCAACACAGGATTATCCCCTGCTGTATATTAGCTATTACTTTGTCATGTTTCATTTAAAATATTCACGGTGAAGGGAATCCCATCTCCTCTCTTGGGAGATTATTCTAGTAGTTGTCCTAGTGGTCACAAAGTCTTTAGCTTATCTGATTGTACTTACTTACATCCCTTGTAAAGGTCGAAATAATTACAGTCCATGTTCTGGGTAAATTCTGTACTTTGCTCATTCTCCATATTAATTGAAGCAATTCTGGCTTAAAAAGTCAGCACTAAAGGACAGCAGGTATCAAAGGCAAGACAAATCTAACCAGCATGAAGCTAGCAGTTCTTGAAAATATAGAACATCTCCAGAATCAGCAGTAACCAATAATGCCCTGAGCTGTTAATATTAAAGACAAACGATTAAAATTCAAGACAATTTCAGTCAGAGAGAAATGTAGACATGTTAGATACCTCGCTCACATGATGGATTACTATGGCATATCCACATTCTTCATAATCTAAACTTTTTACCTTTAAGAAAGAGATAGGTTGACTTGTTTATCATTTTAGCCATTGTAATGGCAGTAAAAACTGAATGCCAGTGGCTGTGTCTATACATGTGGTGGACTGAGCATTTGTTACTGAGCTGTCATTTAGTACTTGCTTATGCATAGTCAAAAGCTTGCTTTGTTCTAAACATGTACTAAATGATTACACAGTAACCAGTGTTACTGCATGGTACTGTCACCATGTGTTTCTTTTCTGATGCTACTGCACAGTAGCAACAAGCTACTGTGTAGTAGCTCATTACTACTGCGCAGTAGCATCACCCATGGTCAGTACCTGGCAACACTACTGCATGGTAGCAATCAGCTATGGTGCAGTAGCAACGAGCTATGACCTAGTAGCTTACTGCTGCTGCACTATACTGTCTCATGTAAACATGCTCAGCATATAGGTGTGGGATTAGCAACTTTTAAAAGGACAGTTACAGGGCAGTCCATTCATGGTCTATCCTATTGTGACGAGCTCCACAGATGCCCTGTCACAGTCACTAATTCTGTAACTTGGAAGTGAAGTTAAATGATTAAAAAATAACTTCTAAAATTTTATATGGAAGAATATCATTTAGAGAAGAAGAATAAGTGTTATCCGGGGGGGGAACTGCAGGACATATTACGATAAAATTTCATTCCTTCTTTGGCTGAACAAACAAGGCCATGTGGAAATGGTTAAAACTTGTTTAATACAAGCTGTTGTTATAATCAGAAGATTTCTGCCTTGAAACTAAGAAGTATATAAAATTATGCCTGAATGTGCAAGAACTTGAACTCCATGCTAAAATATTTAGAACTGATTTTGACTTCTTGAGAAAGTCAAGCACAAACACTAATTTGTCTAAAGATTTATTCTCATAAAACCTCCTTTCAAACATTCTAGTCATTTTAAATGACCCCTTTCTCACACGGCTATTCTATTCATCCAGTTCAGGGCACCACACTTCAACAGGGATGTGGACAACCTGGAGAGAGTCCAGAGGAAGGCTACTCATATGGTTAGGGGCCTGCAGGTAAGGCCCTACAAGGAGAGACTGAGGGATCCAGATGTCTTCAGCCCCTACAAGGGAAGGCTGAGAGGTGATCTTGTGGCCATCTATGAATTCACTGGGGGGGAAGGGGCAGCAAGGAATATGATATACTTTGTTTACCAGGATGCCTCCTGGGGTAACTAGAAACAACGGCCACAAACTGACAGAGACCAGATTTGTATTGGACATCAGGAAGAACTTCTTCATGGTAAGGGTTACCAGAATCTGGAATGGGATTCCAAGGGGGGTGGTACTCTTCCCTACCCTGGAGGTCCTTAAGAAGAGAATGGACAAGCACCTGGTTGGGGTCATCTGACCCCAGCGCTCTTTCCTGCCCAGGGCAGGCAGTTGAACGCGATGATCTGCTGAGGTCTCTTCTGACCCTAAAAATCTATGAAATCTGTCAAATCTGTGAAAGTTGAGCCAGTGTCCACTAAATTTCTACACATCTGCATGATTGCTGTAACTCCTCTCTGAAGATCTCAAAGCAATTAAGAGGGTGCATGCGCATGCATGTGTGCACTTACATGCATTTTAAAGTCTTTACCTGAGAAAGACAATGATATGTAGAGAGGACCTTTAACCCATAAAGGAGATGTAACTGTACCTAGGGAAGATTTCAAAGAGGTGAGGGAAAAGAATGGAAAGAAGTGAAACTATGAAGCTCCTCTTCAGGGCTTGATCCAAACCCATGGAAATTAACAGAACTTTTTAATGAACTTTTGTTGATTTTTGGATGATAACTTAAAGGTAAAACAGAAGCACCAACCGTACTTTATATGTTGCTTTCTTCAGCATTTTTCAATGTCAATTATATTCCCAGACTACTGAAGAAATAGAATATTTGTTTTGTTAGTTAGTTTGTTTTTTAAAATAAGAATTAGAAGCAAAGTAAAATGCAGCAATAAAAGTGTTGGGTCATTTGAAATTTGCTCTGTCACTATTTAATATGCAGTACTTTGTTTTTAGGTTAAATCAACATTTCTGGGAATAGATTTCCTAATTGCTGGTTTTTAAAATACACACAAATATGCTGCCTGTTCAACATATGAGAATTATATAGTTTTTAGATTATATTTTTTACTATGATTTACTTTTTACAGTTGAGGTAAATCATCATGCAGGCAGATAATTAAAGGTAATCTGCAGAGTCAATAGCTTGTGCATTACTTTTGGGTGACTTGATCCTGAGCTGGAAAAACAAAATTACTATTTTGCCACCTATTATCTGCAGGCCCTATTGCCTTTTTTTCCCTGCAAGTTTTGAATTCTGGAATCACTTTGCAAAAAGAGCTGCCATCACAGATTGTGGAAGTTATAGAGCAAAAAAGTAGTTATGCAAAATTTTGCATTTCTTTCTTCAAGAGGGGAGATTTCCTTTTCTTTCAATCCAGCTCTATTTATTGATTACTCAGATCCTTCTAAATTGCTGCAGCAATAACAACACAAAGGAAGTGAAATTTGGCTGATATAGAGCTGTGATTATAGTGCTTTGGTATGTAGTTATTTGCCCCAGGTTTGCCGGCAGGAAAAGCTCCAGAATGAACTTCCTTCCTACAGCTGTGTTTCATACCAAAGTTGGCTCCTACTTGAGGAAACCCTTTCAAACATAAGTAAGTGATGATGTGCAGGACTACTAATTATCAGCATTTATTTTCCAGGGCAGAAGACAGAGCAACTATTTTACACCATATGTACAGTATGGTGGGATTTTTTTTCTGGCTTATTATTGAGCCCTTTTCTTGAGCACATCAAAGTTACCTTCTTTCTGACAGGTTGGAGAAGAGATTGATAACAACTAGTAAAGCTCCACTTATCAGTGATTTGTACATAAGGTCAAATTATATACAATAAATGACAAGACTGATATAAAGGGAGTTTGCTATATTAAAATGGAGCACCTGTTTACTAACATCATTTTCATTAATAAACTGTGCTGTTGTTTTTTAGCTTGAAGGATCCATCCTGCATGTTTTGTATATCTTTGCTCTCTACTCATGTTGTGTTATCTGTCCAAAAAACCCCTCTGCCTTGTCTTGATATGTATTCAAAACAAATCTAGGTTAAGATAGAGTTAGATGAGAAATTACTACAGATATGTTTTAATTGTTCCTAAACCATTTTATGCCAAATTTAAATCTAAAAATCCAAATGTATCGAAGCATGGAAATTCATAGTTTGGTTGCCTAAAGCAGCTTAACTGTGTCCTACAGTGACATACATGTATGGTTCAAGCATGCTTTAGTTTTTTGTTCAGTGTTAAACTGTTTTTAAAGATGTATTCATTAGGGCTGTGCAAAGCTTTGGGTGCTGATTTGATTCGGAGGAGATTTGGTCCAATTTGGTGGCCGAATCTCCAAATCTGAATTGAATCAGGAAACCAATTAAAAGGTCTAGATTGATTCAAAGCTCTCTGAACCAATTCAGAAAAGATTCAGAAAGCTTTGAAGATTCAGGCAGTCCCTGCTCACTGCTTCAAGAAGTTGGACCTGGACTTTGTGCTGATAAGTAGGGGGTGGGGGAGGGAGAGCTAGAGGAAGGGGGACAGGGACATGGGGTGACCCCTGCCAGGCCCTATCCCCTGCCTGCTCCCCCAGCCCCTCTGAGCACCCCCATGACTGCACAAGCCTCCTAACCCCCACCCACTCTCCCAGCCCCAACCATGGCTGCCCCATCTGGTCCAGCTCCCAGCTCTTAAAAAAAAAAAGCCCATGCTCACCGGCTGCTGCAGTGGCCTCAGGGCTTCTGGGGGCTCATGGCTGAGCCACCTTATAGTGTGGGGCAGTGGGGAACAGTAGGTATTGCCCCGCTTACCTGGCAGCATCTAGTGAGTGGAGACTTTTTTTTGTTTTTAAAGAGCTGGGAGCTGGGGCTGTGAGATTGGGCAGGGGTTGGAAGGGTCATGACAGAGCCTCCCATGCAGCATGGGGCAGTGGGGGGCAGTGGGGACTTCCTCCCCTCCTGGCAGCAGCTAGTGAGTGCTGAGCTTTTTTCCCCAAAGAGCCGGGAGCTGGGCCAGGTAGGACAGCTATAGACGGGGCTGGGACTGCGGGCAAGGAATGAGGCCAATTCGGAGATTTGGCCAATTCAGCAGCAGCTGAATCTCTGGATCAGATTTGGCTGAGTTGATTTAGGCCAGTGATTTGAATCACCGAATCAAGTCATTGTCCCCTGAATTGGCCAAATCCAAATTCAAAGTGAATACTAGCCAGTTTGTACAGGCCTAGTATTCATACATGCACACACACACACACCTTTTACACAAGTTTTCCTTACTTTTTGTTAACTTGTGTGCTATTCTTTATAATACAGCACTATTCTTCAGCCTTTGCTGAAGGATTACCTTTCAGTTAAGAAGACCCAAGGAATAAACACTATGAACTCCATTCCTTGACTCCTGACACGTTTCTCTCAGCCATAGCCTATTTACAAGACCCATATGGGAGTACCTTTTATAGTTTATGATATCAAAGGGGAAAAAATATTTTTTACACAGACATATAAATCAACTATATATCTTTGATCACAATTCTATATTAATAAAAGAATAATGAAACAAGAATAACCAGAAGCAGTATTCAACTTCTGATAACATCAGAGAAAGTTATTTCCACAAGCCTTGTGTAATACTTTACTTTCAGTAATTTGCAAGGGGATTTATTCTTCTTCTGCAAATGCACAATAATTTTCTATATGAGAAATACTTGGGTACCCTATATTTATGTACCTCAGTTTTTTCTAAGCACTTTACTGTAACTGCATTATGTTGTTATTGAATCTTTAAAATTTGCATTTTGAAACTGTTCAGTTATAATCTGTATTTATACCCATCACCTGTTTTGTTCCAGAGTTCAGGTTAATAATCAAATGGCTGGTTTATTTTCTAATGAAATTATATCATGAAACTCAGATCAGAGAAGAGGTGTAATTATATTTCTTTTAAAAGAAGATAAATATATGTTCCATTTTCCTGAGTGTCTTAGTTCTACTCTTTCCTAGGCCTTTATAGCATTTATAAAAGAGAGCTTTTCTTCAAGTTGTGTGCAAGATCTCTCTTCACAATGGTATTTTCTTTGCCTCCCATTACATACTTGCTATACATTGACATAGTTCTTGCTTTCAAGGCAGACACTATTATCCATCTAAAAAATGTAGATAAATTAGTGCAGTTCACTTTTTTCTTGAATACAATGATTACATTTTATGGTTTTATACCTGCAAAATCTAGCTCAGAAAATGTCTAATGCAAGAGACAAAATGAGACATTAAAAGAAAGTTAGCAGCCAGTAGAAATATTTTATCTTAAAATGTTCTGTTTCTGGTATTGAGATGAAATTTCAACAGAAGGATTTTTGGATTCAAGCTCTAAATTTGCAGCATAGAGTCTTATTTATTAAAAAACTCTCCCTTAGTTTCTCTCTGGTGTGCAGAACGAAAATAAATGATTCTTCCCCAGATGCAGTACTATCATTGAATTCTTTTCAGAAAGGTCAATCTCCAAATAAGATCCCCAAGCACCTTTTTTGAGACAGATGTGCATTAGTCCTTGGTAGCAGGATAATGAACAACTATTTTGCAAGTGAAAAATGTTACCATTGCAAACAGTTCAGAATTCTGAACTGACTACCTTTATGATATATAGTCTAAGTATACAAACCCATATATTTAAAAACATGCATTTACTTGTTTAGATAATATACCATACTCTGCCTAGAAATTAAGGATGTCATAATAATCTCTAGGTTATTGTTATAAATTTATTTACAATGTCAGAAAATTTGAAATATTGTTAAAACTTATTTTAATAGAAATACTGTTCAGTTTATTCTTTCGTACCATGTTCATTGCTAACAAAAGGAGACTGAACACTAGTAATTCCAGCAGAAAAGTGCTAGTCAGCAGTGCAGGTTGTACCTGGATGTGGGTGGGATGCCACACAAGTTATCTGCTTTTTGATTCTTTCCCCACCTTGAAAATAGAGCACTCTCTCATTGCTTTGTAAACATTGGCATTAAAGTATAATGTAAATGATCTAAAACCTACCATTTGTGTTTACTTACAGAAAAAAGCAGGTCTTTTGGATCTCTTGTAAGTGAGCATTGTGAAAGCATTAACTTGTTTGCATGCAAACTATCATTGGCTCTCAACTTTCGCAGAGCTAGACTGGCATAATTGGTTGGTTTGTCAATTCTTTAAATGGCTGCTTTTTCTTTTTTATCTGTATTCCCTGTTACACATGAATCTCAGTAACTGAACCACCAGTTCAATTTGTTACCTGCTTTGTTATAATTCTTTTTGAAGAATCAGGGGATGGGGGGATGTCAAGTGGAATTGGTTGAAAATAGTACAAAATTTCACAATTTTCTAAAATGAATTTTGAATAACAAATTTTAAACATCAATCCAGGTACGCTAGCTGAACATTTTCCAAAATGTTATACCTCACTGAATACCCCCCTCCCCAACTTATTTAATCAATACTTAAGCTTTTGTTTTCCTCTCTGTTGAAAAAAATGACATTTTGTAAACAATGGTATAACTTTGAATTTGCGTGTATGTGTTCGAGGACTGGGAGGAAGAGGGGGGGAGAACTATAGAGGCAAAACAGTGCAGAATAGATATGACAGAAAGAACCTAAATGCCTTTGAAACAACTGCAGTTGGCAATATACTCATTTTTATTGAAGTAGCAAACACCAGTGAGTTACACATATAGCTTTCCATTCATCCATGAGAATAGCAGCAGAAGTATTTTTTGTCCTTACATTCCCTGAGCCCTTTAAAAAGAAATGCAGTAACAATAAAAAAGCCCAGTGACCAATCCAGAATTTAAAAAGGGATCTTGAAGAATATCAAAAAGGATAGAGACAAAAGGCATGTGGCTACAGACAAGTAGGCATAGGTCTTAGATTTTCCAAAGCAGGTGTTTAAAATTCAACCAATGTGTGTCTATATGGGTTTATTCAATTGATGCTGCAAATACTTACTACTTACATAAATCAGGCTACTTAAGTTACATACCTAATTTAGGTATCCATGTCTGAAAATTATGACCCAAATTTTCAGCCCAGTATTAACATGGTCTCCATTTAGGTTAGCACCTAAATTTGTCTGCAAGTCAGGCACTCATCTCCAAAAGGTGGCAGTGACAAATTAGTAGATGTAAAATTCTACCGGCTTTTATAGACCTGGGCCTAGAGATTCCATCTTTCCTGTTTATTTGACAGGTGGAAATCATCAGGAATACAACATATGGAGAATAGCTTTAATGTTAAAGGCTACTATTTCAGGGAAATGTTATTTATGATCCATTTAACATATTTCATGTGCATAACAAAATATTGTTTAAATGTCTTTCAGGAAATATATATTTTTTAAAAGCCAAAGATGTTGACCAATGAATATAGGAGCACTGGAAATGGGAACAAGCAATGGAGAGAGGGTTGGAAACTATAACCTCACCTTTATGAAAGCTGGGTTACTCTGGCCCTGACACATCAAAGCACTTAAACCCATGCCCAATGTTAAGTCTGGCTGGACTGCTTTTGAGTTCAAGAGGGATACTCAACATGCTTGAAGCTAAGCACTAGGGCTGTGCGAAATTTCAGCAGCAATTTCATTTTGGAGGTATTTCAACCCATTTTGGCTCCTGAAACACTGAATCCGAAATGAAATGGAAGGCTCTGAAATATCTCCAAAACTAAACAAAACCATCTGAAACGTTTTGGTTGTTTTGGAATCTTTCACAGTTGGGATTTCAGGGAAACAAACTCAGAAGAGGGAAGAAGGAGGCTTCATATGAAGCCTTTCTCTGCCTTTTGTGAGCTGTCTGTCTGGAAGCAACAGTGTGTGAAAGGTACTGGCTGACTGCAGTGACTCACTTCCTAGTCAGTCTCTTGCTAGTCTCTCCTTTTGGAAAGGATTGATATACACTTTTCCAATACATTACAGATAGAAGATATAGTAAGCAGATATTGTAAGAAGCTACACACACACACACACACTTTCCAGTACAGCAAACATTATGAAGTACACTGGAAAGGCAGGTGCCAGGTCTTCTGGGGTCTTCTGCCACGGGACGAAGAGGGGGCAGAGGGAGAGCTGTAAGTTCCCCTCCCCCCCAAACTTAGATACACCTTCTTCCCTAGCAGGCATGAAGCTTCTGCTGCAAGTGGCAGCAAGGAGATGGGAGCAGTGTCTGCACCTGCCCCACCTCCACTTACATCAGCAATAATAATAACCCCCAGCACAACCAGCATGACAAGCAATCAGTGTAACAGTCTCTTCCACCCCAATTTCATTTCCCAGCATAGCCACCCAGTGCCAGAGGAGAAGCTGGATCTGGAACCAGGGGAGCTCAGTGCCATGAGACTTTCTTCCAATTCCCATAGCCAGGGAAGGAGAGGGAATCTGAGTTTGTCTTCCACACCCCTCAAAGTTCCCTAGAGCCAGGTCTCCTTCTCCAGAAAGCACTGTGGAGGAGGTTGGGAGGGCAGGTGATTCGGCTTCCCACATCATTGTGCCTCTGCCTGCTGAGCAGGGGGATAAGGCAGGATATGCACCCGTACCCCAGAACAGACTGGGGTAATTTAGTGTGGGATCATTTTGAGGTGGGAGATGATCCTAAGTAAGCTGTCTGCCTGCACTGCCAATGCAAGTGCAGCCAGGGCAAGGATGAAAACACTTCAGCACCATGGATATGCTGATACATATCAGGAGCCACCACCTCCTTGCCCTTGCTGCTCCCCAGCCTGGCACCAGTGGGAGCATACCCAAAGGGAAGTTCCCTTTTCAATCCAAAGCCCCTGTCCCCAGAAGCAGAGGCAGGCCACCCTGGACCAGTGAGAGAAAGGTGGGGACAAGGCAGGGCATGTTCCCAAGGCAAGTGAGATCACCCAGAGCAATGGGGAGATGCTTGCTCTGGAGAGCCAGCCCTTCTCCTTAGTTGAGTGTCCAGGGTTCAGACAGCTCATGGCCCCATCATACCAAGTGCCCACATGCACCACTTTCATCAGGACAGTGATGCCCTCCCTGTATGAGGCATGCAGGAAGTACTTGAGGAAGGAGCTGTGAAAGGTAGGTCTGCAGGCGACCTCACACTTCACCTTCGACATCTGGAGCAGCTGTGGTGGAGATCATGCATACCTCTCCCTCAGAGGGCACTGGTGCGATCAGTCAGGCTGTCAGTGGGCTCTCCTTCAAGCAGAGATGATGGATGAGTCCCACATGGCAATGGAAATCATGGGGGCCATGAATCACATGATGCACAGGTGGATCATTGGGCAGGGTGAGCTCACCCACAGGTTCATGGTTACAGACAATGGGGCCAGTATGGTTAAGGCAGTCCATGATGCCAACTCTGTTGGCATCCACTATGTGGCACACAAGTTCCATATCATAGTCAGGGATGCCTTGGAGAGGGACAAGGCTGCCAGAGAGGATGCCGTCACAACCAGCCAGCTCACTTAAAAAATGCAGGACATTGGTGGGCTACTTGCACTGGAGCATCAAGGGGGCCAAGATACTGTGGGACAAACAGGCAGAGCTGAGCATCCCATAGCACAAAATTATGCAGGGTGTGGAGATGTGGTGGAACTCCACTTACCTGATGCTCAAAAGCCTGGTTGAGCAACCCAAGGCCATCCATGGGAGATTGGGATCAGTGCCCCGCCTTAACAAAACAGAGTGGGATACCAACTCCAAGGTCTTGGTGGTTCTCAAGCCATTCCTTGACACCACTGAGAGCCTTAGCACTGGAAATGCCCTCCTTAGGCAGGTGATCCCCATAATGAGGGGTTCAGAACTAAATGGAGAAGTCCCAGGTGATTGATGTTTCTGGCTGGGGCAAGCCGTTTTCATGCAGGCACTGGTGAAGCAGCTGTAGGAGGGCAGTGGAGATGCATAGGGGGTGTGAGAGCACTGGTGCACCTCCTGACTGGCCATGCTTGCTGCTTAGGTGATGGGCAAGGGGACAGGTGAGAGCACTGGTGCCCCCTTGCAAGCACCAGCCAATTGCTGCAGTCACTCCCAGAAGTGCCCGCAGCCACTCCTGGAACTGCGTGCAGCAATGGGATCAGCTACAGGGGTCTCCTTGGGCAGTGAGATGGGCTGCACCACGGGGTACACCCTCTGGTTGACAAGACTGGTCACAGTGGGGGGCATGTGGCCCTCCTGACTAAGGCAGCACCAGTCACCCATGAAGGCATGTGCATGCATGTGTGGGGCTGAGGGGCTTCTGTGAGGGGACTAAGGGGAAGAATGCAGGAGGAGTGCATCTCTGCACCTGCTCCCAGGAGGTGGGAAGGAGGGGGAGTGAGGGCAGTGGTGCCCCTCTGCGCACCACACATGTGCTGCCTGGCCAGGGAGGAGGGAAGCTCACCACCACACCACCGCTGCTGAGGGGGAAGCTGGCTGGGGACCGAGGGAGCAAGGATGTGTTGGTGGAAGACAGAGTGCCTGCCAGCTGGCAGGCACTCCTGGTGGTGCTTTCCCCTTCCTCAGCCCAGGTAGGCTGGTGGGCTGGAGGGGAGGAGGAGGGGATAAGAGCACATCCCGGAGTGCAGTGGCAGATGGGTGAGGGGCACTGCCAGCCCCCCACCTCAGCTCACTCTGTGCCTGCTTCCAGTAGCGGCACTGGGGGGGAAGGAGCAAAAGCAGCAGTGCCCGTCTGAAGGCACACACTTGCCTGGTCACACCTGTGTGCCAGTACATGGACTGTACTGTAAATAAGAAGTAGGATACGAGGAGGGGAAGGAAGGATATTTAATAAGAAAATATATTTTGAACTACAGTAACCAATAAGTCAAACTTTGGGGTTAAATAGGGAAGTGGAAAATAATGCCCAGCTTGGTATTACATCAGACACTTAAACTATTCAGTGATATATAAATCCAGGTTATCTAATCGCAGTGAAATTTATGCCAGGAATCATTTAACCTTAATACTTCTGTGATACCCCTCTAACCCTTCCCTATGCCTCCCTAGTTATATCCAAATAGTGTTTCCTTCCCAATCAATCACAGGAATAACTGGAGATAGGCCTGTTGAAAGTCTCTGGGTTAGAGGGGAGAGCAACGAGTGTGCTATTGTGGTGGGCGTCTGCTATAGACCACCAGACCAGGAGGATGAGGTGGATGAGGCTTTCTCCAAGCAGCTAGTGGAAATTTCCAGCTCACAGGCTCTGGTTCTCATGGTAGACTTAAATCAGGTTAACAGCTGCTGAGAGGGCAAAAGTTCACAGGCAATCCAGGAAGATTTTGGAGAACGCTGGGGACAACTGCCTGGTGCAAGTGTTGGAGAAGCCAACCAGAAGCTGTGCACTGCTTGACCTGCAGCTCACAAAAATGGAAGAACTGGTGAGTAATGTGGAAGTAGGGAGGAGTACAAGACAATTGCTCAGACATGCAATCCCTCAGACATGCAGGGATGAAATCAGGAAGAGCAAAGTGCAAATGAAATTGCAGCGAGCAAGAGACATGAAGGGTAAGAAGAATGGTTTCTACAAATATGTCAGTAACAAGAGGAAGATCTCTTACTGAATGGAGAATGCAAATTAGTGACAGGAAAGACCAGTGGCAGAAAAGGCTGAAGTACTCAAAACCTTTTTTTTACCTCAGTCTTCACAAGCAAGGTCAGCTCCTAGACTACTGCACCTTGCAGCACAGCTTATGAAGGAGGTAACCATCCAACAGTGGAAAAATAACAGGTTAGAGACTATTTGGAAAGTCTGGATGTGATGCACCTGAGGGAACTGGCCAATATCATATCAGCACTTACTGGCCATTAGCTTTGAAATCTTGCAGTGATTAGGAGGGGTCCTGGATGACCGGAAAAGGGCAAGTATAGTGCCCATCTTTAAGAAAGAGAAGAAGGAGGATCTAGGGAACTACAGACTGATCAGCCTCACCTCAGTCCCTGGAAAAAATTATTCAGAAGCTTCTCAAGGAATCCATTTCTAAGCACTTGGAGAAGAAGAAGGGGATGGGGAACAGTCAGCATGGATTCACCAAATGCAAATCATGACTGACCAACCTGATTGCCTTCTCTGAAGAGATGTCAAGTTCTGTAGATGCAGGGAAAGCAGTGGCTGTGACATACTTTGACTTTAGCAAGGCTTTTGACAGTCTCCCACAACACCCAGTTCAGAAAGAACTGGATAAATTGGAAGATTGAACCAAAATAAATCATTTAACATTCAATAAAGGCCACACCTGGAATACTGTGTTCAGCTTTCAGGCCCCCATTATAGAAAGTGGACAAATTGGAGACAGTCAAGCAATGAAAATGTTTAGAGGGTTGTAGAACATGACTGATGAGGATTAGAGGATAAGGGAACTGGGCTTATTTAGTCGAAGAAGAGAAGACTGAGGGGTGATTTAATAGCAGCCTTCAAGTACCTGAAGGGCTGTTCCAAAGATGATGGAGGTAGACTGTCCTCAGTGGTGGCAGATGACAGTACAAGGAGCAATGGTCTCAAGTTGCAGCAAGGGAAATTTGGGTTAGATATCAGGAAGAACTCTCTTGCTAGAAGGGTAATAAAGCACTGGAGCAAGTTACGCACGGAGGTTGTGGAATCTCCATCCTTGGAAGTGTTTAAGACCTGCGTTGATGAAGCCTTGGCTGGGATGATCTAGTTGGGGATGGTCCTGTTTTGAGCAGGGGGTTGGACTAGATGACCTCCTGAGGTCCCTTCCAATCCTAATTTTCAATAATTGTATGAATATCTCT
Source organism: Caiman crocodilus (assembly GCA_030014935.1). Classification (NCBI taxonomy): domain Eukaryota; kingdom Metazoa; phylum Chordata; order Crocodylia; family Alligatoridae; genus Caiman; species Caiman crocodilus. The sequence goes on from JAGPOW010000229.1 coordinate 37,393,304, forward strand.
GCCTACGTATAGAGAATGGCATTGGTGCAGATTACTACATAAACACAAACAAACAAACAAAAGCTTTGTATTATATTGTACTGTACTATACTGTACTTCACTTCTACAAAATCTTGAAAAATTCTGGGCATTTCTGAAAGTGCTGTACCTTTTGAGCTTTAAAGTCCAGAAGGGCTCATAAGTATCACTAGAACTTGCTGAGTGGCCTCAGACTCAAGCTGCCAGCACTGCAGAAGATACCTGATGTGGTAGTTTGGTAGTTCAAATATATTGTCTGACTGAAAGCACAGCAATGTCAGCAGACCATTTGGATGTCCATGAAAATACTAGAAAGAATATGACATTGGGCCTTATCCTCAAAGTAAATATCAGCTCTTAAGAAAAAAACAAATACAAATACAGAACAGAAAATTTGGGAAGACGAAGTATTTTAGTGTCTGAAATATTATTTATGTCATGCTTACACCCAATGGACCCAAGCAAGAATTAGGCCTCATTTACATGGCATAGTATACATACAACCAAGATGGTATAATCTAAAATCATTCTCTGGATGCTTTTAGTAAGGAATAATCTGGAAGTGGACTTGAACTGTAGAGAGTCAAGTTACATTCAACAACACTAAGATTTTGAAAAACATTACATATAATGCCCAAATTGTGGCCTAAGTTGTCCAGCCTGCATGTTCCCTAAGGCAACAAGGAGCAAAAAGCAGCCACATCCTGTGGCCTTTGAGGAAGAAAACATTCTCTGTCTATTCTTTGGGGAGTCTACCCATAGATAAAGGTACCTGAACATGGAGGAGCATCACTCTGAGAGGAAATAATCTCTTTAATCTTCTCATAATGGTAGAAATGCACAGAAACTGGGTAGAGCTGTCCCCACGTTACCTAGCAGACCTGGCTAGAGGCAGTGGAGAGATGCATTGAGAGAGGAAAGGAAAGGAAAATAAGGAGGAACAATCTTACATGTCTTTCTGGGACAATCTTACAGCCTAGTCATGACACTTAATTTAGCACATAGTAATTTTTGTTAAAAGAACCTGGAAACTGCTCAGTTTTCCATAGTTTCCATGTGACTTGAATTTTCTAACACTACCATAGTTTGGTGCATATAACCCACACTCCTTAAACATTCAATTGATATGGCAGGCCCCAGGTAAGCCATAACATTAAAAGTGTTCTCGTTAGGAAATTCATGCTTTAACTAATTTATCCCCTTTTAATCAACAAATATTTAACCTGCTAAAACATTTTAAAAAATCATAATAGTTTAAAGGAACAATCATGAATAGTGCAACATGCACTTCTGGTCATAAGACTTTCACATTCATTTTTAAAATATAGAATTTGTATCTTGCCTTCAAAACTGGTATTTATGTATATAATATTACAATGAACATTTTTAAAACAGTTATTTATACAGAAAAATCATTCATAATTTTGGCATAGGAAAATAATCGTTCTACAATTTAACTACCTGCATCCAGATGAATGAATGTAAATTAGTATGCATTCTTTAAGAATGCTTGGTATGAATTTAATGGAAAACCAACAATATGCTGTAAAAAGAAGCAACTATGTTGTTCAAATCATACTAGCTCATTGGAGCTGCTTGTGGTTTATGATAGGATTAAATTAGTAGTATGCAAACCAGTATGCTCTCCAAAGTATTCATGGATCTTATGTGTTCCAAAACATGCTCTACACTTTATATTTTGGTTAATAATGCTTATTACTGTTCTCAATTCCTTGCTTGTTTGTCTTTTTAATGACCTCGTGAGCCTAGATTAATGGACCCATGGAATTTTGTGAGGATGCTAGTGAATATGGGGATCAGCTCAGCACTGCATATCTGTAGCCCTCATCTTGTTGAGCATATACATGAACTGCTTACTTTTAAGCATAGGAATAGTCCCATATCTGCCCTGTGCACCTTGCCTTGAAAAGAATTATCCAGACCTGTCAGGACTGGAGTCCTCTGCGTGTTAATATTTACCTACAACATCAATGTCTGCTCCAAATGTTTATTGCACTTTACTGACTTACAACATTAGATCTTGATTTTGCAACTAAATACGTACATTTTTTACCACCACAGACTTGTCAGATATATTAATTTTAAAAGTTTCTAGCAAGCCTGGACTGATTTATGATATTGAATTAAAAATAAAGGCATGTTCAACTTGCAAAATCTCTATATGAACACAAACCCACAATGTAGTAAAATGTGTTTGTTTTTATCTGCTATGTGGCATGGGATTTAGAGTGTTTGAATCTCCAATTGTATCTTGAGTTGAAGAACTAACAAACCTTTGTTTGTTATAAACTTTAACAAGATATTTTACAACTCCATGTGACATACATAACTTTTACCCTTCTATGAACCATCAGCTGAGCGCTGTCACCAAAATAAGGTGTTCCTCACACCATCATCCATCTCCACGGGCTAACTGCTCATAGAAGATCAAAAAGAGCAGCAGTTCCACATCAGACTTACCTAACTTCAGAGGGGTTCTGACAGGCAGCTAGCTTTCAAGTACATCCCAGGTGAGACATGATAACCATAGTCCCACATCAAGTTTACCTTCCATCACACAAACAGCAGCTTTTCAAGCAGTTCCTGGCTCCAGCTCTGCCTCTTGCTTTCACATAACAAGAGCTAGCAATCTGCTTTCCTTTCTAGCCAGCCCCCAGAGTTGTTTAACCCTTTCTTCCTAGCCTGACATTAGTTGCAAATGGAGCATATCATGGGTGATTGATTGAACTCACATCAGCCTATTAGCCCTGTACTCCCTAGTGTAGGATTTATAAATCTGCATAAAAATAAAATAAAATGTCTTAACCATGCTAGTTTGATGGGCTGCTTGGTGAAGGCAAATCAATGTAGGATTTATAAATCTGCATAAAAATAAAATAATTGATCTGCCTTCACCAAGCAGCCCATCCAACTAGCATGGTTAAGACATAGTAATTTCTGCAGTCAGCAACACACAAGAAAGTGATGTGTAGATAGCATTATGTCTAGCTCCCTCCAACGCCCCAGCCTGATTGATCAGGTGCCATTTATAGATGGGTCAATTGGGGGAAGGCTTTAACATGAGTCCATAGCATGGGTCAAACTCACTCCCTGAAACCACGGTAAGATATCTTAACTGCCTTGCCACTATGCCACATTAGCATATTCTTTATCTAAACCTGCAAGACCTCAGTTTAGCACTCTAGTGCAGATATTTTGTTACTTGCATATTTCTGATATTACTTTTGGGAAAAAAATTAGAATGGTTGATAGGTGCAGCAACATATGCGGAGGTAGGACTCCTTCATTATGGAGAAAGAATTGAAACGTGTCTTCTTTTGAGCCAAATATTTTGCCAAGCAAGATGGTACAATCTTCAGAGGGCTCCAGGTCTCATAAATCTATATCACAACCTTTGAAGCTAACTGGTCTTCTTGTTCATTATAGAACTAAGAGAAACCGAGGGCAATGTTTTCCTAAATCTTGGAGAACAACCACACTTCAATTAAAAAGAAGTATGGCCCATCATGCAGGTGCTAAACATACATGTTATTCACTGACACCATAGTTGGCTGAACAGTGAAAGACTATCAGGCTTACAATTGTTCTTGCACATTATCCTTGTCTGTATCTTTCACTATTTTGGACAATCTGTACATAAAATACATTCTGCTTTCTCCTACACAATTATTACAGTCTCCTTGCTCCTACATTAGCAATAACAATGCATATATTGTCCCACAAATTCAAAGCTACAAATACATTCATATGACATTTGATATTACAAAGGTCTGCCTACTCCCCAGGACCATTAACAAGCATTCTTCCAAGCAGGAATCATTGCGTATCTGTGCTTTCAGCTGCAGCTCAGTTTCCAGTAACTCCACCATCCCTCCCTCCCTGTGGGAGAAATAGGAATATCAGGAGTCACCGGACATAGGAATATCAAGTTATTGGGCATTCTGTGTTCATGGTGGATCAGCACAATCCTACTTTAAAGATATGTCCTAATAGTTGTGATGCACTAGGAAAATTTTAGAGCATTCAATGGCCTTTGACTCTCACCACCACTTTTACAGTGCTTTAATGTTAGTCATAGCTCTTAACCGTTTTTAAGATTTTAGATTTGGATTACCTCATGCATTTCTCCCAAGAAATCAGTAAAATTCAAAGAAGGACTATACACATTTATATAGCTAACCAGTAAATGCCATCTTTTATCATTGTAACCAGTAAAATAAGTTTTAGATGGGATAGAAAATCTCATACCTAAGACCCTCTCCCTCTCTTAGTGTAAAAGATCAGGAGGAGAAACTCCTGGGAACACATCAGACAGCTCTTACTGTGGGTTTTCTTTAACCTTCCTCTGAAAACATTTAGCCACTGTCAGAAATAGGATACAAAAGGTCTGATCCAGTACAGCATTTAGCATATTCCAGGATTCTTCCCCTTTTGTCCTCCCTTCTCACTGTCATTTACTATAAAATTCATGTCAAGGATATTATTTACATGATTAAAAATATAAATCTCTCTTTTAACTTCACATGAATCTGGAAAATTGTGAGGCTTAGAAGCTATCCACTATCTGATATTTAAAAATAACTGAAGACTATCAAAGGAATATATATTACATGTTCTGGAGATATCTTTAGAAGGTAGCTTTGAATCCCAGAAGGAATATCAGATACTTACTCTCAAAACCCAAAGCTTCAGGAAGGCTCTCCTAACATGCTTTAATTCCTAGCTAAAGCATGATGTTCCAGAGCAAAATGACAAATTATAACTAAGTAAAGAATATATGTGGGAGAGACTACATGATATTAAAACTCTGTATTGGCACGTAAACATGTACCCTGAGGAAGCGGCTGCAAGGACTTTGATCCCTCTGTTTTTCACTAGACAGTCAAAAAGCCCAAGACTGAATTGATTCACAGATCAATCTAAGATGTCTGGATTGAACCAATAACCGAATGACCAGACATTCACTTTTGAGTCTAGAAATGCAGCTACATGCTTGCAGTGGCCCAGGCCAGAAACCTGGGGGCACTAGAGCATGCCTTCCTGCTTGGATGGAACAGATACCTTGGGCCAAGCCTAGTCCACTCACCCTGTGAAGGGAGGTTTTCAGGGAAGATGAAAAGCATCCTGGGATGCTGGGGGACTCTAAGTTAACTTGAATCAGGAGGGGATCTGGGATAGAAGTTCAATAAAGTGATTTAACGTAAATCAGTTAAATCTGATACTATAGCCATCCAGATTTGTTTTAAACTGGTTTCAGCCATTTTGAAAACAGTTTATCTGCACTGAAATTCTGTTGTGTTACAGATTTGAACCAGTTTTGGATCACTTATACTGGTTTATGTGTAATTTCTGTTCCTAGCCATAAAGACAACTTGAACAAATCTGGAAAAAAACCCCCAAGATTAGAGGTATATGAACTCCAGCACAAGGTTTTCCAAAAATACTTGCCTAAGCTGTTGATAGAAGTGAAGAAAGGCTTTTCACACTTCTATCATTTCAGCTGAAATCTCAAATATTTTAAGATCATGAACTGCTTTATTAATCTATATTACTGCCTGTATACAATCCCAGATGACTAGCTCTTACTGTAAAGAAAATGTCAACTTTCTACCTCAGTAATAGTTCAGGATGAGTAGTACACTGGTACCTTAATAGAATGTGGTCCTTTCATAGAGAGATAACCATGAGAGGCTGTGAAAAAACCCAAGTCATCATCTGTGATTCAATTCCATATCTTACTGTGGCAGGTGAAAAACTCTTTCTGACAACTGGTTAATTTTACTTTTGATGAAGAATTGCCCTTCACTCAAAAACTACCACAGCGCACTACAGTCTGACCAATTGTCAAGGAACAGTTTTTTGACCCATCTGATCTTAATGTCTACAAACATCCAAATTACCAATGATATTTGATCTCCTATTTTTGAAGGACAATGGTAGTTTTTGTTATTTACTTTAATGTGCAGAAATTTACTTCTAGAGAATGTTGACAGATTATGTTACCTCTTCCTTCAAGGTCTAATATTATTTAGTAACATTTACATTACTCTTACACATGCTATTCATAGAATCATAGAAAATGAGGATTGGAAGGGACCTCAGGAGATCATCTAGTTCAACACCCTGCTCAAAGCAGGACCATTCCTGAGTAGATCATCTCAACTATGATAATACCAGACATAATCCCTTCCCCTACAACAAATGATTTGTAATAAATTAATTTAAATGAAACCAGCATGCATCTCAGTGTAGTATACTTGCTGGTTGATATGTACTACATATCTGAGAGCTATAGCTTACCATCTCTTCCTTAGTTTCATAGTAGCTAGGGTCAGGAAGGACCTGAACAGATCATCTAGCCTGACCCCCTGCCATAGGCAGGAAAGAATGTTGGGTTCACAAGACCCCAAACAGGTGATCATCCAACCTCCTTTTGAATCTACCCAAGATAAGGGCGAGGACCACTTCCCTGGGAAGTTGGTTCCATATTTTGGCCACCCTAACTGTAAAATATTGCCTTCTGATCTCTAATCTAAACCTATTTTCCATCAACTTATTACCATTGTTCCTTGTCACCCCAGGTGGTGCTGGGGAGAAAAGGGCTCTACCTATTTGCTGTTGATACCCCCTGATGAGTTTGTAGGCAGCTACCAGGTCCCACCTCAGCCTCCTCTTGCTGAGGCTGAACAGGTTCAGGGCCCTCAGCCTCTCCTCATAGGGCCTGTCCTACTGCTCTCTCACCAAGCAGGTGGCCCTCCTCTGAACCCTCTCCAGGCTGGCCACATCCCTTTTGAAGTATGACACCCAGTACTGGACACAGTACTCCAACTGTGGCCTGACCAAAGTCGCATAGAGGAGGAGTATCACCTCTCTGGACCGGCTCGAGATGCACCTTTGGATGCACGACATGGTATGGCTGGCCTCGGTGGCTGCGCTCTAGCATTGGCGGCTCATGTTCATCTCGGAGTCAATAATGACTTCAAGATCCCTTTCCGCCTCTGTGCTTTCAGCCTGTATGTATGCTGTGGATTCCTTCTCCCAAGCTGCAGCACCCTCCATATGTCTATGTTGAACCCCATCCTATTCTCATCTGCCCACTTTTGTAGTCTGTCTAAATCTAGTTGCAGCCTCTCTCTCCCTTCATGTGTGTCCACCTTACCCCACATCTTAGTGTCATCAGCAACCTTGGACAGTGTGCTTTCCACCCCGTCATCCAAGTTGCTGATGAAGATCTTAAATAGTGCAGGCCTCAGGACCGAGCCCTGAGGTACCCCACTGCTCACATCTTGTCAGGTTGAGTACAACCCATCCACCACTACTCTCTGGGTGTGCCCCATTAGCCAGTTTTTTACCCATCTGACTGTGCAAGTATCAATGCCACAGTCGCTTAATTTATTGATGAGCATGGGGTGAAAGACAGTGTCAAAGGCCTTCTTAAAGTCTAGAAGGACTATGTCCATAGCGACACCATCATCCAAGGATTTAGTTACTTGGTCATAAAAGGCAATCAGGTTGGTCTGGCAGGACCTGCCTTTGATGAACCCTTGCTGATTGCCCCTATGCATGATCTCCCCTGAGGGTCCCCCACAGATATGCTCCTTGATGATTCTCTCCAAGATCTTCTCAAGCACAGAGGTGAGGCTTACAGGCCTATAATTACTTGGGTCCTCCTTCCTCCCGTTCTTGACAAAAGGGACCACATTAGCCAGTTTCCAATTCCCCAGCACCTGGCAAGATGACCATGAACACTCATACAGCTGGGCCAAGTGCTCCACAATGACCCCTGCCAGCTCCTGCAACACCCTTGGGTAGAGGGCATCTGGACCTGCAGATTTAAAAATGTCTAGCCCTTCCAGAAGATCCCTAACTACAACTGTGCTGACTGAAGTCTTGATAGAACTGTTCCCAAGATTGTCCCTACTTCTGGTAGATGGGATATCCTGGTCCCTGTTCAGGAAAAGAGAGGCAAAGAAACTGTTAAAAATATCAGCTTTCTTGTCTGGCATGGCCACCAGATTACTGTTTGTGTCTTGCAGGGGCCCTACTTTGCCTGGTGCTCTCTTCTTGCTCCCAATGTACTTGAAAAGGGATTTTTTGTTGTCCTTAATCCTGGTTGCTACCCTGAGTTCCATCTCTGCCTTGGCCTTCCTAATAGCCCTCCTACACTCCTGGGCCGAGGAGGAGTACTCACCCTTGGTGATAGCTTCTCCCTTCCACTGGTTGTACGCCTTCCTTTTAGTCCTCAGGCATTCCTGTATGCCCTTGCTGAGCCTTGAAGACTCCCATTGATTTCTGTGTCAGTTTTGGAAAGGAGCGCTTGCAGTATAGGCTTTTATTTCATATTCCCTGTAAGGCAGTAATGCCAACACTGACATTTTTTTTGATGAGCACTTGAAGGGAAAAATATTAGTAACATTATAGTTCAGTGGAGGGAGAAGAGCTAGGATTGTAGGACAGAAGACACTGATCAGAATCCTATATAATTACTCTAGGTCACAATTCACAAGTCATGACAGTCAGATGACGGAACATACAACCAGATGCAAGTTGATCAACAACAGGTTGTGAATTGGGTTAAGACATTCCAGTGCCCACAGAATTAAGCAGGGATGCCGCTAATTACATAAGGAAGGAAAGAATAGACTGCTCTTTTTTTTTCAAAATATCCTGGAATAAATAATATAACTCTTGACTGGTAGATGCAGAATGGAACTTCTGCTAGCCTCATCAAGGACATAGGACCTTTAAAATGAAGCAACAATGTTTGCAATAGTTAAAAAAATATGTAATTTACAGTTAGAGTTCCAGAAATCATTTTTCATACATTCTTTTACCACAGTGAGCAGAGTAAAACCAGTTTCTAATGATGGACAGCTTTTACCCTGCCTCGTAAGCTGCAAACCCAGTGGAAAATTCCAATGTTTAAAAGGCAAACCTGGTTATGACTGTGAGAACGATGATAATAAAACCTACAGTTCTATTTACAGTTTGAGAGTTTTGAAAAAGGCTCAGTTTTTAGTTTTCCTAAAACAAGTAACAAAACATTAACATTAATTAATGTTCTTAAATATTTTCTTGCCCTCCTTTAAGCCTCTCTTGATATCATTGTTTATGTCAATAATTATTTGTCATAAACCACTAAATAACCTTGCTGCAAATAAATCTGATTCTATGTGAAGTCCATACCTAAGACTTACTTCCTACCTATATCCACAAAAGGAAATGTCACAACAGAAAAGAAAACAGACAACTGGACTGAATATCCCTAATATTTTTCCAACATTTCTGCATTTTCAGAAATAAAATAGAATAGTCCCCTTTCCCCTGGTATTTCGACTAAGACCAAGTAAAACTATAGTTGATAAAAATACTCAGAAAAAATGGAGGGGAGGAGGGAAATGGAGGAGGGGATCAACCAATTAAAAAAGACTAGTTTTCCTTTGTGAGCCACATGTAAACTCACACTTAATTTGAAGTATTGGTGTTGGTTTAGATTCGAGTTAAATTTAGGTCTAATTGATTCTAGCTGTCTCTACCACAGTTGAATTGTTAGTTTCAAAAAAGGGATGTAAACTAGATTGATGCCCTTTATGATATACCTTTAGTTCTCCATTTCAGTATTTTGGATACTTTCATTGTTGTCTGACTGAGCAAACCAAATGCTTTCAGTTTACAAGTTAACGTGATCAGCTAATGATTGTCTAATTTGTTCTTTAAAAATAGTCAAGAAATAATTTTGACAGTTTATCCTCTCATAATTCATAACTGTGTTAGCATTTAATGGAGTGACCCTGGGCTTTCAAAACTGTATACATCTCTCATTTAGATAGTCTATAAAGTACTGATCTATGCTGCCTTCTGTGTTAGCTCTTGTGAGAGTCAATTACTAGGATCTGGTCAGTCTTCTAGGAGACTAGCTTTTTCCATTATCCTTGAAAGTCTTACACATACATTCCTTATAAAATGAATTAAAATACTTACAGTTAAAATGTATTATTAAAGTTAAGTTAGTAATAGTGATCTCAACTAAACTAAGACTAAAACAACAGAACTATCAATTAAAAATCAGATCAACAAGAGAACTACTGTACTAGATTAAATAAATAATCTAATTAACTAAGCCTTATGCATTCTAAAATTTATTTTAGGGAGGAATCTATCTATTTGGTTATAAATTTGTACTGAACAATATTAAGAAAGTACATACAATATATTAATCAAATAACTAAATTATCTGTGTCTTATTATATCATCAAAAATTATTAGAAAATTTTCCCTTAGATTTTATTCCTTGTGCATTGGTCTTTCATGTCTTTCTTCTTTCTCCATAACAGAGATATTCTAGCAAAGACTGTAAAGCAGTCTTTATAAACAGAAATTTGACAGCTATTATTTACTAAAAATTACAGGTGATAGCTCAAGCGTCTAAGGGTATTTTTAATGCATAAAACACAGAGCACATTCTATGGACCCACTTTATAACATATTCAAGGCTATTTACAGACAAAGAGTTTCTTTTGGATAGCTTTTCCATGTGGATTTCTCAGTGTTCACACACGCATTCACACACAGACAAACACACACAAAAATTAAATTCTCTTTCCATACCCTAAAAACGAAAAAGGTTAAATAGACTGAGTTCTCTCCTAGCAGTTAAAAAAAACCCAACAAAACCCAACAAAAAAACCCCCAAAACAAGCAAGTAACAGAAACAAGGACAATAAAATATTTAAGATAAAGAGGAATTTACTAACTCTTTATGACACTCATGGAATAGGACATGAAATTGAAGTTAAGGAGCCAGACTATGATATTCTGTTGATCTAGTAGTTCTTATTAGTGGGCTCCATTAGGTGCAGAGAGAGAACTGTAATGATTGAGCTATCGATGTCACAACCTACTTTGCTCAAGTTGATCCTCAGCCTTCTCTCAGATGGTTTACTGACCTGAAAAATGAAGTTGCCATAAACCCATCTAAAGGGTGCCCCCAAAGCCCCAAGTTCCTCCTTGTTCTCCCAAGGAGCAAACCAAGGCTTGTCTTGGAATAACTCCTTGTACCCACAAGCTGCAGCTCCACTGTCCTTATACCAGATCTCACACTGATAGCAAGGGAATCTCTGCCAGCTCCAGGTTTGTAAATCCCTTTGGGTTGTAAAAGAAAAGTTAGGTCCCCGTTTCCATAGAATGGGCTAGCTTGGATATGATTTGCCCAGAGATCACTTTTTACCACAGATAAACAATAAGGCAACAAAACAACAAAAAGGAGTTATTTTACAGGATAAGAATCGTACAAGTTAGTAGACCATAAGCTTGAAGACAGAACAAAAAGACAATTAAAATGTCTTACCCTCTCATCTGGCTACCACCTAGCCACTTGAGAGTCCTGCCAGTATTTTCAGAGACCAGCCTTCCTGATGATTCTGCCAGCCCTGACTGTTAGGGACCTAGACTTTTCCAAAGCTTGAGACTATCTAAAGACCAGCCTGATCTCACAGATAACCGCTCAGGATGTGTATAGACAAAAAGGGTTTTAAAATACACTTCTTCGATTTAGGGCTGATTAAACCCCTGTGTCATGAATACACCATGCTGGCTTCCCTACCTCTCTAGCATGGAGGGGAGGGTGAACTGCCAGCAGGCAGAACAGTCCCTGGGCTGCAGGGGGGGCTGGTGCTTCCTGTGCGGCAACTGTGGGTCCTCCCCCAGGCGGCACCTGCCCACAGGCACTCGGCTCACAATACACCTGTGAGGCCTGCAAGCACCAACACCATTTAAGCAGTGCAAAAGCATTTAGTTCGCTTTAAAGTGTCGTGCACACACACCCCTCTCATTTTGTCTACACACAGCCTTAAATACTTTTAAAGACAGCCCCCTCCATCAGCATTGTCCCAATTTCTTGTGAGGCTCAAAATCCTCTAGAAATGTCTCTCCGTGGGGCATCTGACATTCCTCTGACTGATGGATTATTTCATAGAGAAGTAGGGCTGGAAGGGACCTTCATAGGTCATTTAGCCCAACCCCTTTTCTCTCAGATGCCTTTGCTATTGTGGTGTTGTTTATCCCATTATAAGCAGACAATAACTTGGGTGCCTATCCTATGAGCAGCCCCTTCTATCTACCTTTGTAAGTGGCAATTGTCCTTTTCCTAAAGATGAAATGACAAGAAATACTTTGTTTCCTCTTCTCAATTTTCCTTAAGTGTTCATCCCTCAATTCCCTTGACTAAACATTTTCCTTACAGATAGCGTAGCAGTCTATACAATTGATACAACTGACATGGGAAACAACATGACATTGGCTTCCAGTGAGACCATGCATAACATATAAGTGAAACAAAATACAATCTGTATGGCACCCCACTCCTCTCGAAATATAATGGGGTTCATGACAGTCAGTTCTTAGCCTTATCTGCCATTCTTATGATTTGTAAGCCAGTCTATAAAATTAATCCATTTACTCTGAATGTTTACTGCTCTACCGTAATTTCAGTAGCAGCAGAATCAATTCCCCTGACTTTGAAGATTTAATTTCAGTAAGAAATAGTTCATCCTTTTGCATGTAAACTCTAAACCAATTATTTTGGCTGGAAGGCCACTTAATGAGTTTCAGTGAGCTGTTGAGTGTCACAAGAATAGTCCCACACCTCAACAGATTTTCCACCCCCTGGTTGCCATCTTGGGACCAGAAGTCCCTCCCCTTGCCCTTGAAATACTTCTTGGGGCGGGGTGGGGGAGGTTGCCATCCTGGAACTGAAAAAAAAATCATATACTAAAACTCAAACATCTACTATAACATTTTAATTCTATTTTTTTAAAAATTGCCCTGGTTTGTGTGTGTTTGCTTAGTGTATATACACAGACAATTATATAATAACTCAAAATGAAGTGTTACTGTTGTATAGTGTGTAGGGGTGTGTGTGAGGGAGTATGTGTGGTGTGGTTGGTGTGTGTGTGTGGTGGAATGTGGCTGTGAATGGGGAATGTATCAGGGAGGATGTGGGTGAGTATGGATTTGTGGGAGGCTGTGGGGTTTCTGAGTGGTGGAGGGTGTGAGTGTGCATATGGTGGGATGTGCTTATGAGGGCCCCTGCTACACTCCCTCCTATGGTGCACAGCTAGTGTTGTGCACATCCAGTGGCAGCAGCAGGTAGTGGGCCTTCAGGGCACTGATGGTCCATGCAGGCAGATCTCCACCAGTTATGTACAGTGTGAGGTTCCAGCCAAGTCCCAGGAACTGTATACAGTAGCAGGGAGTAGAGTCAGGCGGCCGTGGCTTCATCACATGGGGCTCCCCACAACTCATGTACAGCCTCTGGGACTTGGCTAGAACCCCACATGATGGAGCTAGTGGCTTGGTCGCACTCTCTGTTGCCACATGCAGATACCAGGACTTGACCTCAGCAGCAGGGAATGGGGCTGAGCCAGCCTAGCTCCATTGCACAGGGCTCTGCACCACTCTCAACAGCATCCTGGGAGCTGCATATGGTGACAGAGATTGGGAAAGGCTGCCAACTCCATGCAGGGCTCCCCTTAGCAGCACATGAGCCCTGGAAGCTGTACATAAGCTGCATGGAGCAATGTGTGATGGACCTGGCCTCATACAGTCCTGGCCCCATGCATCTGCTGACCTGGACTCCAAGCTCTCACTGCCCTCCCTGAGTGTGGGCCCCACACTTCAGGCTCCACACTCCTGCCAGCTTTGGCCTTGTATTCCAGGCTCCCATCCATTTGCAGCTTTCCTTCACTCACCACCGCTTCCCTACCTGCTGCCTGGAGTGCTGCAGCAGTGACAGGAGAAGGAGCCACTGGAGGCCATGGGAGCCAAGCAATCCCCAGCAGCAACACCGCTTGGAAGCTGTGCATGCTGGCTGGGGTCAAGGTCCACCCATGGGCGAGGGTGGGAGGACAGTGCACTGCCCTAGCAGGAGTGGGCAGGGCTTGGCCCCCTGTGGAGCACAGCAGGGGCAGCCAAAGGCCAGGCTGGATGCTATTAATTGGTGGGCAATCATCCATGGGCCAGATGAAATTAGCTGGCAGCCTAGATCCCTTGGGCTGTATTTTGCCCACCCCTGCTCTAAACTGTACTGAAAGATCAAATATATAAAACAATTTAAAGCAAACAACTAAGGGTGCTTATACACATGCTCGGTGGGGGGAGAGGGGCATTTTAATTAGGGTGATTCACAGAGAGCCACTTTAATTAAAATACAGCAGCAATATGTGCATTAAAGACCCCTCCCCCCCACACATTTCACAGTGGCCTTGAGTTGCTTTAACTAAACTAACTAGCTCATTTGATGATCTTTAGTTAAATTGCTCCCCGGAGGGCTTAATACATGTGATGCTAGAATGGTCTAATTAGAATTAAGCTCAGACTCAATTAATCGAGTCTGCTCCAACATGCAGCCTAAAACACCAGTCAAGTAAGTCTAAGAGTAACTGACAAATAAGTCACTTCTTACTTACACTAAGTCCACTTGAAGCCAGTCTGCTGGTGTAAGGTGACCTTCAAATGGGAAGAAATTAAACCCTTTTATTTTGACAAGTAGAAAGATAGACTACTTGATTTAAAATGAAAATTAGGCCTTTTGGATTTTATTCTATGAACTTTTCGAATATTGTATAATGCACAAAGTCACATTCAAACAAACACTGCCAAGATGCGACAGTCTAGTTTAGTATAATTTTATACCCTCATTTTACTGTAATATAGATTAATTCCTTTTATATGACCCATTACTACTTTATCTTCATTTTAATGAGGATATTAAATCAATGTTTTTCTTCTTAACATTTGATGTAACAGAAGATTGAAACAGAGCACACCCACAGGCAGTGAAAAAGTCCTTATAGTGTACTTCTATTTCAAAACCAGCTTTTGTCCCCATTCTTTCAGAGAATCAGCTACTAATAGGTAATCGGTAAAGAACCCTGTCATACTGGAAGATTATACATTCAGTTTTCTAACCAACCTTTATAGAAACTAAAAGCGTGCTGCTTTTTTCCATCTTTGCTCTTTCCTTGTCATACACTTGAAGAGACCTAGCTGGCTGCTCTGCTGTGTCTTCATATGCAAATTGGTCCATTGTATTCTTGATGACTTCCCCTGGGGCTGAGTTGCCCCACCTTTGCTCCCAGATGTAAGTCACCATTCTTAATCTATGCTTTCCCAGGGTGGAAGAGTGTATAAGAAAGGGAAACTGAGGGACTGAACATGAATGTGAAAACCCCACAATTAAACCCACAGCAACTATAAATAAATGCTTTTCATTCACAGCCTTGGGCCCCAGGGGTTTTAGTGTCTCTGCATCAAATAGCCCCATACTCAAGTCTTACTTGAGCCCGGGCAGATAAAGCCTTCCCTGCTTTGTGGGGCAGATGATTGAAAATGAAGGGCAAGACTGAGGGGTTAGTAATAGAGGAATACTAGAGGAGGGATGGAGTCTGGGACTAAGAGACATGCAGAAGGAAGAAGCCTCTGATTTTACCTCTCCTGGTGCCTCTGGGTGGGAAGGGCTCTGAGCTCTGGGGATTCCACTTTGTGCAGAATCAGCATCAGCTCCAGTGCTTCCCGAAAAACACAGTGCTCTGCGGTAATTCTTTTTTTTGTGCTGGTGAAAGTTGGGGCAATAAAAGGTCCAGTCCCTCTGTTTCTTTCTGCCTAAAATTCGATACAGCATAAGCAATGGCAAGATAATAAGCAAGATTTCTTCTCAGCTCCAAGTCTTTGAATGGAGAAATAGGCTTTTGGGTACACAGGGAGTTCCAACTTCTTGGTCAATTCATAGCTTCCTGCCATGCCCTGACCATCAATCTGGTCCCAATGATCATGTGAACATTAGTCCACTGAGAACTGGACTGATCCCCTGCTTTCCTCTGTCCTCTAACCAAGCAGTCAGCAGTTAGTATACATAGGCAATCATTGATCCTCTGGATCATGGCATACTCTAACAGGTATTGGTCCAGTGCCTGATGAATCTGCTTGTGGCTGCCAAGCCCAGTGCAAGAGTGAGACAGTTTGTTGCCACTTTCACAGATCCATTTGTTATCTGAGTTGGAGTCCAAGATTACATCATGTTGTTTTCTTCTTTCTTGTGTTGCTCCATCCCCTAGATCAAAGCCGTCTGCACGTGTCTTACCACCATAGAGGGCGACCCCACTTTCTAGAGCTGTCTCAAATCTTTCTATACGAAATATTCTTGGGGATAGAGTATCCTCCCATTCTCCTGACATGTCTGAGTCATCACAACCTCCTCTTCTTGAAAGTGAAGTCTTAAAACAGCAGCAGAGATGGCTCTGACTACTGATAGGTTTGAAGATAAATGCCATCATTGGTGTTCTTGAAGGCATGAAGAAGCAGCAATGAGAAGTGGATGTTACAGAGCAGGCTGCTAAGACACACCTCTGTTCCATCCCATGGCTGATGTCAAAGGCAGTGGATGCTTTGTTTTCATAAACTACACAGTTGCCTTCATACCTTGGTGTAATAAGAAAATGATGTTCTACAGTTTGTGGGGACAAACCAGTTTCCTCAGAACAAGAAAAAGGCCCTGTCTTTTGACTGTATGGAAGGCCTTTGCCAAATCTATGAAGGCTGTGTACAATGGTATTTCTCTATGCTTCTCTTGTAGTTGCTTGTCCAAAAGTATCCTTGTCAATGGTGAAGCATCCTGAGCAGAAACTGTATCTACTTTCAAGATAGATTATTTCATCTAGAGATAGCAGCCTAGGGAGCATAATCTGAGTTGCAACTTTTCTGATGATGTTCCAAAGGGAAATACCTCAATGGTTGTCACAGTTGCTTCCCACCCCACCCCTTGTTTTTGTCTAATTGTACAAACCAAGCATATTTGAAATGTTGTGGTACTGGTTCCTCTTTCCAATAGGGTGATATAACTTCATGGAGCTTTCAAAGTTATTTGTGGTTGGCACATTTGTATATTTCAGCAGGCAAGTAGTCACTGCTAGATGCCTTCTTCCCAGGAATGGATGTAATGGCTTTCTGCAAATCTTTTAATATAGGCTTGCTGTTCAAATCCATCATAACTTCAGACTGAGGTCATTTGTTGAGATCTTCCTGTTTGATTTCATTCTCAATGGAATATAGAATTCCTCAGTGTTCAGTTCAATGCTTGAACTGCTTTTGCTTATCAGCGATGACATTTCCATTGAAGTCTTTCAGTGGAGTTGGTTTCTTCCAGACTGGACCAATCGCTCACTTGATGCCTTCATACATTCCATGGCTATCACTAGCATCAGCTGCTTTCTGAATATCATCAGAGTTTCAGCCAAAAAACTTGGGCACACCTCCTAGCCTCCTTTTTCAGGTCTGAGCCTTTATCAGTTTTTTCAGAGATGTGGTGTTGGGAGGTTTCTTGTAGCTGGTTAGTGCTGTTCTTAACTTTTGTTCTTAACTGGTGGTAGATAGAAGGGTTTCAGAGTGCTCTTCAAGGCAGACTCCATTTGTCTTGATTTTTTGACAAGTGCTGTTGCAGCAGCATTGTACATAGTAGTTTTTAAGTTTTCCCAAGCCTCAGTGGCTGAGTTGTTAGGTAAGCTTCCTTTCACAGCTTCTTCATTGAATGTTCTGCATCCTTCTGTGTCTTAGTTTGGCTGATATCAAACTGAGAACAAATGGTAGTTTTGCTATGGTGGATCTTTCTAGCATTGATTCTGACTGCAGCAGACTAAGGCATGGTCAGCACTGGCCCCAAGTGCTGGATCAGAACCTCCATCCAGCCCACGGTCAGACCAGGCACTCCCCATCTGACTAGTTGGAAAGAAGGTTGAGAATCACTGGTCTAGGTGACCTTTTGAAGTCCTTTCTAGGCCTGCTTTTCTACAGTTCCATGGTTCTTCTACACTCATGTTGATTAGATTCAGATTGTAGTTTATGTTCACAAAAACCAAAACTAACAAAACCGAATGAATTAGAATAGAATAAATGGTGAAGTGGACAAAAATATATTTTAAGATGCCTTTCCTCTGTAAGACATATGGAAAAGACTCAGGGAATAAATAAGAATACTGTAACATCCACAACTCTACATGAAGCACAAGCATGAAACTTTAAGTGCATTCAAGGAGGGTTAGATGGAAAAGTAGAAATTATTGATCTCTCATCTCAGAGCGTCAGTCACCAAATTTTGTATAATCTGAAATCCTTTCTATACAGTCATGCACACTGTACAAAGAAGGCTCTGCCATTGCTACATACTCCATGAGATTCAGTGCCTGTTCTCTGTATTAACTTTTATCAAATAAATATACAGCAAGTCTGCTAAATGTCAACATTAGAGAATATGCAATTTTGAGAATAGAGTGCATTGCTTTATTCATTAATATGAATTCCTAGAAAAGTCTGACAACTTTACATATCAGCCGAAGTAGTTGTTTTTACAAGAACATTTATCAAAATTCCCTGGGTCTTACTGTCCTCCCAGCCCCCTTCTTACAAAGTTTCAGTTGATTAAGCTTTGAAGATGCAAAGAATTTAAAATACTGCACATGCTATTCTCTAAAAACCTGAATTGAAAGACATTAGATTTTGCATTATTATCACTTTATAGCAAGTACAGTCTTAAAAGAGACTTGGATAAATTTAATAGCATTACATAGTACTCCTGTATAATAACTCCAGTGTGTGATGGATTAGCTGATAACAACAATCTTGAATAACATTATTCACATAGATATTTCTGGATGTTGATTATATGGTCAAGGTGAGAAGAGAATTCTCTCAAAAAAACGGATTTAGAAAGTACGTTAATTGATTTCTGAACATTTTTTCTCCCAGCTCTATGAACAAATAACTTAACATGTACAGGAGTGCAGTTTTTGTTTTGTTTTTAAGGTTCCTTAAATGATCTGTTAAATTTATTTTAAAATATTTTATTTTCAGGAGAACCTTAACAAATTATTGCTCTCCTTAGGCATAATTAGGCTTCGTACCTCAAACAGAATCTTTTTTTCTCCAAAAATGTGTGTCTTCCATAAATTTCTAGAGTTCTTTTTGAGATAGGTCTTTATTAAATACTTTTAAACTGTGAGGTCTTCACTGGGAAAATTGATTGCTTAATTGTGTAGGACACAACCATTTGGAAGAAAACCTAGAATTCTTAAAGCTTATTTGCTAAGTTTTTTGTTGTAGTTCTCTTAATGGACACTAACATGTAGGAAGTTTCTCCCATCTCACTCCTTTAAATCTTACCAATCCTTTACTAAGGGATTAAAGAAAAAAGTCACAGTGGCAATTTGATGAAATAATTTTGAGAGTGTGTGTCAAGTCTTACCATTTTTCCCCTAAACATTTAATTAGCTGTCCATAATTATTATTGATAGCAGTTGGCACTCTGTGTGACTGATATAATTTAATATTATATTTGTAAAATACAAATTTTTATGTTATCTTGCACAAGTTGCAATGAAGCACAGATTTTTTTTGACATTTATTACACAAAAGTGCATTGCACTTCAAAATTGGGGAAATCAGTTTAAATCTCTTTCCATAAGACAAAAAAGTTCCCCAATTTATATAAATTGTGTTATGTCTACTGCTCCCTCTCCCAGCCTTGAAAAAACTTCTTCAAAAATTGAAATTCATAGGACTTCGACTACAGCAAATACTATATATCAGTGACTAGTGATGGGCTCTAGCATTCATACTGAACTGAATTCATTTTGTGCTAACACAATGAAGCAGGAAAGAAGATCAGGAGTGTCTGATTATACTCCCTTTGAACTGAATTCCTTATTTTTAAGCATATGGCATAGGGACTTCACTCAAAAATGCATGCTGAAGTTATGCACTCAGGGATAATATCCAAAGAAAATGCACAAGATGCACAAAATCTGGATTCAGCAAGTGCAGTTTAAGAGTGACTTCCCAGAGCTATGAATCCTGTCTTAAACAGTCTACTTCAAAGCTTTTTAGAAACTGTAGTCCTTGCTCAATAAAAATTGGCTAGGTTATTTGATAATTCATCACATAACAAATAGTAAGACACCAGCGTTGCTCAGTTTTATGTAAAAATATATTATTAAAATAACTAAAAGGGAAAAGACAGCTAACCACAACAACTTGACATTATTGTCCATAACATTCTCATTAAAAAGCTAAGGAAATACAAAACTAGGTGAAAGTACCATAAGGTGGATATGTAGCTGGTTGGAACGTCATGCTCAACAATAAGTCATCAATGGCTCAGTGTCTAGCTGGGAGGAGGTATCAACTGGAGTTATCTAGGGGACTGACCTGGGTCTGGTATTGTTCAACATCTCCATTAATAATTTGGGATGACTGGACTGAAAACACATTTAGCCAATTGGTGGATAACACCAAGTTATGTACAGTTGCAGATACTTTGGAGGGTACAGGCAGGATCCAGATTGACCTGGATAAACTAAAAAAAAGGTGTGCAATCAATTAGATAAAATTCAACAATGACTAGTGCAAAGCCTTGCACTTGGGATAGAATAACTGCATGCAAATTATAGACTGGGGAATGATTTGCTAGGTTGCAGTGTTTCAGAGAAGGGCCTATTGGCTGCAGTAGATCATTGGTGCCCAACCTTTTCACCCCAGATGCCAAATAGACAGTGCCAGGTTCATCTTTAGGCTGGATCCAGTCAGTTGGCTCAATCTGGCATGTAGGGCCAGTGTGGCTAGACCCTGATCTGTCTCTGAGTGGAAGAGATTTGGGAAGAATCCCAGTTCTGATCCAGATGCATAGGGGAGGTGGTGTGGAGTGGCCCCAATCCAGATGCACTGAGAGGGGGAAGGGAGTGGCCCCAATCCAGGTAAAGTGAGATGGGTGGGGAGTGGGGATCCTGATCTGGATGCATGGGTGAGAAAATGTTCTGGCCTTGATCTAGATGTTTGGGGAGGGAAGGGGGGACAAGGAGCATCCCAGCCCAATCCAGATGTGTTGGGGGCAGCCGTAGCCCTGATCCTGCATGACAGTGTCCCTGGTTGGGCTGGATCTGGCTGCTTGGAACTTCTACTACTCTCCAAATGCCAATTTTTACAACCTATGATGATCCCTGTAGGCCAGAATGATGTGGCTCCATGGACTGTATTTGGCCTGCAGGGCAGGGGCTGAGTGCTTCTCAGTAGGCCATAAATTGAATATGGGCCAGCTGTGT
The DNA here is from genome assembly GCA_030014935.1 of Caiman crocodilus. Lineage (NCBI taxonomy): Eukaryota > Metazoa > Chordata > Crocodylia > Alligatoridae > Caiman > Caiman crocodilus. The sequence continues at coordinate 37,414,486 of JAGPOW010000229.1, forward strand.
CCTCTTGCTGCAAAAAAAGGGCAACAACATAATAGGAATATTCCTTGAAAATCAAGTGAAGTGATTCTTCTGCTCTATTCAGCATTGGTGAGCCCTCACCCAGAGTACCATGTCCAGTTTGGGGTGCAACACTTCAAGAAGGATATGGACAGTTTGCAAAGAGCCAAGACCAGAGCAACAAAAATGATTAAGGGCCCAGGAGGCAAGATGTACCAGGACAGGCTGGAAGAACTAGGGTTTAGCCTGGAAAAGAGAAGAATGAGTGGGGGATTTTATAATAGTCCTCATCCTTTCTATAATCAATCTTCAAGTAAATTTCTTCTGTGGCCACAAACGGCAGGACTAGGAGCAATGGCCTTAAGCAAAGGCAGGGGAACTTTAGGTTAAAGATTAGGAGGAACTTTCTGACTTTCTGACCTAGAGAAGTTGTGAAATCTCTATCTTCGGAAGTTTTCAAGTGCAGGTTAGATGGACAGTTGGCTGAGGTGGTTCAGTTAGGAATAATCCTGGTTCGAGTAGAACTAAATGACTTCATGAGGCCAGGTCCAACCCTCCTTTCCTATGATCATAATAATTTAATTGTTGAATTTGAGAGGAAGTGTTACCTCTGTGGGGAATGTTCTTAAAGATAGTAAATTCCAACACATTGTTTTCTTTTAACAGTTTAAAGATTTAGATTTTGGATAAATGTTGTTGCTTGTTGGAAGCTGAGGATACTACTGGTTGCACAGATAAAATCTATTTTACATTCCCTAGAAACAGAGAGCAGCTGCCTTTGAAAGATACCATTTATACCAAAGGAAAATGTTATACATTATCAAAAATATTATAAAAATAATTAAAAAACATCCACACCTGAATGAGGGCTAAAAATGAGGCAGGTCAGCTAGCCATCCAATGTATATATTAGATAATTAAGCACATTCTATGCCCTTGGTAAACTCCTTCTTGTAATCTCTCTCTCACAGTCAACAGCTTACAATGGTCACTTTTTCTAATCCTTCAAAAATTGGGAAAGGAAAAACAGTCACTGGTTGTTGTTAAATCCATCCTCTCATCTCATCCACTATAAAATGTTCTTTCTGAATCTCTAATAATTTTACAGTGCGTGTAGACAGTTCTGCTGCAGATGTTTTCCCAGGGATTGCAGACATTGGATGCTCACTAAAACTGTGACTGATGGCAAGTCTACAGTCAAAGTGGACAAAGGGAAAGGTATCACTTAAAATCATAATCATAGTGCACAACTCAAGAAACTTTGCAAATCAAAAAATTATATCCAGACTATTGACTGGATCTATTTAAATCTTTTCCCACTTTGCGGTTGCCATCTCTTTTAATGGAAATGACATGCCAGTTTTGCTCAAGAAAAAAAAAATACTTTCAAATGAATGCTTTTGTGACAAAGTGGATTGTTAAACTGTCTTCTAAGTCATGCTGCTTGACCATTAATTATATAAGTATGGAAGAGAAACATTAAAGATTCATGTTTCCTATTTTAACAAGTGCTAGCTTGTCACAGATGTCAGTATTGTAGGCACTGAGACAGAGTAAATACATGAAAACTGTAGCTCTGACAATGACCATTTTCACACTCCACAGGCAATTCATATTTAGATTACCCTATTTGAAAGGGCCTGAATATAGATTTTCATCCTCTTTTTATCTGCCAGTTGTCCACAAATTTCTCAGGGAAAAATGTGAACCTTGGTAATCTCATCATTCTTTGCGTATGCAATATGGAACTTTCTGTCTGTGCAAGTGAAACAGTTTTCCCCTTACACTTCTGAAAGCCAAATATTTTGTTCATTATAAACTTACAGTTGCAAACAGTATATTTATAAATATGCTTCATTGGAGTTTTCACCCATATTACTAGTAACTTGTGAGCCCATCTCCATCCTCTCTATAATCTCCTTTCAAGTATTCAAAGATTTATCAAATTCATCCCCCACTCCAGTCTTCTGTTCTGTAGGCTAAATAATCTATTCTTTCAACCTCTGTAAGTCTTGCCTCTGAGGCCCATGATCATTTTTGTTGCCCTATGTGGACTCTTTCCAAACTTTCCACATCCTTCTTGAAGGGTGGGGCTTAAGACAGGACAAAATACTCCAGGTGAGGCATCTCCAGAATCACTTCCCTTGATTTGCAAGTGACACTCCTTTTAATACAATCCAGTATGATGTTGGCTTTTTTTTCTATTGAACATACCTGATGACTCATATTCAGCTTAGGATTCATCATAACACCCAGGTCCTTCTCTGCAGTTTTGCTGTCTAGATAGTCATTCCCCAGTCTTCATTTGTGCACACAGTTATTCTATCCTGACTGCAGGATTTGCACTTGTCTGTTGAATTTTCTTTGGTTGATGGTAGACCATGTTTCTAGTTATTCAGGTCAATTTGAATCCTACCCTCCAGAATATCAGCAGCTCTATATAACTTGG
>JAGPOW010000229.1:37417331-37429001 GCA_030014935.1 Caiman crocodilus
TCATCTGCAAATTTGCTAAGCATGCTTTCAGTCTCATCATCCAAATCATAATGAAGATGTTGAATAGTACCAGACCCTGGACAGACCCCTGGAGAACTCCACTTGATACCTCTGCCCAACTAGACAATGAGCCATTGAGGATTACTCACTAAGATTACCTAACCAGTTACATAACCACCTTAAAGTAATTTTGGTTAGTCTATATTTCCTTAGCTTGTTAATGAGAATGTTGTGGGAGACTGTCAAAGGCCTTGCTAAAGTCAAGGTGTACCATTGTGCACTGCTCTACCGTCATCCACAGAGTCTGTCATTTTATCATAGAAGGAAATCATATTGGTCAGCCACAACTTGCTATTGATAAATGCATAACTGTTCCTGATTACCCTGTTCTCCACTAAGTGCTTCAGAAGAGATTTCTTGTCAGGGAATCTTTCCTGGTATACAGGTTATGAACTTCTTTGCATTTCTACTCTTACTTGAAATAGGACCAAAAAAACAGGCTAGCCTGGAACTTACTAAAGGAGATAAACTGCATAAAGTATTTTCAGAGGTAAAAATTCAGAACTGAAAGAAAAGCAAAGGGTTACAGATTACATTGAAAGTCAAATACTTGGTCTTGGATTAGACAGGACATTGACATCAGTTTCATAGATACTTTGTAACCCACTGAGACTTATAGTGGAGAAACTAGGTTGTCTCAGTTCAAATAGTGGGGAAAAAAATCCTATTTTCATTGACAGAAAAACTCCCTGGGAGGTATATTTGGCTCAGGATAACATCATAGCACAGTCAACCTGAGTGCCCCAGCTCTGATGGCATTGCAAATTTACTCCCAGAAAAGAGACTGAATTTTCCAAACTTGGATCAAGCCCTGGACAGGCAGTTTGGAGTCAGTCACTGATCTGACTCTAGCTTTATATAGCTAATAGACAGCAAAAGAAAGGAAATCCCACCTGAACTGACAGATGACTTACAAAAATGTTGTAACCATTCAATTAGACCTGGATCAAGATCAGGAAATAGAAGCCAAAGACACTTTTGAGGTTGCTGAATTTGACACAGAATTTGAATATTTGCTTGCAACTGTTTACTACAAGAGGTAATAGATGCTTGCCGAAGAAGTTGATTGCCATGAATCCTCAAAGTATAGCTATATACCTAATAAGCATGATGAAAAAGGAGCTCCTAATTGGATTCCTGAAGTTATTGAAAAATTAGAAAAACATGATAAAATTTAGTCTCCCAAACAAGGGAAACTGGCAATTATGCAAAACTGAAAGAAGCAGTTCAGTTAACACTGATACAATGAGAAAACTGGCCATAAAAAGCAAGGCAACCAAGACAACACCCAAAGTGTCTAACGAAAAAAACTCCTCCAGGTAAAAAGTGACCATAAAGTTGAAGAGGCAAAGGTTGGAAACAGAGGACAAATGGGAGTATGGTGGCTGAACGCTTAATAAGATTATGAAATGTGCAGGGATAGCTGACACTACGATCAAACATAGCAGTTATCCAACCAGATCTGCTAAAAAGGGTAAGGAATAAGGAGTGGAAAATTGAACAACAAATTGCTTGGAAGTGGAAACCAGGACTGGGGAGATGTGCACTTGACCAAAAATAGGGAAAATATATTTGAAAATTGGACTTCTGTAATTCATGGAAGAAGTCTAGATGGCTAAATTACTAGAAGGACCAATAATAGGTTTGAATTTTATTATGGTTAATTATTGTGTAAATCAACGTCAGAAAAAAATGTATTGTGCAGACTATAAAAATTCCTCTTGAAAATGTGGTTGATAGAAATGGCATTGTCATGGGAAGTGACAGATGTAAATTCAAACTCTCTCAGGGTTACGTGGGATTAGAATTTAGGTCACTGCCCTTTTGAATAAATCCTTTGAATAAGTGTTGCTAAGCCACTGGGCAAAAGTTGATCACTGGACAATAGTTGATTACTAAGCTTGATCTCAACGCAATGTCAAAGTGTTGCTCAGGGTGGTTTTTCTCCAACTACTGATTACATGGAATTTATACACTTTCTCAGATAAAACTGGACTATAACAAAGTGTTAGTTGTATTGCATACCAGGTGGCCAAATGTCATTAAGCTTGTATCATTTTTAATCTGTGCTAGATATGAGCTCTGAGCATTCCTCAGGATGATGTGCTATGTTACAGTTGGGAGTGCTTTATAGGTGGTGTCAAAACTTAGAGACTGATAGCTTTCATCCCCAAACTTGAGTCCCTAAACTTTGGCTGGTCGCTTTTGTTGAAAAATAGCAAGATGCTATTGTTTAAGAGCTGATAGATAATGTTTATCACTGTAGTATCTTGGCACTTAGGGTCCAATCTAAATCCCAAAGCAAAGAGTTCCATCAACTTTGAGGGCCTGATCTAAGCCCCAGTAGAAAGAAACAAGGAGGACTTTATCCAGACCAGAAGAAAGAGAAAGCAGGATTCCACCTTTCTTTCAAATAACATATTTATGGAAGGACCCCAACAAGTTGGAAGATATGTATCCTCACCTTGGCAGCTTGGAAGTTAAGGACTTTGACTGACTAGAAAAATGGCTTGTGTATCACTGTGTGAATGGGGTCAATCAAAGCAGCATGAAAATATAAAAAAGTACTAGATCTCTTTGACTAATACTAGGTCAAATAAAACCAAAATTACTGAGGAGTGCTTCTTGGGCAAAAATATATTAACTCTCTCTTTAGCAAAGCACCTGGAAATTCAGGCATGTAAGAATTCACTGTTTGCTTAGGTTATGGGCGGACAGTAATTTGGGCTGGAAGGCCACTTAATGAGATTTGGGCAGCTGTTGTGAGTGGGAGGGAAAAGGGGGAGATGCCAATTGACCCTACCCAGCCCACTGTCTACCACTGTGAGCCTAAAGAAGACTGGGGCATGAAGTGTACAGACTCCTTTGACCCCCCATATCCATCCCCCTCCTGCCCAACTTTGTTGGCACTGCACAGTCCTAGAACCATGGCTACTGGCAGCCAGACCCTCACAGGACAGGGGGTGATGCAGCATGCCGAGTACCCATCCCAACCACCTGGTGTGATGAGCTGCTGCAGCTGTGCTGCACCAGGAAAGTAGGGGGCTGGCTGCCTGGCACTGAATCCCCCCACCTTTGGCTGGTATGGACTTGCTTCCTAGTGGCGCCATGGCAACAACAATTCATTATGATGGGTGGGTGGGTCAGCTACGTGGCACTCTGCATCGTGCCCTGTTCTGTGTGGGCCTGAGGCTAGGATATGCAGTCGCAGTACCAACAGGAAGCCAGGCAGGATGGGGAATGGATGTGGGAAGGTGTGGAGGAGTTGGTATGCTGAATGGCTTGGCCCGGCCTGAGCCCAGCTGCGGCAGAGTGGAGCTGTGTGGGGTGCAGCCCTCCATCCTCCATCTTCTGGAGGCGGCTGGTGGGTCAGATAAGATCAATTGGCAGGCTGGATATGGCTTGTGGGCTGTATTTTGCCAACCCCTATCTTGGGATGCTCAAGTTTCTTACTTGATTTCTGTATACTTTCTTACCCTTTGTTTGTCCAGTACATTCTAACAAAGCATTTCAAATCTAATAATGCCCAATGTTTTATTGCCCAATGTTTTATTGCCCAATGTTTTAATGCCCAATGCTCACAGGAAAAAAAAAAAAAAGAATTCCAAGATTCCCTTTTAAAAAAAAAAAAAAAAGTTGGGAAGCTAAATAACTCCATTCATTTTTTTCCTTTATCTTCTATCAATATAATACCTTGGAACATATTACTGGAAGGGACCTCCTGGGTTATCATGTCAAATTATCTCACTATTACAGGCAGCCACTTTCTATAATCTTCCTGAAAATCCTGATTAAGCTTTGTCATGTAGTTCTCTGCCTCCAGTACTTCATTTGGAAGGATCTTCCAGGACCTTACCTTTCTGGCTGTTAAGGAACTTGTTTGTAATTTCCTTCTTAAATTTAGTCATGGCCAATTTAAACACATTTTCTCTTTGCTAACATTATCTTTTAGATTAAATGATTCCTTCATTTATATTCATTCCCTTGATATAGTTATGGGGAAAATCATACACCTTCTTTGCATTTCTTTTGCTAGTCTAAAAAACCCAAGTGCTTTTATGGAATAGAGATGTCTAACTTTACAGATTATCTGACTCAGAGCACATCTCTCCAGAAGTGCTCCACCCAGAGTAATGCATTTATAGTATTATCTTGTTTAGAGTTAAGGTGGTATCGCTACATGGAGCTGTATATGCATACATTTTATCCTGAAAAAGTGGCTCTGTGTTCTCTTGACTTGCAAAGCAGCTCTTCTCTTCATCTGTTCCAGTCTGAATTCATATCTCTTGAACCTGGATAACCAGAATTGTATTTAATACCACAGATCATCTTGTTAGTACTCTCTAAAGGCATGACTTTGTAGTTTATATTACTCAATGCATGACCTTGTACTTTATATTACTCAATTTCATTCCAGTTTCATTGCTCCAGTTTTCAAATTCATCCAATTCTTCCTTGGGTAGTAACCCAAATCTCCTCTCTACTGATTGTGCTTTCTAGCTTTATTTTATCAGCTACTAGTTCTGTACAATGAGTTCATTAATGAAATTATTAAAATCAGTCCTAAAACTAGCTCTTTAAGAACTCTACCAAAGAAACCTAATTCTTGTCCAATACTTTCCTTTTTCAAGATCTATTGATTCCTTTTTGGACAATTCTTAAAATTTCTCTTCTCAATATCTTCTTTTCCAAATATAATCCCATTTTCCTAACTTTCCTATGCATTGCCATACTAGATGCTGCCGTGAAGTCCAGCTAGATGAGATCTACCACATTTCCTTATCTAGAAGATCATTTATCTGTTCAAGAAAACATATCAAATTACTTTGGCATGAATGAATGGCCTACAGTAAATTTTATACGCTGTTTACAATTACCTCCATGTCTTTGGTTTTTCTCTTTTATTTAAAATTTGTTTTGCATTGTACTTAAGTAAAATTACCAAGCCTATAGTTGCCCAAATCATGCTCCACCCTTTAAATCACAGCAGGCATTTCATCTGTCTAATTATATAATGCCATGTGGTATTATGATGTTGGCCTGGTCAGATACAAGAAAATCATTTGCTATTATCCTTCTTTTGTTTATGAATTGCAATAAGATAGGAATTTTGGAAAAGTCCTATGACTATTCTTAGTATTCTTTTAAATAAGTATTTCAGGATTTGAAACATGGGGTTAAATTTTTGTTTTGCAGAAGTTAGTAAGAATTTCGCCATTGATTTAAGTGAGGTCAAGATATCAGGCAGCATGTTTGAAGTTGTTATTGAAAAATACAGTATTCTATGACCAAGCATTTTTAGTTCAAACAGCATCCTACAGTCCTGCATATGTTTAAAGGAAGTAGGATTTTTCTGCTGAATATAAAATTCTCTTTAACTGGGAAAATGATGAACCATCTATGCACACCAGGCTGATATTCAGTTAAAAAATGATCTCCTGTTTGTTCTGGCTGGTTTTTACAGTAAACACAACCACATGTGTTGAAATTTCCATGAAGGATATTCTTGCTTTAAAAAGATGTGACTTCTACAATAGCCATTTTAAATGCATGCAGTTTACAGGCAGCCATTTATTCTTTTGCACCTTTAATCAATAATTTTTTCTTTTGTTAAGTACACTAAACTTGACTGGTTGCACACTCTGTACTAATACCTATTTCTTGCCTTCTGTACATTATCATGCTAATATTTTCAGTTAAACTTTCCAGGTCTTTTGCTGTCTGTTAAGAAAAGGAAAGAAAAGAAAAGAAAAGAAAAAGCTTTCTGGATATTGGAATTAGGAAATCTTCATATTTGTTGATTTATGGAAGGCAGTTAACCAGGGGAACATCTACACCAATGAACAGGAGAGAAATATTTCCCCACCTTTGTATTATAAAAATGTACATACTAAATTAAAAACATCTGTGATGTCCAATAAAGTTCCCAAGGCTATTTTTTTTTTTGGGACCTCAGTGAACAGTCTGATAAATATTAAATATAGCTCTCTAATGCCTTTAGTTATTAAAAAAAATAGTCATCTAAAATCAGTGAGAAGTGTAACGAGAAAGATAGATCAATATTCTGCCATTATTAATAGCCTACGTACAGTAGTTAATGACAAAAAAGAGCAGCAAATCAAATAAAAGTCCAATTCATAGTCAGAAGCAAATGAGTAGCCTTTGGTTCCTAAGCAGATAGCCAATGATTCATTTTTTACATCGGTTCAGCAAAACTGATGGTAATTTCAGTGTGCTGACTGTAAAGTAGCACCGCAACAGCTCTACAACATATAAGCAGCATGACTAATATAGATAAGTATGAGAAGTAGGAAAGAAATTGACTGATGTTAAGAATGGACACCATTTTCTGGATTCTTTATATCAATTTGTTAATTGCATTGATAATTTCTCATGTGACTTTTCACATATTGCCCATTTTCACATTTGAAGTTATGTAAGCAACGTATTACAGGAATAAAGTTGTATTTTCGAGAACAAAAGAACTGCCACACAGTTAATTGACCTACCTTAATAAAGCTACTTATGGTGAGGCAATAATGCTACTAAAGAGCAGATTATATGACTTCAATGCCATGTTAATGAGTCTTAACATTAACTAAGTAACAGTAAACTCAGACAGCCAGGGGGAAAAATGAAGCTTTCATATTTATACAAATGGCCAATTATTCTGCATATTGTATCTCAAAGACCAAATCTTTTAAATCATGACGTGAAAGGGCATTTTTATGGAAGGAAACAAAACAAACAATCCTTCCTTTTCCTAAATGATGTGTTTAGAAAATGTACTAATCTTGGTGGGAACAAACTGTTTTCTGTGAGTCTGTAATTGTACCTGCAGATCTACTGGATGCACTGGGAATTGTAACCATGGTAGTAACACTGCTCTTTTCCTCAGTTTAATAGGTTGCATCAATTGCCTTCAGAATGTATTTAAAAAGACCCAGAGGGCAAGCTTCCATTGATGCTGCAGTAGCTGGACCAGGATATAGAGAGCAAAACAATGTGTTGGCAGTGTAAATTAATCTTAGAGCCAAGGGAAAAGGGCAGATGAACAGAGTTTTTCTTTGAACAATCAGGACAAAGTCTTACTGGGTGGGGGTGGGGTGTTGACTTTCAAACCTTTATTATTATAAAATTATTAAAAGCAAGGGGTGAATGTGCAAAAGTTGGGTGCAATAGTCTGTGGCCCTTCCAGAGCCTGAGCATGAAACACTTGTCAGTAATTAAAACTTTCATTAGAGATTGAAACTCCACCTTGGTGCAGTTTTACACTTAGGACTAGCAGTCTGTCTTCCACTTTGGAGAGCAACTGTTCAATGGCTCAGCGTGACAAACTGGTCCATATTTTGAGAAAGAGAGAGAGAGAACATGTGCATGAGCCTTTTTGCATTTGACTTTTTAAATCTTTTCGCTAAAAATATTAAAAACAAAAAGATAGAATTCCGAAAATGTATAGCCATTCCAGGGCCTGAGTGTGAAACACTCATCATCAGCAAAAATACCTTATCATCACAGATTGAATCCTCCTCCCCTGAAATTTTCTTCATGGGGTTGTACATTTATGGCCAGCTGTTTGTCATCCATCTTGCAGAATGCCCACCCACAGTGGCCCAGGATGATATGAACTAGTACATATTTTGTGGATCAGTTAAAAAATGACATGCACCTGGACAAAGAAGCAGAAGAGTTGGAAGCTATCTTTGGAGTTGGTCCCTGCAAACTAGTTTCTGCAGCTTTTCAGAGTCATCATTTTGGCCTGTCCCAGCAGGAAACTGGTCAGGCAGATCACACTTCCTTTGGCCACTCAGCACAGGACAGAAGATTTACACTGTCTTGGAGGAGTCCAAGTTCAGTGTACCAAAGAGTGTGCTGAGGGCAGCAATGACTGGCTGTGCTCAGGGGCAGTCCAAGGAGACATGAAAGAGATTTTCTTCCACCTCATCCTCATAGAAAAGGCAGGCTGCTGAAGCAACCACGTATATGTGGTGGACAAAATACCCACGGCTTGAGCCTTGTGTAGAGGCTGCCACTGGACAGAACCAGTTCTCTTGACAATTGACAACTTGTACAGGGTGTGCCAGACCAGACAGTCTTGTCTGCTGTTGATGACACCATATACTGACTCCATGTTATGTCAAGTCAGGCCATGTTATGTATGGCCAGGACATGGGCATAATGCACTGTGAGGGTCCACGTGTACAGTACCTCCCCACAAAGCATTTCAAAGCAGATCCCACCACTGTTATCACTGGGCACAGGGAGGAACAATAGAGTCACTCACGGCTGGAGAAATAGGCAGTGATGAGGGGCTGTGGGGAGCAGGGTCTGTCTATAGCAAACTGTTGTCAGGGTGGGTTTGTTGTATTCAGAGGTGATCCTCCATGTCAGCAATGTATCTGCAGGGATACTTCAGCAAAGAGACACAAAGCAAAATTGGATGCTTGGGCAGGCCCAGCCTTTTAGCCCAGAGTTTTGCTGAGAGCTTGGTAGACCAGGCTGAGTGAAGGTGGATGGACTCGATGATGTCTGATGAGGCTTCTGGAGGCAAGGCTCAGTACTCCTGCTGCAAGGCCAGGTTATGGACCAGGGGCTCTTGCAGCAAATCTAAAAATTGCAGGTGCTGGCCCTGAGGTTTCAGGGGGAAAGAGGCCTGGCAGGCTACAATAGAGAGGCAGAAAGGAGTCCCACCTGTGGTCATCAGGATCCAAGAGGAAAAGTTCCCAAATTGAGGTTGAGTTCCTCCACTCAATGCAGGAAAGCAAGGGTCAGCCATTGCTAAGGGAAGAGTTCACCAGCAAAAAGCAGGTGCTGAAGGGCTTTCAGGCAGAAAGCAGCTCCACCCTGCTTGCCACATCAATCAATTCTGGACTCTCCTTGTTCATAGGCAGGTAGAGGACAATACACTGGAGCAAGTGGTTCCTATTCCAGGAATCCAGATGATGCTTCTGGAGCCATTAGGCAGGGTCACTGGTGGGTCCCAGATGGTGCACCTGTACCGCAGAGTAGTAGCTGCCAGGTTGTTGATAACCAGGACCTAGCCACAGTAAGAGACTGGGCAGGTGCCAGCACCCCTATTGTAGTTATGGCTCAACCTCCTCATTGAGGCCTTCCCAGTTGTTGGCTCAATAGGCTGGGTGTGGGGGGCCTCAGAAAATGCCCTAGGAAAATGCCCAGGGGTTTGAAATCATTGCGGCACCAGGACAGGCCTCCAGTTAGGTCTGGGGGCTTAGCAATGGCCCAGGTGCCCAGGAGAAATGTGGTGTTTTTGGCACAGCTGACATGGGGTAGCTGAGGAGGTATGCTTGTAGGCCCACTAAAACCTGACCAAGGACTGGACATCACCCTCACTGATCACAAAAATGGTCATGTTATCAGCCCCCAGCTTGCCAAAGGGTTTCAATTCTACCTTGTTCCCATCTCCCACCATGGTCTGAGGGATGGCATGCACCCAGCTTTAGTAAATCCTTGAACTTCCCCTGCATTTGAATGCTGCTATTTGAATCTGAGATCATTTATGCCCAATTTTTTTGGATTAAGTATTAATTGAAGGCACATTTTTATACCTGTACATGTAGGAACTAATAAAATACCAATGTAATGAACAAACTTAAGGCAGAACAGAGGAAACATGAACAGCACAGAGTACTTTGTGTAATATGGAACATTTTAGAAGATTAGCTCAGATGTGTATCTCTTTTTGATGTCCTCATCACATGGTGAAGGACAATCCTGAAGAACCTTCAGACTTCCTTGTGGGCATTTGACAGTCTGTGCTGGCACAGTATGGTATTTGCAAATGCTGAGGCTCCATAAGAAGACAGTCCTTACAGAAAAGTCTGAATAATTTTTAAAGGGGGTGGGAGGAATGTTTTAAATGGGGACAAGCTTTAAAATTTTCAAAATTCATCTCTGATCAGATGGAAGGAGATTTTAATATGTGTTGTCTTCTTCTTTGGCAATCCCTCACAGCTGATGATTGTCTTCCAAGATTGTCTTATCCGTGTGTCCGCAGATAGCTGATGAGGCCTATCTGGGATTGACAGACTCTACTGCATCTTGGATATGTGTTTTCATGTGGGGTGGGTGACACTGGATTCTTGAGTTGCTCCACAACACACGGTTTCTGTCACTCATGTTTTTCTATCTCTTGCTGTTATTGTGAGGTTTCAGAATACTAAGATCCCTGCTTTTTTTTTTAAAGTTGAGCTTGAAGATGTCCCTGAAGTGTTTTCTCTGCCCCCCTCTTAAGCATGTGCCTTGGCTGAGCTAGGAGAATAAAACTTGCTTTGGGAGTCTGGAGTCAAACATCTAGAAAATGTGACCAGCACAGCAAAGTTGTTGGTGGATGATCATCAGCTCAGTAACTCATGATTCTTGCAGGAGGACACTAACATTGGTGCATCTGTCTTCCCACTGGATTAGGAGGATCTTCCATGTGCCACATTGATAGTACTTCTCCAACAACTTTAGATGGCTCTTGTATATTGGCCATGTCTTGGATACATACAGCAAGGTAGGGATCATGACTGCTTGATATACCATGAGCTTGGCTTTAGATCTGATGTCACAATCTTTGAACACCCTTTTCTTCAGGTGTCCAAAGGCTGCACTTGCACATTTGAGATGATGTTGGATTTTTTTATTGATGTCAGCCTTCTGTGAGAGATGACTTCTGAGGTTTGGGAAATACTCAATGTTCTCCAGAGTCTCACCATGGATCTGAATTACCAGAGCCGGGGACTGTTCATTAGGAGTGTATTGGTTGAGAACCTTAGTCTTCTGAATGTTAGGTGTCAGTCCTACAGTCCTGTAGACCTTTGTAAAGATGATGATTGCCTGAAGGTCTTCTTTCAAGTGAATGCACACTATAGCATCATCAGTGTACTGATGCCCAATGATTGTGGTCCGGATGGTTTTGGCTCAGGGTCAGGTTAGGTTAAACAGCTTACCATCCATTCAGTAGTTTATCTCCACTCTGGCTGGAAGCTTGTTGGTGGTCAGATGTAAGACTATCGCAAGGAATATTGAGAAGAGTGTTGGAGAGATGATGTAGCCTTGCATAACTCCTGTTTTAAACTCAAAGGGATCTGTGATAGATGCATTACTGAGAACCACCATTTGCATACCATCATAGAACAGGCAGAGAATGGTGATAAACTTTGGTGGGCATCTATACTTCAGAATGATCCTCAGCTACATTTCTTAGCTGATAGTTAAAAGCTTTCATGGGGTCAAAGAAGGTCATAGAGAGAGACTTATGCTGTTCCTGACACTTTTCCTGCAGCTGGTGATCTGTGAAGATCATGTAAGCTGTACCTCTGGATGCCCTAAACACACACTGAGGTTCAGTGTGGAGCTCTTCTGCAAGTGGAAGTATCATAGTATCTAGGGTCAGAAGGGGCCTAAAGCAGGCCATCTATTCCGACCCCCGCCAATGGCAGAAACAAGTGCCAGGGTCACAGGACCCCAGCCAAGTACCTATCTAATCTACTCTTAAAGATACCCAACGTAGGAGCAAGAACAACTTCCCTAGGAAGCTGTTTCCACATCCTAGCCACCCTAACTGTGAAGTAGTGTTTCCTAATGTCCAACCTAAACCTGCTCTCC
>JAGPOW010000229.1:37432202-37445247 GCA_030014935.1 Caiman crocodilus
CGTTCTGGGCCCTGGGTGGGGAGGGGAGAGCGAGGATGCGTGAGACAGAGTAGTAAAACGAATAAACTTTTACTCACAACAAACAAGAGGTAACTTACATACAAACTGGAGGTAGTGGTCGGAATGAGTCAGGCGGGTACAGGTACTCAATCGGCATGAAAACAAAACAGTTACAACTCAATGCGGTGCGATATGTCGCGGCGGCTGCAGCCTGATGGAGGCGTACTGCAGTACTTTTCTGTCATGCGATGATTCCTATCAGGTCGGTAATCACCGTCCGTCACTAACCGCCCACAATAATGGCTCCTTCAGGTCGGCAATCACCGTCTGCCACTAACCGCTCACCCTTTCATCTGAGGTGTGGATGGCTCAGTGTTCACCGCCCGTCATTAACCGCCACACTCCTCCCCGGTGGAGAGCTCCTCCGGTGGAGAGACCTCAGGTGGAGAAAATCCCCCCCTCCAGGTGGAGAGGTCACTTATATTTCCTCCTCCACCAATGGGGTGGCTAGCTTTGTCAATCAAAATAACTGGGTCAGATACTTAACCCTTACTGACCTCTTAAGATGGTTCTGGAACTTACTCAGAAGTTCTGTCAGTTCCAGCTATCTGGGTCATGACTGCCCGTCAATCATCATTATCTAGGTCAGTCATTTAACCCTTTTATTCCCAAAGAAGCTCTAACCAGTTCTCCGCTACCACTTTCCATTACTTTAGTCAAATTACTTAACATGCAATGAACATTACAAACGACTTGATTTGACAACAATTATAGACAATAAACAAGTATAAGACCATTAACAATCTGGAAGGGGGTCACAATTTTAAAACTCTTCCATGACACAGACAAACACCAAGACAGACGGAGAGATCAAGCTTGGTAGGTATCAACTCAGAAAATGATGGTTTCAAAAAGTAACAAACAAGAGTTAAAATGAAAGCTATCATACAAAAGTAACTGCTAATCACTGCTGTTATACTGTATCTGAATATTAACGAATTGCTGAGTTCATATTAGGTCTACAAAGTGGGTTGATTTTATATTCACATTAGCTTCTTGTGCATAACACTTTGCTAGCAATGCAAAACTGTAGTAGAACCCAGATGTTTCATGTCCTTATGGCTCATGATCTCCTTAATTCATGTTGTCAAGCTAAGGATGAGCCACTCAGCTGATGGCTGTAACTTATCAATAAAGGTGCCTCTTCTCTGTTCATCTAGTGTTCATTAATGGTCCAGCAAAACTGATCCAAATCTTGCAGCTCTACCATTTAGCATTTAATAATGCTAACAAATAGATAATTGGCAGTTAATCTTTTTTGCTCCCACAGCATAATAGAATAATTATGTGGTAACCTTCAAATATGGGATATTAATCAGAAAACCATTATATTCTTCCTGCAGAATGGCTAAAAGCTTTTTTAGCTACCTTTGGGTCTAGTGTTAATTCTTCAATCTCCATTTGGAGAAATGGACTGAAGCTACAGTACCATTAAGTGTCTTATTTCACAGACAAGTGATTGTCCTAGGCAATTAAGCACCTGCAATACAGAGCCTGTTGAGAGTCACTTCATTGCCAAATGTCTCTTTCACTGAGCAAACAACATGGTGAAAAATGAAAACCAGAAGACATTTTCTGCTCAGAAGCTGTTTCCAATACCATTTTTTTTGTTCTTAATGACCTCTACTTTCACAACAGATTTTCACTTGTTACTGCTGTGAATGAAGTATTGACAGCTGTCTCAATAAAAGCTCCAGTTTTTTTTCTGTCCAATGATACAAATTACCTTTAATTTTCATCTACAGTACACTTAGCTAAAATTCTATGCAGGGAGTAGAAAATTTGAGAGATATATGATTAGGAAGCCCTTAACTGTAGACATCAAATTTGGCTGGTAGCCTGGGATGGATAGTATCCCCAGATCCTTTTTGTGGACGTTAGGACACTCTGAGGAGTGTCCTAAAAACATGACATCCCATTAAATGGTTGCTATGGAACACTAGAAGGTTGCCATGTAAAAATCATATGGTGGTATAGGTATCAAGTCAGTTATGAAACTGTTAGTGATATTATTAAAACAGTCCCTTCTGTCCCTATAATTCCTTTACAAGCTGGTAAACTCTTTCTGAACTTGCACTGTTAGAGGACAAAGAAGAAGGTAACTCCTAAAACGTAGGAAGAAACAATGAACTTGCTGGTAGCCTCCAAAACAGCATGGAGGTGATTAAATGACCATCTAGGCTCCTTGCACATGTTCACTTAAAAGCTCCAGGGATCCGAGCCCTAATCCCAATGACTGAACTTCCTGCCATGTCACACGTTATGGCAGGAAATGTGATTTTTAGGATCAGGGAATCAGATCCCAATAATGTCCTATTGTCATGATCTTTGTCTCCCTCTGCAGCAGCAAGTTAAAAGCCAGGTGCCCACCGTTCAATGTGACCCTGTGTTGTCTCAGGGCTTGGACTTCCGTAGACAGGGCACATTTCCAATTTAAAGTGTGATATAAATCAGTCATGAAAATATTCTACATTATCTGTGGAACATTTTTATGGCTGCTTGCCATTTTATGACACAATTAATTGTTGGCACAGGTGGCACCTTGCTATTTATGCCATGACTAGCACATTAATTGCAGCATAAACAGGATATCTAAGGGGGCTCCTAGTGACCAATGCTTTTACGTTAACTCGGCAACTTGCAGTATGCCTTGGGTGAAGGGGACAAAACTCTGCTGCCTCAGGAACAAGTAATAGAATAAATTTTAACTCACAGCAGCAATGAAGTATCTGTATCTTTGTTGCTGCATATAAGGAAATTTGTTTCCTCACCACCGTCTTTTTGGCTTGGTTAAACAAACAAACAGTACATCAGAGAAGGCAGAGTCAAACCTCTGTCTATTCCCTACTCATGCTCATGGCACTACAGAGGCTGTGATTTCTTGCCTCTGTTGTGACCCATGATACAGGTAAGCTGCACAGAGAGACAAGAGGAAAACTCATCATTTCTCCTCACTCCTGTTTGTGGTTAAGTTTGTCATGTTATATTGCAGCTTTCTGGAAAATATACTTACATAGCAAGACTCGTGCAATTGTGAGGGGAAAATATATGTATGTGCATGATTACTTGCTTGTTAAGTGAATGATTTTGGCATATTATTTTTAAAAATGTGTAATATCCATTAGAAATGAAATTACAATACAGGCTAAACATATGCCAGATTTTTATTTCTGTATTCACCAGTGTAGAAAAGCACCAATATCATTAATAAGACATTTACCATTTTCATATTTGGTAAGAAGTCCTCACAATAACTACTCTCCTACTAAAACCATAAATATCAAATTAGTTAGATACAGACAGTTAAAATCATATTATTACCAATTCAATTTCTGTAAGAATAGCCCACTGGAGGTAATAGAGAAGTCCTAATTACGGTTGGAGTCCTCTACATCTGAACTCAGGAAAAATGTGCACTGATGTCCATGATTCAATAGGAATTTTTCCTGAGTAAGTTCAGTATGATTGAGTTCTGCCTTCATGCACATAGGTCCCACTACCAATTCGGGAAAGCACCTGAGCACATGCTTAGAGGTAAGGATACATTTGAGTCCTGCAGACTCCACAGAACATGCTTAAGATGCTTTACTACATCAAAGCCACATTTGTTGCCACATAGATGTAGTATTTATTAACATTATAGACATTTTCAAACCATGAAGTTTCAGAACCAAATGTAGACTGGGTACAGATAAAGTCTTATTTCAGAATCGGCTCAGTCAAATAGTCCAAACTTTGAAGATGGACCTAAAACTATTCAAAATTTAGGGGGGCTCAAATCTGAGTTCTGGTTTGATCCTGCCTGCGGATAAAACAGCTCTAACAATTCGTCCTTTGGCATTAGTACACAAAAGTAAAATCAGATGAGACATTCTATTTTTTTTTGTTTTTACTTTTTTATGTTCCGAATTTTAAATTAGACAAATTTAAAAAAATAGTTTATTAACATGGAAGACTACATCTCTAATTATAATGACCTTTCCAATTCCTTCAGAATAAATTCTGTTAAACACATTTCATGTGATTTGCTTCATTATCTTTGCATTTATATCATCTTCAATGACACACCATTTAATTAGGTTTGTAGTGCTGGTTGTGATGGTTAAACTTGTGTATTCATCACATGCACTTTCATTTGGCTAACATAATAAATCTTATTCATGCCAATGTCACTATCCATTACAAAAATGCAATAAAGTATCATCCAGTGAAACTCAGCTTGCAGAATGTTGTTTATAAGATATTTTTCTTTCACACTATTATAACATCTTTTCCTGATAAACTTTGCAGCTGTTCTACCATCTCAGTCATAAAGAAAGATTTACTTGTCAGCATATGCTGTAAAGCTACCTGCCAGGAAGTTATACAGTGTTCTTCCGAGGTTATATATATGATCTGGCTTTGTTATAGCCTCGTTAATGTTGCATTTTGTGTTATGAGGTTTTAAAGCTAAGAAAAGGAACAACAATTGGCTACTAGTTAATACCAGGCATTGTTCATGAAAAAAAAACTATGATGGGTTATAACTTTTATGTGCTTTGAGGAGTTTAAGTATGTAATCCTAAGAAGTCTAAGTATGAAGCTCTTCCATAGGAACTTGTTTATCATACTGTTATTGTCAAAATGAAAAACCAAATATCCAAAAGAAGCTTAGAAATTTTGTCTATAGTGCTCAAGGCCACCACAAAAATGAACATATTGTTCTGTTACTGTTCTAAAAACTATGCTTTCACATATGCAGCTGTTGAGTATAACGAGTAGTACTAGTTAGCATTCATCACCACAAGTCAGTCAGTTTAACTAAGAAAATATTAATTCAAGATGGAACAGTTGTTTCTTTAGCATCTGGTTAGCTGAGAAGAGAACTGCATCTTTGGAGAAGACATCTTTTTTATCTTGGAATGATGTCCCACAAAATTTGGAAGAATATAAATTAATTCAGTAGTTATCCTTCCAATTAAACATGCATATTAAAATTAGTGTGTAGCATATAAATAGATATTATTTAAGGGGCCATTTCTGGAATTATGTTGTGTCAGTTAATTCTGGCTGGTAATTCATCTTGGAGTGTTGCAACAGCATAAGGGGTACCTTTGACTGAAAGTTTGGCTTTACTGAAAGATGGCTTAAAGCAGTTAAGTGTGCAAAAGGGAAACAAACTTCACAAGATGACAGAGAGAGGATTATTACGTCTTTGGGAGTAATGAATGCATATGTCCAAAACAAAATCCTATATTCACAAGGTTAAGAAATGTTTATGATTAAAAATTCTTGGAGCACAAAACCCTGGGTTCACAGTTCCCAACCATTCCACTTACCTCCTGTGTTATCTTAGATTATCAGAATTTTGTTCAATAAGCCATTGGTGCATTTTATGCTGCTTATACACAAGCTCAGGGGTGGGGCTGTAGAAGATTGTTTTAATTAGACTGTTTCCTGGATAGCTGTTTTAATTAAAACACTTTACCATCACATGTATTAAGCCGTGACAAGTTTAAAAATGGCAAAGGAATGCTTAGTGTAAACCTCATTTGATGAGGTTTAGATAAAGCACCCCAGCCCACATTTTTAAATGTGTTGGGGCTTATACATATGATGGTTAGGCCACACTGGAGTGTCCTAATCAGAATGTGTTCTAATTAGAACTTGAGCCAGCACACATATAGGCAGCCATAAATCCTGTCCCTTCCCAGGATTTTTGTGTGTCCCCCACCTAGGTCCAAGGGTGCTGAACACTCTTCTGAAGATTGGTCACAGCCCCTTTGTTTTAAAACTGAGCAGACTCTTTGCAGTGAAGGATGCCCTAAAGCCTGCAGTACAGTATCTCTGTAGTCAGATCACTTCCCCATTATTGTGTTCTAACTGAGTTGTAGCATCTTGGCCAGACTACAGTGCATAGGTGCCTAGGATATTTTAATCCGCCCCCAAATTAGACTCTGATGGACCTCATATACATCTACAGGTTGGCAACAACTGAGATGGGACAATCTGAGGATCTACATTTTGGACTTAAGGGCCTAACTCTTTGTGGATCTAGCTCTTAGGAAGCAAGACCGCACATAAACATAAAGAGAGTGGAGATTGGAGCTGTATGGAATATGTAGGGAAGATAAATGTTAATTTAAGATGCAGAGAAAATGCTTTAATATTTGTATTATATATCTATTTTATGGCAAAGAACTTCTAGGATTACCTCCATTAGTTCCTTCTCATTAAGCCTTATATTCATGTAATTTACTTTCCTGGAACCAGGAGTCCAAAGGTTTTCTCCCTATGTGCCAATGCCACATAATTGATTGAACAGCAAGATTTAAAGAATAGACTGGAAGAAGAAAGTTGAAATTCATTTAAGGCAACACAAACATGGGAGCAAAAACAGGAACACAGTAATATGAAAAGTCACAGCAAATTGCAGAAAGGAAGTCACAGCTAGCAAAACATTGAGTGAAGGCAGATAAGCAAGTGAATGAAGTTGAGGACGGTTGTAGGTTTAAACAGATTTGTCAGGATCAGGAAAGCACACTCAGGGCATCATTCAGGGGAAATATATTTATATCCTAAATATAAATAGCCTTAACTTTAAAGTTCATGTTGTACAACTCATGAAATTAAATCAATGATCAGAAGACATTACCATATAACAATGCATGCGCACACATACATGCACACACAGAAAACAAGACAAAACACACTGCACACAGTAATGCAAAGTCATCTTTTCACTCTGAGTACATGCAAATATTACATCTGGAACTGAAATCACAGTTCTACCATAGAACCCCTAGGTATACAAATGTTTACACAGTTTCTACTGGCCAAAAATGATAGAAAAACATACCAGTTCCAATGAGGTTGGTGTGGCTTCCAGAAGAGCTTCTACCAGAGAAATTAATCTTTGTATATTTACCCCTCCAGTAGAAGCCACCATGCTGTCCTCCATCATCCTAGTGTGCATTTCTTCACCTCCTTCACCCCACAAATAGGCATAGTGTGACTCAGGTTGCACTCTACCTCCACTACAGCTCAACACACACCAAACCAGGCCCCGTAGGAGCTTTGGGGCTGAGACAACCCAGATCCACACCACAGCGCTGGGGTTGTACAGCTGGCTGCTCTGTTACCCTAAGCGAGCAGAGAACCCCATCTGCCAGAACTCACTCCTGAACTGCCAGAACTAGCCCTGTCCACATACTGTCCTCAGACACGGACTGGCCTGTCCTGACCCCCCATTGTTCCCAGAGTCCCATCTCTCCCCACATCCAGACCCAGACCCAGACCCCCTCATGCCTAGGAACCTACTTAAATCATGCTTTCATGATTTTCATGGAAACTGCAAAAAAGGCAGTTTCCACAGGTGACATGAAAAAAATGGCATTTCCTGTGATTTCCTGTGGAACTGCCTGAAAAAAATATCTTACTAAAAGTGAAATGCTGGCTCCTCATTGAGAGCCAGCAGTCCTCATGGCTGTTACTATCCAGCCTGTCATGGAAGGGGAAGGTGTTGGCCAGTGAGATGGCATCAAGGGGAGCAACCAAATGGCAGCAGCCCCCTCATCCCTCCATCTCCAGCCTCTCCACCACTCAGGTGCAAGGGGTGGGGCCACATGAAAGGTAGCCTTCTGCCAATCACCCTCAAGGGGTAGGGCAGCACCAAGAGCAGCCCTCTGTCTCATCTCAATTTAAGTAGGTCCTACCCACAACTGCATTGCATAGATCTAGCCTCCACCAAGATGATAGCCCCCAGATCTGTTCACCCATGGATCAGGACTAACTCACCCAACCTCTGATATTCCTGCAGCCCCCAATCTCTTCCTCCCATACTCAAACCCAGAACAGCCTACTCAGCCCCAACTGTTTCCACAGCTCCCAGACTCAACCCACCCCATGCGTGGAATGGCCCAACATGCTCCTGCCACCCCTGATTTCCTAGTGTCACATCCTACACATGGATCCAGACCAGTCCAAACTGCCTTCTCCTGTTTGAGCAACTCCCAGACCCAACCTCCTGACAGATCCTGACCATACCTGGAAGACTTATTCAGGTCCAGAAAGGCAGTGGGTCTGGAGGGGCTGGGTATTGTGGGGGCTGGACCTATGCAGTTTGGGTCTAGGGTGGCAGTGGCTGTTAGGTCTAGGTCCAATCATGGAAGACTCAAAGTGCCTAGACCCTGCTCTCTGCAACCCAGATTGTCCTGGCCAAATCTCTCAGACCTGGACCTTTCAGATCCTGGTTCCCATACCCATACCTGGCAGATCCTGACCTTCTGTACACAGATCTAGCTGATCTTGGACCTTCCAGACTGAGCCCCTACCGTACCTGTAGCAGGCAGCACCTTATCTCAACTCAAGAGCTCCAATCTGTTAGCACTTAACTACATTCAAAGCAGGAATGGGGACCATCATCTGGTGCCAGACCTACTGTGGGCTGCTGGAGGGAAGATTGACAGATTTGAAAAGACAGCAGGTGCTCTGGATCTCCTGTCTCAAAGCCTGACATCTGGAGGGCAGGAAGACAGAGAGGAAGGGGTTGGTTGTGGACAGAGGGACCTAGTCCCCTGGGGCAGCTAGCCAGTCAGTGCTGAATTGAGCTCTCAGCTGCTGCTGGCTGTCTCTAGCAGACAGGGAGCCCGCAAAGCACCCTGGGATGTTTCTCAAATCCCCTGGCTGGCAGCCTATTAGCAGCACAGGCTGTCCGTGGAGCTCCCACCTAGCTCCTGTTATGCGTGTATAGTGCTCCCCCAATAAGTTTTTTTCTTAACCAAACAAAACCAATATAGTTCTCTTGTATATTTTGAATGCTTGTACATAACTTTAGTTTCCACTACTGAGAAAAAAAATATGGCCTGTGAAGTAATTTTTATGCATCTATAATAAAGAATGCATAAAAATGAATATTATATAATTTGCACAACAATTAAAATATTTGATATAAATACATACATATAGACATGGAGTATAAGTGGACTGTGCAAACCATTTGCATTTGGCATTTCCTGACTTCTGAATGGTTAGTTAAGCAATTATAATTTTGTTTTTTTTAATGGATCATAACATATTTCTCTACCATTACGAATACTTTTGAGAGATTACACTACTTATGTGTGATCGCTGCATTTTTTGCTCATTTTCTGTATGCAGCAGAACAATGAGTAACAATGGTTATAGAATTTGGATGCTTAATTGTAGAGACAGTATTGGTGTCCATGTCACAGAGGCATATTATGTTTTGAATAAAAGAGAGTGAATGTCATGATGCTTAATATTGTGAGTAAACATGCTACATGAACTTTCAGGCTCTGTTAACGTTAACAATAAACTGTTATATATCATTTTCTACAGGAATGCTCAAGGACAAACAGCACATTTTTGACCTGTGTATTTTACTGTGGGTCAACTGCAGATAATTTGCATCTTTGTAAAAGGATACATTGTTTTAACTAGGGTCTAGGGTTTTAACTTTATAGCTAGAAATAAAATGACTAATCTTCAGCTTGTTTGGTTTTTTTCTTTATCTAGGTGTTAATCCAATACTAGTCATTGATCAGGGTAACTATTTTTTTGTTGGTCACATCATTTAAGTTTTTAATTCAATAGAAATTGTGATTAATCACACCTTTTAAAATGATAATATATGACAGTAGCAGATAATCAATTTGCCTGTTTTCAGTTTCTTTAACTATAATGTAGAGCCTGCAAATACTGTATCATCATTTTTTGCATTAGCTGGAAACTTTGAACTATACAGCATAAGGCTATGGATTTTCTGGTAATCCTCCCAGAGTACATTTAGTGGCTTCACTGATGGAATAAATTATGAACAACAGAAATGGAGAAAGTGTGAACTTGTGGTGCTTTCTGAGATCTATTCCACAAATGGAATTCTGCATATGTGTGTAAATTTATTTAATGAAATCAGAGATTACAACCACGATCAACTTTATACTAAAGTATGAGAAGAAAAATAGAACCAAACCCCAAGGCAAAACATACATGCACTAGTTTGATATTTTGGGTGAAATTGCAATTACATAATGGTAGCATTCTTTCCTTACTTTAAGCTATAATCATTAACCAGATTTAATTTTAAAACCATTTTGAACAAAGCTAGGCACTGTCAAACCAAAGCAAAATAATCAAAATAAATGCACTATTTATAAATACACTTATAAATAAGGTCCATGAACATTAATATCCCCATATTTCCTGAAATAGTAAATTAAATCTTATTTGTGTTACATCTGTATGCACATTGGGTGTCTGCACATGCACTTTAATGTGTAGGCGCCTATGCTATTACACATTAAAGCAGCTCATAAAATGTGCTAATACATGAATGCGCATTAGAATAGTCTGCTACTACTCATCAAACATCACTTTAAAAGGGTACCCTTCCGCTACTGCACGTTAGCGCAGCCTAATGCATATTTTAGTACCACATATTGGAGGTACTAAATGTAGTGTGCATTAGGAAAAGTACATTAATGTAGATGTAGACACGCCCCTTTGTAGGTCTTGACTCTATTCTTTTATTTTTTTAACTTGCTCCATTAAATAAAGAGAACCATAGAGAAACTATTGTGGCTCTGTCATTTTAAAAGTGTACATTTATTGGGTAGGGTGGGAGCTTAACAAAACAAAAACAAAAGAAAAACCCATTGTATGGTTTGCTTCACAAAGAGTATAACTTTGCTTTCATTGGGCATATCTACACATGCTGGCATGTGCACTTGCAGCAGCTCAGACAGGAGTGGCACAAATCTGAGCCGGAGTTTTTTGCTTCAGCGCATGTGCCTGAGCATGCATTTTGGTATGGAGTAAGTTGTGCCACCTGGGGCAAAATAACCCTGTCCAGCTCCTCCCAATCTGTAGCCAGGGAGAGTTAGAGCCTGGCTGCAATATAAAAACCTGCCGTGGAGAACAGCTCAGGGCTTCTTGCTCCCAGGAGCTTCTAGGGTAATCCCCATATCACTCCTACCCTTTTCTTCCTTAGTTGTCCCACCAATCAAACAAACAAACAGAAATTCGTTTTGTCATGGGGCTGGTACCTCACCCGGCCTCATGGCTCTCCCTGCTCCACCACCTGAGCTGGCTGGAGGACACGAGATCAGTCCACTTTTTCATCATCCATTGCCGCCACCTCT
Source organism: Caiman crocodilus (assembly GCA_030014935.1). Taxonomy (NCBI): domain Eukaryota; kingdom Metazoa; phylum Chordata; order Crocodylia; family Alligatoridae; genus Caiman; species Caiman crocodilus. Next base: position 37,443,404 of record JAGPOW010000229.1, read on the forward strand.
ACATGCTCATGCATCTCACTGTCCATCATGCTGCCTTCACGTTGTGCCCAAGCACTAAGTGGTGGAACCTGCTCAGCAAGGGGATGTCTGGGGCACCCTAGTGACTGAGCCTGTACTCTACCTTCATCCTAATGAGTCACTGGGGACCTCAGATGGTGGCTCCTCCACGTAGCCTCTGCCATGGGCATGTATGTGGCGAGCTAAATGGATACCCTGGTCTTCTGCCCCTTCTGCAGGCAGAGGGAGACCCTGGCACACATGACTCTTGAGTGCACCAGGCTGCAGCCTCTCCACCTCTGCCTTCAGAACTTCCTCTTGAGGTTCTGGTTGAATTTCACCCCCACCTTTTTGTTTTTGTTCACCCCATCAGTGGCCCTACCAAGTCCCAGCACCTCCTGGTCAACCTCCTCCTGGCCTCCTGGCCCTGGCCAAGTGGGCCCTGTACTTGGCCAGAAAGGAGGCTCTAGCTGGGAAGATGCCCAGAGACAGCGGGGCTGCTTTCCTCTCCCTTGCCCATGTATGTATCTGGGCATAGCAGCAGTGGGCGGTGTCCACTGGATCCTTTGAGGACCGGTGGGTATGGCCTGAGGGGGCTCTGCTCAGTGTGCCCCCCTGGAGAACTTTTCACATTTTGAACCTTTCACTCCCACATCACTCCTATCCTTTTCTTCCTTAGTTGTCCCACCAAAAACAAACAAACCCCACAAAATTATCAGTTGTATCTTTCAAACTCTGCCCCACACAGTGGGTGCTATTAGTTAATTAGGTGCACAATCTCTGTAAGATACAAATAGGCAGAAGCTTCTGGGGTCCAGCAAATTGGTAGCTATGGACATTACCCCTTGTGAAGCTGGATTGCTGAAGCAGCCCTAACCTAAAGTTCCCTACATCATCTACTACAACAGTCTGGCAATGGTGGCTGCTGCCTCGCTATGACCTGCTGCCACCTGCAACAGCAGGTGGCCCCAAGGCTACATGGCTGCCAGACCTGGATGGGGGCTGCATGGCCATAGCAGAGGTATCTGCACCTCTTGGCCAGCTGCCAGCAGGCTGTGGCTGCACAGCCTTTGTGTGGCACTAGTGTCATGTGTGCTGCCACCCTGTCATCTGGGCAGCTATTGCTTGGATGATGTTCTCAGTGCGGTAGCCTATTTTGAACTATCAAAGCATGTTCTAGCCCCAAGTGATCAGGAGGTCAGCCACCTCCTGGCCACCTGGGGATAAGGGTTGCACCCAGAGAGTGGTGGTGGATGGGTCGATATAGACCTGAAAAGGTGTGGGCAGTGGAGTCCCATAAGGCTTGGTCCTTGGACCAGTGCTATTCAATGTCTTCATCAGGGACATGGATGAGGATGTAGAAAGCACCTTGTCCAAGTTCATAGATGATACCAAATTATGGGCAAAAGTTAACACACCAGAGGTAGGGAACAGATACAGGTGGATCTGGACATGTGTAAAAAATGGGCAGAACAAAATAGGATGCAGTTCAACCAAGACAAGTACAAAGTGTTGCACATGGGCAAGAAGAACCACCAACATGCTTACAGGCTGGGGGATGACCTTCTCAGCAGCACAGCAGTGGAAAGGGATTTTGGAGTCATAGCTGACTCCAAGATGAAAATGAGTCATCAATGTGACAAGATCATCAACAAAGCTAACTACACTTTATCATGCATTAGCAGATCCATCATGAACAGGTCCAGGGAGGTAATGCTTCCCTTCTATGCAGCACTGGTCAGGCTGCAGTTGGACTATGGAGTCCAGTTTTGGGTGCTGCACTTCAAGAGGGATGCAGAGAATCTTGAGAGGATTCAGAGAAGAGCCACTCATCTAGCCAGAAGCCT
>JAGPOW010000229.1:37453424-37489073 GCA_030014935.1 Caiman crocodilus
AAACTTGGATAGCTTGCTTTCCACCCCCTCGTCCAAGTCAGCAACGAAGATGTTGAACAGCGCAGGCCCAAGGACCGAGCCCTGGGGGACCCTGCTGCTGACATCTCTCCAGGTCGGGTACGACCCATCCACCACCACTCTCTGGGAGCTCCCCGTCAGTCAGTCTGGGGGACCCACTGTGGGGGTCCCAGTCTGGGGGACCCACAGTCTGTGGGGACCCACTGTGCTGCAGTTCAGTCTGGTTAGAAATCTCCTCTCTTCCTCCCTTTGAGAAAGGGGCAGTGTCAGCTTTCCACCAACTTGATACTGATTGGTAGTTTGGCTCCAGCAATCAGAATTAAGGATTCTTGAGCCCCTGGATACAATGGAGCTCAATCAGCTAAGTCTGTCACAGTAGTATTCACACACCCAGACAAAATTAATTACTTCAAAAACAATGCTAATTTAAAACAGGTGAATGGGAAATGGTTATATTAAATGCTTTAATAAGGTATTGAAAACATGAAAACCTAGGATGGTTACTGTGCTTTTTGCCCCCTTGGGCTCCATGGAGTGAACTGAATAGCAATTAAGAAAGCCCAGAGGCAAGTGTCCTCAGTAAAGCTTTTTAAGCTTCAGTTATTTTCACTTACTGTTCAGAGAATCCCAAGTGGCTGCACAGAAATGTGAATGAAGTTATATACCAGCAAGTCATGGAGAAACATTCAGAATTCATGCACTGGACAAGCTCATGGGAAACTTAATAGCATAGCATAGGGGTTGGCATCCTACAGCCAGTGAACTGGATCTGGCTTGTGGATGTGGCTTTGGTGGCATTCAGCAGTGAGGAGCTTTGGCAGCAATCACTTTCCTGAGCTGTCACTTATTTTGGAAGACCTCATCCACTTTTCTTTAAAACTAGGTCACAGAAACTAACAAGCAAGAGGAGGACCCATCCACATTTTATGTGAACTGTTTTTCAGAGATGTGAACTGTTTTTCAGAGATATAAGTATGATAGAATAGGATTACGCTTAGGCACATCAGTCCATTTAAGCATCTGGTAAGTGGATTAGCATCTGGCCTGTTGTCCTTTAATGGCTGTATATCATAGACTGTGAAAGACCTCCAGTACTAGCACCTTTTATGTTACTTCAAGGTTTCCTTCTCTTCCTTTTCTGGACTTGTGACCCCAGTCCTCTCAGTAGAGTCCTTCATACTGTACCCAGCAGAAACTCTTTGTGTGGTATTGTTCTCTGTTCTGCCCTGGCTTGTCTGCAGGCACTGGTTCTCTCTGGTCCACCACCCTCAGCCAAGAACAGTGGATAAGCCCATCCATTGATCTGCTGGCTCTCAGTCTCTGAGGAGTCAGCAGTCCAAGCTCTCTGCTGGTTTTCTGACACTGGCTGTCTAATGCAGAGATATCAGCTCTTCCTCCTACTTCCTTTATAGTTGGAAAAAGAAGTCAGACAAGCTTTCTACCACCCTGAGAAAACACCCTTTCTCAGGTCTGGGAAAGAAGCAGATACTACTTAAACTAAATACCAATTACAACAACGGCTTTCATTTAAACTCATTGTGTCAAGGCATGAGCATCAAACTTATGGCTTGTGGGACTGGTAGTATGGCTAGAAATTTGGGCTAGAACATTGAGGCACTGAAGGTAAAGAGCCCCATCTGTGATCTGTTGGGAGATGGGAGCAGCATTAGTTTCTATGGCTTCTGCTTGCCTCACCGTCACATCCGAACCTGGCCTATGAGAGAACCTACCATCTGGATCTGGCCTGAGAGACAGGTTAAGCTTGATACCCATGTATTAATGAATGTGATGGCTTAAAAGGAGAAGTGGACAGTTAAATTTTATTTATTCCACAAGAGATCAAAATGTGTTCCCAAGATTGTTCTTTGAAGGCATCCTACAGGTATTATCCTCTAAAGAAGCAAACAAAATTTTACTGCTTTCCAGGACAACAAAACCATGGACTTAACACAGGAAATAATTTTAATGATCAATTCACCCTCCTAAGCAGGGGGAGTGCACCTGATTCAACACAAGGGCAGCTACACCTACTTCAGTTAAAGGGACCAGGGACTCCGTGACAGTTTAAAATTAGTCTGAGTTTTAATTTATATACAAGTTCTCTCCTGCTCACTTCCAAATGATTCGATTTAGATTGCACCTCCCACACTTCTGCACAGATGAGTATTTTATATATAAAAGAACCCTCAAGACATCTGAAATGGCACAAGCAGAAAACTGCAGTATCACAATATGCTACATATAAGCTGTTAGTAAAAACTAAACTATAAAATCTTCTCCAAAGCAAATCTGAAACAATCTTATTATGAAACCATCACTATATGTTTATAATTGTGTGCGATTTGCAAAGCAGAATGGAAAAGTTTAGTTAAAGACTTTATTCTAATAAAGGTGTAGCTGGGGAATAGGGGGTGTGGGGATGGGGGGCAGAATCATAATTATACTCACAGCTTTATCTCATGACTTTTGAGTGCTTCACCTACCAGCCTATTTTTATTTCTTATTTTAAAAGGCTTTTGGCTATGACTTTACATCAACAGTACGATGACTAAAAAATCTGCACAGTGCTCAGAATAATGGGTCATGTAGTGGAGTTTACTCTGCTGCATTAGATAACCAAAGGAAAGATATAGCTCTAGTGCTTGCAGAACCCAATGGCTGTCAAAGGACCAATAAAATCTATGAAAATATTTTTTCCAATGTTTTGTGTTCACAAACCTTTTCCTTTTTTGTCATAACATAAAAATCTTTATCCCCTTAAACTAATCAAATACCTATTGTTCCCTCCCCACAAGACAAGGAAGGTTTGGGATTAAAGTAAATATTGGCAAACCAAAGTGTTCGAAAACTATTACCTATGCTCTAAAACATAACAACAAACCCAAATAAGAACAACACACCATAAATAAAACAAACAAAATTGAGTTATGGACCTGAAAAGTCTTTACTTATTTCATGATTTTTGATTGTTAAGGGTATAGTATGTTATGTTTCCAAGCTTTTGCTGCAGCTACAAGATCTGGAATCTTTTCAGTTTTACATTTCAAGCAACTTTTTGATTACAGCAGCTGGAGCTTTGAGGAAAACCATAAATAAGATGAGACTCATCATAAATATTATGACTATTGGCTACATGGAGGATGTAAAGAAGCAGTTCTCCTGTTTGCAGCAAACAGATACTTTTATAGCTATGTAAGGTTTTCAAAGGTGGTTTATTCTATAAAACTCTGAATCTTCAATTAACAAGGCTACAGGAAATGTAGTAGTTATAAATGGATAATATCATCAGCTCAAATGTATCACATTTTTATGCTGCATACGCATAAGTGTTAACTTTATGAGGGAGTGGCATTTCTAGGACTGGAGCATGTTTTAAAATGTAATGTCAAATTTTTGAAATTGTCAGGGACAATTATACGATAATAGTTTTAGTGATGCAATTTAAGAATTCCTATTTTATACCAAGAAATCAAGCTTCTTAAGTACTGAATTATGCCATTAAATATATAACTGCCATCTTCCTCTTATTAAAGCAACTTAATCATTGTGGTGACTATTCATTACAGAAAAAAAAATCAATAATTTATAAGAGATGATAGTCACAGTTGTTTAATTATCAACAGAAATATATGAAACGTTATACTTATAATAAATATGCTGATAGAATATATCCAAAGAGAAGATATTATTTATGACATAACATGACTAGAAATGAGTCAATCACTACATGTAAACTCAGAATCAAAATTGATCTTCCTTAGAAATCAAGCATGATGCAACACTTACTGAAGGGCTTGAAAAGGTTTAGATAACATTTTATTGCATTCCCATGCATTTTTGTGTGCCTTGATTTGGGTTAGATTCAAAAGGTAAGTAAAATAATATACTGGAGCAAGCTATTCTTGGAATACTTGATGGTTCAAAAGGAAGTCTCTGTCATGGGACTTCCAGTGTGAGACCAGTCCCAAAGAAGTTGGACTAAACTTTGGTTGAATGGTTAGGATTCTGTAGTTCCACTAAAAGGGGATGTGTGGGAAGAGCCAAGACAGCTTTTACAATATATTTTCTGTCTCATGTTCTAGGACCTCTCTGCATCTGGATTTACAAGCTAGGAACTAGAATGTTGACAGATGCAATCTTTGAAGTGCTTTCAAGACTTTTGCAGTGCTTCTGAAGGGGAGTGGACAGAAAGTTATTCTTCAAGTTTTCCATACTGAAACCTCTCTCTCAGATTTAGATTTCCACCTCAGTGAGCTGGAGTTTAATCAGAATCCCTCATCCTCCATTCAATGGTAGAGAAAGGCACAGCAAACATAATTCCCTGACACTTGTACGCAACCTGCAGTTTGAAATCCCTGCTCTGATAATATCTGTTAAAAAGACGGTTAAAATATCTACGTTAACAAAAAAGAATTGTTTTTTATATAACACACACACATATATTATATATCACACACACAGACATATGCTTCTGTAAGGCTTTTCTATAAGTTTTTTTCATCTTTTTAGTAAAGCACAGAGAGCAAATACGTAAAAGATTTTATTGAGACTTGTTCGACTTCACCACCAGCAAGGAATATGTCATTCCAAATGAGGGCTAGTAATACTTTTATGTCACATAAAAATTAAAATTAAAAGTAGCTTTCTTGTAAGCTATTCAAGAAGTAGTTTAGAAAGTCTTCATGTTTATTTGTTTATAGTGATTTTCTTATACTGGTGTCTCCAAAAACAAAGCTATCTTAGTGGCAGTATGAAACTAAAAAGAAAACATATCCTTGTGATGGCACAAGAAGCACCAACATGAGTATGCACAGGCACATGTGACCATGCATAAAAACAGAATACTTGTATTTCAATATGAAATTAAAAATGGAAGGCATCATTGCATTATCGATATGTCATTAATTTAAAAGCACTTCTACTACTTATGTCTTATTTTTCATACCAGCTATGGCATTTGTGAGTTATCAACATTGAGTACATTTTTCTGTGCAGTGGGGCTTCTTTGCAATGCCAATTTGACTTTCCTCCAAAATTGGTTTAACCAGATAAAGGAAAATCACTTCAGAATAAAGGGATCTGACACAAAAATTCAAAATGGTTTGGCTAATAAGAATCCAATGTTATTGTTTAAAAGTTTTGCAACACAAATAAAAAAGATTAATGTTTGCTTCATGTCAAATTAGACATTTAATTTGAGTCATTATAAAATATGTAATGGAGATATTTGTAAATATTGATAGATAGATATATTGATAGATCTATAAATAATCTAGATATCTATTTCTAGATATATCAATCAGAAGGTAGATTTTTATGGTGTAAAAAGGGATCACTTCCTTTCCCAACTTTATTTCATTTTCACTTAGACATTAGGAAACTTCACAAGGACGTGCAAGAAGCAGAACTATTCCTTCCACTACCTGGGAAGATTTGAACCCAAGCCCAAAGGTTTTATGGGGATGGGCTCCTCTCCATCTACTTATCCTCTGTTATTGTTGAGCCAGAGAACAGAATCTCAACTAGGGTGCTGCAAAACTATGGGCTGCCACAAGATCCTTTTAAGGGTATTACAGTGCGCCACTTAATATTACTTGAGTACACAGATACCTACATATGATTCACAAGATAAATCCAGAAGTTTCAAACAGGAATCCATTCTAATAGGAAAGCAGTCTGACTTGTGGTCTTTGAGTTCTTTGCAACAAAAGAAATGCTCTATTATTTTTCCATAATCAAAAACTGAGTGAAAGCTAAAGGTTGGCATTTTCTGCGGGATGCCGTGAGTCTAAAAAGGTTGAGAACCACTGATTTAGAGTGATGAAAAGTCTCTGGTCCACTGTTTATTATTGAAAGTTGGGCAATATGAAAGGGAAAGAGGGCAAGACCTTTTGTGCACCTCAAAATACACTATAGACCAACGTTAAGGGAATTCTCCAGGGAGATGAAAGAAGTTCAAATCATTCAGGCATAGCAGAGACTCAAAACTGGATGTAGCCTCTGTGAATGCTCTAAGCCCCAGAATGTGAAATAAAAAGCCAGGGGATTAGAAGAGACATTACTTTGATTTGTGCTTCTTTAAAAAAAAAAGAGAAAAAAAGTATCTATTCTTTTTTTTCTTGGCTGAAATTATTTATCAATTCAGACAAAATTTGCTAAATGAACTTTGGAACGTCAAAACATCATTTTTAGCAAATTTAGTATTGCCTGGAAAAAAGAAAAAAAAATCCCCACCCAGCTGTAGTCCAGACTTCAATGAGGGGAGCATATTGACTCCAGTTATTGTCATTGGGCACTTTTACACATGCTCTGGAGCGGGGGGCTGAGCTTTAATTACAGTAGAACTGAGAGCCACTCTAATTAAAGCACCGCAGCCTCTCATGTATCAGCAACCCCACACTTCAAAGTGGTGGTGAGGGTACTTGAACTAAAGCTTATTTGACAATCCAGCATACTCGGGAGATTAATCCTACAATTTATCCTCGATTAATCAAGTGTGCTCCAATGCACTGGAATTACAGTGTCGGAGCAGCCTCTGTGCTCATGTACAGGCACCCATTATCACCAGCAAAGAAGGGAAAATGAAACACAGTTCAGCACTGAAGGTTGCTCTAACTTGCACTTGACTGAAGCAAGGGGCTAAAAACACAACTTGAGTTTAGCTAATGTATTGTTTATATAAATAAGCAAGTAGCTAATTTCAAGTTTTATTTTTGACTGCTAGTAACAAATACTCAAAATAGTCTTCTGACTGCTGTGAACACGGTGTGGGATGACAGAGTACAAACATTAGCTTTTAGCCAGCTTTCACATATTCTTCTATACTTTTTGTAATTGAATTGCACAGCAGAATCTGTTCTTATTTGTTAAAAAAATAACACTTCAACCTTTAACAGTTCATTAGAGGACAACCTCAGATAGGCTACTACCTGCAAGCCAAGAATATGCAAATAAGTTGCTCAGTAAGTTATTTAAGGCTGGGCATTTAATCATATAATTTTTATAATCAAGCAGGCTATTGAGCTGACAATGCATATAAAATTATCTGATGCCACAGAAAAATCTGTGCCTGACTCAGTCAGTAGAGCTGTACCTTATAAGGAAATATTAATATATTTGAACATGGAAATTTAAAATAAATTCAGAAAATTAAATTGTTAAAGCCAACTTAAATCTACACATAACATTTTCTTCCTATATGCAGAAAGACAGTCCTTTCCATATATATCAACATAGTTTTCTTCCTCTGTTCCCCTCACAACTAAGATTCTTCTGGATTGCAGGAGATAACTCCCAGAGACATGACACTAAACTGCAGTACAGAATCTGCTCCCTTGCATCTCCTTACTTTTGTCTTTCACACACTGATCAGAACTGCTAGGAATCCCACATTTCAAGTGTCTTCATAGTTTGATTACCTGCTGGTCTTCCAAATACCTTGTTTCAGCATAGTTAAGCTCTGGCAGCTTGTGGGTCCTAATATGAAAGCTTTCCAGGGGCTGTAGCTTATTGTCTATATTCTAAGGATGGATTGTTACAACATGGGCTCATTTTTTTTTTTTTTTTCCATTTAAACCTCCGACCCTGAGTTACCCAGCTTGAGTTCACAGGCAGCATGAATGATATTATCTTACCAAATACTTTTCAGCACAACTGTGTTCCTCAGCAAAGGTGTTACAATTAGAGCAAATTTGTGCAGCATGATTTTTTTGCACCACACTGAAGAGTTATGTAGCATTGTATGATGTATAGGGATGCTACTGTTTATATTGAATAAAGCCCAGCATTCACTCATCACTTTTTGAAATACATAACACTTATGGGACAAGAAAGAATGGCATGGAATATTGATATTTCAAAAACAATACAAATCCCATAGAAATCACCAGTAAGAGATAAATCAGCATGCATCTCTCATACGCTGTACTCCAAGGCCCAGAGCTTCCACTCAGAACTTTTATGCCAGAGTAATTCTGTTAAATTAGGAATAGCTCAATTAAAATTATATTGGGTGGAGTTTCAGATACTCTGGAAGTTAGGGTTAGGATTCAGAATGACCTTGAAAAATTGGAAGAGATGGTCTTAATAAAGTTCATTAAGGATAGCTACACTTAATTAATGCACAGTGTGAACAGAATGAAATGATTAGCGAGACTGTTCCAGTATCGAATCCTAATCTATTGAGCACTTAAGCAAAACCCCAAATAGTAGCATTAAGCAATGAAAAAAATATAAACAGCTTGCTAAATACAAGTGTTGCAAATTGAACAGCTTAAAAGAATGCAACTAAGCACAAAAAATAATATAAGCAGAAAAGGTTGATTGGACAAATGGTGAAACAAAATCATAACCACAGCAATCACAACTTAAGTTAAGAAACTGCATGAAAGACGGGACTTGAATATAAAACAACCATGAAAACTGCCTAACGTCCCAAGAAACAGTATAAAATGCAAACAGAGGCATTACAAATTCAGAGAAGCTTGAAGCCAAGAAGACAACAACTCAGGTGAATCCCAGTGAAGTGACAAAAGCCTGATCAGCTGAACTCACTGTATCCACTAGAAGGCTGACATAAAAATATCTATATTGACTGTTAGGGCATGCTTAACGGTTAAACGCTACATTTAAAACCTTGCTTAAATATTGGTATTGCTTATGTGTCCAATAAATTAGGATTTTAGACTGGAATAGTCTGACTGAACATTTCATTTCCATTCACCCTACCCCTTAACTAAATTTAGTGAAACAGGTCACAGTTTGGACCGGAGTGGTCTCCTCTTGCTTGGCAATAGCTCCCTAAACTTAAGTTTTTCCCTTAAGCTTTTATAACCTTTTACATCCCTCTTCTGTATATTCCATGCATGGTTATACTATAGATCCTCACCAATTACCTTTAACGCAGTTATTATGTCATCAGTCTGTCATCCTCAGCCTGTTTCTTTTTAACTTACCTCTCACCTACTGAGCCATCCTTGGCCTTGTTTTGCTTCTCTATTCTATCGTGTTTTTCTACATGCTACAGTAATCTACATGTTGTTTGATCTACAAGTTTGTTTACATGCCTCTGTGCTCATTGCTTCTGTGCTCATTTTGCTTACAGTTCATGGTTTCCATTTGGAAAAAACAGCATCAGTTATGTCAAGGCAGCTTATAAGTGTATAAGGACAAAATACAAAAATCCTATATTTGGGACAGAACAATTGCAGGCCCCAAACACTGGGCTAGCTAGGTAGCAGTATTGCAGAAAAGGATTTGGGATTATAGTGGATCACGAATGGAATATTATCCAACAGTGTGTTCTTGTCATAAAAAAGCCAGTAGTATACACCTGGGTTGCCTGTCTCAGGCTCAGGATTATGGTGATGGATGTATGGCCATACCACTTTTACCTGGATGGTACGTGCAGTGAAAGAGAGCTCACTGCACATGTGTCATACAGCCAAAAGATGTATGGCCACATCTTATCCTGGATACCAGTGAGCTCTAAGAGCAGCTCCTGTCAGAGATCCAAATGTGCTGAGAGGTCTATGAGCTCAGAGTCTACCTAGAGTCCCTTCTTTCAGTTCTGTAGCCTGCTGATTTTTCTCTTCCCAGCAGGAACTCCATTGAAATACTGGTGAGCTCTGAGAACTCACTGGCTCTGCACCAGATTTTTCCAGTCTATCTGGCATTTTTCCAGTCCATCCAGGCCTCACCAGGTCCAGTTTTGGGCCCAGCACTTCAAGAAAGGTTTGGACAAATTTGAAAGAGTCCACTCTAATTTTTTATTCTCTGACTACATTTTTTTCTTTAGATTTCTCACTTCTTGGACTGTCATGTTTGATGATTTAGATTTCTGAACTGTGGGTATGTCTGCACATGCATTTACCTGGACTTAAATTTACTGCGCAGAACGTTAATGTGCAGTAAGCAGGAATAAGCTGGCATCTACATGTGCAAATGTTAAAGTGCATTTATGCCATGTGTGGACTGACTTGGGACTAAATTTAGTCCCAAGTCAGTCCACGTACACAGGGTTACTATGCAGTAAGGCATCCACACATGCATTACTGTGTAGTACCTAATTTGGCATAAATTTGATACCTGCATGGTGCGGGTATCAAATTTATGCTCAAGTCAGCATATGCTGCAATATTTACTGTGAAGTATGGGTGTGCACATGTAGATGCATGCCTGTACTACGGCATAATTTTGGTTACTGCACAGTAAATGTGCACGTGAGGACGTATTCTGTTAGTCTGAAGCAGCTGACAATTTTGGCTTATTTCTTTTAAGAATGCCTCCCTCCTGTCTTTTGCAAATTGATTTTTAAATTTAAATTTTTACTTACTTTTCATAATATCATGACACATTACTGGAAAGTGAGAATTAGGATGAACCCAAGTCAAAACACCCTGATCAGCAAATGTCTCCACGGTCAATAAAGATTCATATCCAGTGTTCTGGTTTGGGACCGTGTGCTTCTATTATCTGTTTGGACTGATTTTGCAGCTGGAAAATGATAGATTGCTGCTACTCTCTGACATGTGTTGCTTATTTCTTCCCCCTCCTACCAAATGTCTTCATTGATCTTGACCTTATTACAAAAAAGGTAGCAAAAGAAAGATGTCAGAAATGTTTGTTAGGGTCAGGAAGCATTTTCTTAAATCATCTTTGGAGAGCTTGCCTGAGAGCTTTCCAGAATTCGCTCTAAACAGCCTCATGGGAAAATTGCAACATGTATATTTTTTAATTACTTTTAGAAATCACTCCTAACTACATTTGGACTCCGATTTAGAACTGAAGTCATATCAAGTTTTCTGTTGTTCAGTATAGCCTTTTCCAACTTGCCTCATAATATTTCATTGCATCATTTATAACTTTTCCCCTTGTTCAGGTTTTGTGCTTATTTTGATTAGGATCCTATTTTAAGCCTGAACATCTCCTTGTAATAAACAATCTGAAATGTCTCACTTCTGTTTGGAGTTGATGTCATTCTGGCAAGCTCTGTAGCCTCTCCTTTACTATCAATAAAACTACGCCCAGACAGTCAAAAAGCCGGAGGCTGAATCAGTTCAGTCTTTGCAGGTTAGTCTAAACTGCACAGATTAAACTAAAACAGAATTGAACAGACATTTACCTTTGATTCAGAAAATGCTGCTACATATGCTTGCAGCTGCTCTGGCCAGAAGCCTGGGGGCACTATAGCATGTCCGTATGTTCCCTTTCTCTTCCTGCTGCCTCTGAGGTCTCTGGGATCTGCAATCCAAAATTACAGTCGCAGGGTTCTGCAGGGTTGTTCATACTTCCTATTCCTGCTTCCAGGTGCCTTTGGGATTTGTAGTCCACGGTTGCAGCCAACAATAAGTTTGAGTAGGAGCAGTCTCTGCCCTGTGGACTGGACTGCAACCCAGTCTGGGCCGGCTTCCCCTACTTCCCTGTCAGCCAGCCCTGACTGCTCCAGCTAGAAAGCAGAAGGGTAGGGTCAGCCCTGCTCTCTGGAGCAGACAAAACAGCCCACGTTTGGAAAGCATGTGGGGATGCCGGGGGATTTAACTTGAACCAGGAAAGGGTTTGGGACAGTAGTTTCATAAATCGGTTTGACCCAAATCAGTTAAGTCTGATGCTACATTCAGCCAGGTTTATCTTAAACCATTTTTAGCCATTTTGAAACTGGTTTATATGCACTGAGCTTCTGCTTTTTCACAGGTTTAAACCAGTTTCTGATAACTTAAATCAGTTTATGTGTATCCTCTGTCCCTGAGAGCTTGAATTTCCCTATCCTTCTCAATGAGCCAGTCCTGATGTTTATTTGATAACAAGCCTTGAGTTTCTTCACATGCATCATGGATGCCTGTGTTTAGAGTCTCCCACTGATCCATGGTGTCAATGTTATCATGAAGGTCAGAATTTCTCACTGAAGTATTGCTTGAGATTATCATTTTTAGCCAGGTCTTTCAAGCACTTGATATTGAACCTCTTCCTTAGTTGCTTTGTTTGGTTATATCATTTCAGGGAGATACAAATAGACATGATGGAATGTATCAAATGATGATTCATCCAGCAGTCACCTGCACCGGTCATAGCTCTGCTGATATGGACACCATGATGGTCCCAAACCCACACTATGATGTAGTCAAATCAGGTGTCTGGGTTTTGAGTGGGGATGCATCCATGACATGTTCCATTTCTTGCTTTGCTGGAATAAGGAGTTTGTAACAACGACATCATATTCTGAACACATGCTCAGGACAAGAAATCCCTTTCATCACGCCCTTTCATGGCTTTTCTCACCCCATTCATTCCTTAGCTCAGAGTCCCTGCCTACCAAGGAAATCACACACATGCACAAAATTATCTGATCTTCTTTGGGGACAGATGACAGGAGTTGGTCAAGTTTAGAATATAATTCTTCTTTTGTTTCATTATCTGAATCAAGATTTGAGGTGTATGATGAATGTTGAATGTTAGTTACTTGAAGATGAAGGACCATAAGATACTTGTTGATGCCAACTGAACATTGTGGGGTCTGAGTAGCAATCTTGGTTTTGAAAGCAAAACCAATGCTGTGGATGTGTCAGTCTTTTTCAGATTTTCCTTTCCAGAAAAGGGTGCAGTCACCACCATCTTCTGTGAGCTGCTTATTTCCTGCACTTCTGGTCTCATTAAGTGCAGCAATATCAATATTAAACCATTCAAGTTCTCTTGCCACACATGCTATCCTTTACTCCAGTCAGTCATGAGTTTGTGGTCCAAATCATGCAGACATTCCAAGTTGCAAACTTCATTTCTTAATTTGGACCACAGAGAGAGTGATCCCACTGGACACAGTTTTCCAGATGGGTGAAATGAGACAGACTATACTTATGGCACCTTTTCTAACTTCTTCTCTATACAGGGTGAGGAGAATGGATTGTAAATAGGCTTGCTTAGTCATGAGTATAGCTATCAAATTGCATACCTGTCTCAATTTAAATTACAAAATGGCCATCATATAATCACCACATCCATTTAAGCCTATGATTAGGAGCTTCCAAGTAATCACTAGCATCTACCCCCTCTCTACTCACCCATCACCATAGGACTTGTACTGAAGAAAGCTACCTGCAAATGCTTCTTTTAACATGAGGATGCTATTGCATATCAGCAGCCACATGATACTTCACAGGAAGAAAGCCACAATCTGATGATAAGGAAAACCTAGATGACCAGAAGTTTCTATTTCTCTGCAGCCTTCATCTACTTTTGTAGCCATTTACAGTATTCTTTCTTCATTCACCTGCTCCATTGTTCAGATATGTGTGGTTTATTCACAGAACAGATATGATCAAAAGGTCATTGGATTAACTAGCAATGTGAAGAGTGCGAACTGTTTTTGTCTGGGACAGAACTTAAGAATTATAACCAGCTCTATATGTTGTCCATCTTAGTGCTGGATCTGTCAAGTGTGCTTCCCTTTCTATTCAAAATGTAACACTGATGGTATTGTTCTACAAGATGCTAACATTTCTGATTACAATTCTTGCCAAGTCAGATCACACTTTGACCACCTACTTTGAAACATAAGAAAAGTGTCTGTTATAGGACTGGGTGAAATTTCCACTGAATCACTTTTCTTTAAAATGTATATTTGTAATAAATGGAATATTTTAGAAACATTTAAGAAATGCCTGTACACAAAAGAAAAATATTTAAACCATTTTTTTTATTTAGCCAGAAATCTGAAAAAAAAGGTTTGCATTCACTTTTGGACTCAAGTATGATGATCTAGTCTATGCCTCTTAATGATCATGCTACTTTCTTTAAAAAGTATCAGGGTGTGGCAAACTTTAAATCATTCGTCAAAGCTGCATAACTTTGCTAAGAATTTTTTTTCTTTTCTCTTCTTTATTTTTACCTTAACATTTTGAGAGGGTTGGGTAAAACTTTTACTCTTTTTGGTGGAATGGTATTCATTAGTTAGGACAATCACAGGTGCTCCAATAAATATTTCATTAATATAATGAAGCCAAAATGAAAGTTAACATGCTTTGAGATAAAAAAGCCTGCATCTACTAGAAGTTTAAGAACTGAAACCATGTCTGAATGACTGAGTCTCTCCCCTTAAGACTGAAAATAGAGGAGGAGGGATACAGATGATAGTTCAATACCCCTTCCAGCTACTCAACAGTGCACAAGTGTTGAGAAGAAGGAAGGGAGAGGCTATGTTAGTGAAAAAGTTCCATGATCTTCAAGACCAGGAAGTAACAAGAATAAACAAACAACTCAGGGGAACAAACTGCTTATAGGAGTTTTAGACAGGCAGACAGACATCAAAATTATCAGTGGGATACTTCATGCTTAACTGTCTGAAAAAGATTTAACAATAACTGCAAAATGCCCTTTGGTGATTTTTGGTGACACTGTATCATTACTTAATGACTCTCAAACAGAATACCATTTAAAACCCTTGTGGAAAATCTGGGGCAAGTTATTTTCTTTCTAATCAACTTGATCTGCATTTGGCCATATCTGAATTCAATTCTATTCAACGGCTTCATTCTGCTGCATTGACTTATTGATACAAGAACCAGATCTAATCTGCATGTGTAAATTAGCAGGAAGAACATTTACCTCACTTTACTTCATGGTTGGATTGACTGTATACTTCATGTTTTTCTGCAGAGCTCTGGGTTTTACAAGATGCATTTGCAACCAAAGGTGTTATTTCAGTTTTCAATACATATTGTATATATTTTACAAAAGGAAAGGCAAATAAATGTATGTGAATTAGAATTTGCAGCTACTCATGAGGCTTTCCAAGTAGAATGGGTCTATATTTCAGAGTACTTGACTACCCCCCTTCTCCACACACACACCAGAAGCACTAGAAAGCTTATTTGAATCTCAAATTTCCATTAAGAAGGCAGCATTTTCTATCAACTCTAATATGATTTTCTTAGAATTATCTTACACACATCACAATTTTAGTACTCTCTCTTTGTGGGAGGTGGACAATAAAACTTGCTTGAATATGAGATAATACATCTGTTTTATAGCCTTTTTTATAAGAAATTGGACATTTGGACACTTTCTCAATTCAAACTAAATGGGGTGGAAAAAAGAAAAAGAGTCTAAATGAAACTTAATAATCTTGTACTGCATCTGCATCATTTTATCAAGTGCAGAGTTTCAGATAGTCAAACAAATTTAGTTACAATACATACAAGACAGGACGATGCTGTGTATTGATTTAGTACTATAGCTATCAGTAACTTTGGGGGAATTTATTCATAGAAATATGATAATTAACTGTTTCAAATAAGTATAGTTCATAGATTTCATATATATTAGGGCTAGAAGGGACCTCGGAAGATCATCGAGTCCAGCCCCCTGCCCGAAGTTTTGGAAGCATTTAAGCCTCAGAGTATCAGATATGTGACACTAAAAATGTTTGTTGGTCTTTGAAACAAATGTAAGCTAATATACAGAAATGGCGAATGGTGAGTCAGAAATAAGTCAATACTGTTGAACCCACTAAATCCGCTGCTTAATTTTACAACAAAGATACAGTATCCAAATCTTGAGCATTTGCTTACAGCATTGGGAAGAATACTACCCCTGCTTACATGTTTAGAAATCACATTGTAATCAGTGGGCATTGCAGCAATATGATAGGGATGAGTGGAAGTAGACTGTGTATAAAGCACTGGACTACAAGGGAATGTGGGCTCCATTCCCAGTTCTAACCTGATGATCTGCATGACACCTGGTAAGTCATTTACTTTCTTCATGTCATGATAGCACTAGAACAGTCCATAGAGACTGAATCAGAAACTTGAGAGGTATCTTTATTTTAACATCAAGCTAGCCATCTAGAAAGATCAGCATTGACATCAGTCCAAAATGCACATACTGATAAGTAGATGTTACATTCAACAATATCCCTAGGTGCCCATTTGTTCTGGTATCAACTCCAGGGATTGTTTCTGTTTTGTTTTTATCCAATGAATGCTTTAAATAAATTTCACATAGTCCTGGTATCAGAATCTAGACTATTTCCTAGCCTCAACTGCATATCTAACCTTGTAATTACACTGCCAGGTTCGGTGTTGTGTTCTCCTCCTATGGGATCATTTGCTCAGCATTCCTTTACAGCACTGTGGGACAGATTCAACAGAAGGCATAATGAGTGCCCCTCATCCTGATTATTTGCTAGCCTGGTATCTAGGGCACAATTTTAGGAAGCAGGGGATGTGGGTTTTGTGCTTCCTTAAGCTGCGAAGGGTACTGACCCAGGTTTTCCATTTTCTGGAAGGGAGTACTCAAAGGCAGCAAAATACCAGCACCTTTTTCTCCTCCCACTCTTCCCTTTGATGCTGCCATGTATTACGAACAAAACAGCTATAACTGCATTTTGCAATTGTATACTACTAGTCAAGCCCAGAACACACCTACCAAAGCAGGTGCTTTTCTCTCTGGTTATGGATCCTAGCAAAGCTTAAGAAGGAGCTAGGCCTTCTACTACTCACTGGGTTCATCTGTGCATCCTCAGAAGGAGAATCTCAGTTAACTATGGAACTTTCAGGGGGGTGTATAATTTTGGTCTCAGAAGTCTCAAGGCTGTGCATGTCCGATTTTAGATCTGGCCCTACTATTAATTTTCAGTCTCTTCAGTTAAGAGCCAGAAGTTGAGGCAGTGGTATTGAAGTGCACAGAGATTTGATGGCAACCAATCAATTCAGAATTGTTCAACAGTCATTAAAGGGAGAGCACATAGGAATGAAGCTCACTTTCTTCTGAAGAAAGTAGAGGAAACACTCCTCCTTGCTTTGTTCAGAGTGAGTAGAGGAAAAACTACACTGTTAGGCTATTATCAGTTTATTCAATATTAGCCTTTTTGTTAACTGGAACATTTTAAAGAGCCTATAACAACCAGAATATTTTTTAAAAAATTGCGCTTCTTGTTGCTGAGGATGTTGAATGTAAACATTCATAGTAGCTTGTATTTAGTTACTATACCTTGTGGAAGAAACCTAATAAACAGCTTATATCTGTCCAGGACAGTATTCCTACAGAATATGCACTAAAATAGAATAGTACAATTTAGAAGTTTAAAGCTAATATGCTAGTTACTTTAATCACAGACTGTTACTGAGTAATGGATACTACTCCTCTTATGCTGGCATAGATCAGGCAACTAACGGATAAATTCAAAGAGGATTTGTGAAAAAGCAAAATGAATTCTAGGATTGTGACTTCCTATTTTTAAATGCACCACTTAGCAATTACAAGGGTGTGTACAGAAGTGCTCAGAGTTATAAAGTTACAGCATGTAACAGGGGGCACTCCACAGCCTCCTGGGGTTTCTCCACTGGTTAGAAATTTGACCAGCGTGCACAAGTTATTTAAAGCGCTGTAGGTTGCTAAAACACAGAGCTTCAAATTCAATAGCTCATTTTACAAGGGTTAATTTAAAAGTGCTTTACTCATTTTTAAAATGCTGTAAAGCCATGCACTTCTATTAAGTCAGGGCAATAAAGCACTTTAAATGGCAAAAAAAGTATCTTTTGTACCCTAATAGCTTTAGGGGAAATTAAGAACTTTTTGGCTTCTTACTGACCCCCTTGACCCCACTAAACTTCAGGGCTTTGCCATAGTGGCTATAAATTGAAAACAGAATTGCATCCTTAATCTTTTATTGTCCTAGTAAATCATTGAGGGGGACAGATTTTTTTATAAACCCACTGGATAGCCGTAACATATTCATTTCAAACTTGAAATTCTAAACTTCAGCCAAAAAGTTTAAACACTTTTATATATCCCTTACTGTGCTTAGATTAATTGCCTGGCTTTTTTGCTAACAGCACTTCTAGTCATTCACTCATGTGAAACTAAACCTCAGAAGGCAGAAACAATGCTCATAAAAACGGGAATGTCTGTCAATTTTCTGTATAGTGACTTTGACCAATGCAAGATGTTTTTTCCCTGTAGTTCAGAACCTAACTTAGGCATCCAAATCATTAGCATTAACTTGACTTTAAATGCTTTCCATCATTGTTGCTGTGTAGATTATATGGCATAATCATTTTCTCAAATGGAGGGATACATATATTTCATGTTGATGACATTTTTCTTTAGGCTACCTATAGTCTTTGATAAACATACATCTCATATATGGAAAGCAGGGCCTAGTTCACAAATGTAAGGGTGTAAACTAGAAAACTTTATTCTGTGTATGAACATACTGATTACTGGTAAATATTGTTATTTTTCTTTGGATGATGGAAGAAATCTGTATGATTAAGGCATCACCTCTGGGATCTAGTGAAAGAGATGAAGGCAAGGTCAGTGCAGATGGTTTCATCAATGATTCTGCTTATGCTAATAATCAGAGAAGATAACTGGATAATAAAGACCCAATGAATAATTGGCAGTAATGCTGTAAAAATGAGGGTTTCAAGGAACATACTTTGGAGATTAAATCAGTCATTTGGGCTATATATCTTCTTACATCACTACCAGGGTTATTGGAAAGATTTTAAAAAAGGAGGGAAAAAGTGCTTCTAACAAGATGAAAAAGAACATTACAAAGAAAAGACATGTTTACTGGAGGATGTATATGATCCAGCATTATTAGGTGCAACTGAAATTTGGTCAAATTTCATTTTTAAATTGGTATGTTAAAAAGGTAAGAATGATTTTCATAATCTAAGCAAGTTAAAAACTGACAATAAAAGAGCTTATTAGAAATTCTCCCCTACATTTTGAGTAACTCAAGGATCTCTATAAGGGATGCAATGAAGGTCAAATTTTTGTCCTAACATTAGAAGTATTTACCATGATGATATGATATGATATATGATACTGTATGAGTAAAATTATTTGAATATTAGGAATGAAATGCTGTTACTAAGAAAATTAATGCAGACTGGTGGAGTTTTAAAGTCATGCTTCATAGCACTTTCATTCATGTCCCATTCACCTAGCTAAGCTTGGTTTAGTCCACTGCACAGAGTGGAGTGAATGTTATTGCCAAGAATGCAGACTTGTGTTTATTCCTAATGAATGTTCACAGATACTGAGCTGAGGATTGATTTAGGACTATTTCTAATGGACTTTGGGGTTCTCTCGTGTGCTGAGTTATCTCGATCCTCTAATTCTGTTTTCCCCCCATGCCCGAGTTCTTCCTGGTCAGTTTATTGATCATGTTTTCCTCATTCAGAGCACTCAGAGTGCCGATTTGTTTTTTATCCATGTTTCTGAGTAGTAGCTGGAGAGATTATTATTCAAGTTATTAGTAGGAACCCCTAAGATTGATTCCAATATATTTTGGTCTCAGATAGCATCTAGCAGAAGAGTTGTACTGGTTCCTGTAGATCAGTCATTAATTGAGAAAAAAAATAACTTTTAGATGTTTACCATACTTATGAGAAACTTTACCCTGATATCCTTTTATCCTTTAGATAAAAATGTAACCCATATATTTTCTCCTTTTTTTTCCATTAACAGACAGAAAGTAGAGTTTTGTTTGTTTGTTTTTTCCTCTATTCTCTTCCCCTCTCCCTCCCGCGCTCTCCCTCTCTCCCCATTTGGCTGAAGTGAAAGCTTTCTTCCCAGTGAATACGCTTGCCACCTTAGAAAACGCCCTCTAGACATGTCAAGCCCTCTCCAATTGCAGATGACTATTCAAATCCCCTCTATCATTGCCTGTTTCTCCAGCTGTGGCCTGTCCAGCCCGTACCCAATAAGAACAGTGCTGGAATCCACCTTGACATCCTGTCTGGAAAGGCACTATGCATGTGTATAGTCAAAGTGCGGCATGTCCATGTCTTCATTGCTCACCCTGACATGTTTTGGAGGCAGTGTCTAGTTGCAGCAATGCCAGAGCAATTCTGGTCATCATGGTACACCCTGTACAAACTGCCCATTGCCAAGGGAACTGGTGACAGCTGCTGCATGAGGCCCTGGCCATAGGCACTTTTGTCTTCTACTTAAACCCAATGGCATCAGCAGCCTGCCCTCTGCAAGGAGGAAGTGGAAGAGACTTTTTCATGCCTTCCTGAATTGCTCCCAGCTCCAGCCACTCTTTTCTAGCCTCAGCACCCTCTTTAGCACACTGGACTTGTACACAGTCTCAGAGAAGTCAATTTTCTCTATCCTGTACCAAGTGGCAAGGGGAGCATGATCTTCTTGGGCAGCTTCATGCTTAGCCAGGCCAAGATGAAAAGACAACTGAAAAGTTGCAGAAACTGGAACCAATTACACCTTCCAACTTTTCTGCTTCCTGGCCTGGGCACATGTCACATTTGAATGTGGACGCTTCATCTTGGAACAAAACTTGAACCAGTTTATGTCATGCTGGGCCATCAAGGCGGGGGGGCCCTGCAAGGTGAAAGATAGACAGCTGTTCTTACATGTGTAGCTCCAAGATGGGTGTGGGTTTCAATTTCTGGTGACATGATTTTTTTTGTTGCTAATAAGTATTTCATGCTCAGCTCCTGGGAGGACCATATATCTTTGCACATTCACCAATTGTTTGAATATGTTTATAATAAAGTTTTGAAAAAATCAGAAGTTTCTCATTATGGGGAGACATGTACAAATTGAAATTAACTATATAACTTAATACTAACTCTTAGACTACAGGACAGCTACTTGCAACTCTGTAGGAACAAAATAATCTTTCTACCAATAGGATCTAATTTGCTGAGATATTGCAAATAATATGAAATGTTTGTATGAGCTACTAGGAAATACTTCAATTCAATATGAGTCAATATAATTTGGCAACACAAAGAGATTTCAAGAAAGCAAATTTGGGGGAATGAAGAAATTTAGTAATCAGGATACAATGGGAATAAGATTTACAATTGGAGCTATCACACTAGAACAGAGCAATGTACGTGTGTGTAATACTGTTCATTGTAATGTTGCACAGGAAGTGAAGAACCAGACTTGTACTAGAACAATATGCATTTCACTCGCACACACTTTAAGAATGCCATTAGTTAAACGAGACAAGTGCCATAAGGATCTAAATTTTTTTTCAAAACAAACAGCAAATTTTAATTCCAAAGGAAGAGATAAGGTGTTCCTTAACACCTTAAGATTTGGAGTTTAAAAAAATACTCCATAACACTATCATTCATGTCCCAGTGGCCTATCTAAGCTTGATTTAGACCACTGCACAGAGTAATGATGATTTTTCAATGCTACTGCCAAGAATGCAGACTTGTGTGAAGAACATTAGTACCCAGGAGCAAGCCAAGTTCATTTTTTTCCCCAAATTCAGTGTCAGCTGTTAGCATTAGAGCTGACATGTAAGCTGGTATAAATTATTTATGAAAAAAATAGGTTGAAACAAATTTCCTTTTCTTTGTAAGGAAGCAAGACATTATTAAAACTACAATTCTTTGATAATACTGGTCATAAGAAAGGATATAGCCAGCTATGACAAATGAGAGTTAAAGGAGACAGATAAAACCACAGAATACAAATCAAAATGGGATTAGTTTGAAAGAAATATGAATGACTTGTACCTACACAGGTATATTGTAAATTACAATATCATTGAATGATATTTCATACGTGGTACTGATATAGATGAAGAATCTGTTCAATACCTAATTTTGAACTTGTCATTGAATAACCATTGACTTCAATATTTTATATGCTGAATAAGAGGTCTTCTGGCCCTCCTGGCTTCAAGGAATCCAGACTTAGACCCAATACAAATAGACGTCAGACAGAAGTTCATGATAGGAATCTCACAGAGCCAGGTTGAGAAGTTTTGAAGCAGTGCATTACCATGTCGATTTCTGTAAGATCAAGCTCAGAAAATATATGAAATCCTAGCACCAAATCTCAGATGACTTCTGTTCAAGTAAAGGAAAAAACGTTCCTACCATGCCTATATTGCAAGGATGGTTGACCCAAAAAGAGCAGGTTACAAAGAGGAAAGGGAGAGAGAGTGAAAGGCAACAGTATATACTGAAGAATGACAGGTAGAAGTGCCAGCTTGCCAATATTAAGTGCTTACGTTTTCATAATGCTTGTCTGAGATGAATAAACAGTATTATCACCAACTTACAGTTGAGGAAAACTAAGTAAAAGGTGAGAAAGGAAATAAAAGTGAAGGAGAGAGCAAGAACTTCCGAAAGCCTTGAAAAAGAAGGGAAGTACTTTTCAGTATTTGCTGTAGAGGTCAGAGAAGGTTGTGCGTCACTGGGAAAATGGCAGTGTTAAGGAGACAGAATACAACATCTGCACCAGTATTTTAAACTTTATTGCAGGTGTATTATATCTTCATGGATTCAATTATAAGACATGAAATAACACTTTCAGTAAGACTGGCCTGTTTAAGTTTTCACTTCCTGCTGGGGAATCGGGCATTTTGCAAGAAGTCTCTCTGATTGGTATAATTCGGCTGACTTATTGAGTGATTCTTTCTGAAATTGAGAAGTGTTTTACAAATAAGCAGAAAATCTGAAGTACTGAAATACATTGATTTACAGTACTTAGAAGACACAGTGGCTTAAATGCTTTTTAATAGGTTAGTAAGTTCTGAGGCATGAATTCTGGACTTCCCCAAAATCGATGGTATGCTCACGTGATTTGTTCCTCTACTTCCTGTGAAGTTCCTTGGAAGAATTATTTATTTAGCAGATGATGCCAAGATTCATCTAGACCAGAAAATACTGTTTAAGTTTTTTATTTGTATATTTATGAGAGTCACAGCAAAAGTTCAATTAAAGAACATTACTAAAATGCCAGTTTCATCTCTGAATAAGAACAACTCCTCCAGATCACTCTCTTGGACCCCCTGCCTAGTATAGTCTTCTCAAGTATGCTCTGAAGCCAGGTCAGATGTAGCTTCTAAAGTAGGTAGGCCCCTGGCCTTTTGGTCTCGATTCCCATGGTAATCTATGGCATCCTAAGAAAATTACCTTTGCTTTAGCTCTGAGAGAGAGACTTTACCTCTTCAAGGGGATAGCCTGAGCCCCCAAAGTCCTAGATGTAGCAAAGAAGTCGGGTCCCCTTAAAACATAACAGCCTCTTTCTGGTCCACAATATATGCTAAGTCCTTCTTTCCCAAAGCCTGAATTAGGAAAAACAACCCTGGCTTTTCTCTCTCTCAAAAGTTCTCAGGCTTCTCTCCTCTAGCATCTCTCTCTCTCACCTGTGTATCTATTTTTAAGACAATCTCTGCTTTAAAGTCCCACCTTGGTAGCAGAAACAGCAGAGTTTCCTCAGGTCCTGAGGCTGGAGTTAACTTGGTATTATGGTGGGTCTTCATATGCAAAATGGCCCTTTGTTCTCTTAATAGCCCACTGGCCACTAATGGAGCATGCAGGTTTTCTTCCAAAATAGTTAACCCCTTATTTCCCATGTACAAGCCAACCAGTGAAATGGAGGCATGTATTAGTTATGCCATGAACAAATTTAAACCAGAAATGCACCAATAGAACTATTTGTCATATCCTCATTGTAAGAGGTGAAGCCCTTAAGCCTTCACCCTCTTCCTGTTCCTAAATTAAGCTGTTCTTGCATCTCAGTCTAGCTGATGAGACCAGGGGTGGGGGTGAAATCCAGGTTCTGCTTTCATTTGGACTGGTAAGCCACTCAGCAGTGTAGACAAAGTCTCTAAATGGTAACACCTGCCCACAAATTTCCCTCATGATAACCAGAAGGACAAACAAGTTCTTCTACAGTCCTCTGGGAAAGAATTATCGAGCAGCTTTGTTTACTCAGCACAAAGATCTACGAAAAATGTTCCCTAAAAATTCTCATCAGTACAGATGGTTTTAGTTCAATAACAGGAAAAATACTGTGATCCAGATATGGCCTTGTAGAGTGGCTGTTCATACCCAGACAATGCTAATTAGATTGCTCTGAATCAAATGCTTATGATTCAGGGAAATTTCACTGAAAACATATTTAGAGAAATGTAGTCTACACAGATAGATCTGTTCTGTTGTCATGAACTGAGCTCATAGGAAAGTATTTAAACTACAGATCTTATATAACAAGGAAACCATTGCTTCATTTTAAAACCAATCAGGGACTTCAGCTTAGAAGTACAAAGTTGATTCTACTTGGAGTTTCAGCTATGTAGACAGGCATTATTGATGCAGGAAGAGAGTGAGACAATGAATAATGACCTGGAAGACATGACCTGAACATGAAAACCTTAAAAAATGGATTGTAGGGATATAGAATGGATCAGGGAAAGAAAGTGACCCATCAACAAAGACATAAAAAAACCCCCTACTAATGTCAATTAATATCTAAGGTGGCCAACCTGCAGTATGGGTGCTGCTGCAAGTGGCACAAGCATCCTTGTGTGGGAGACTGGTTGGGGGATGGGGGAAAGGCAATGCAGGGTGCAGACAGAAGTGCAGTTCCCTGCTGTAACTGAGAACACTTTGCAGGAAGTGTTCTAAGTTACACTGATCCCCCACAGATGAAACAGAAGTTCACAGTTGGTAAAGGGCAGAGGGGAATCTAGATGCTGGCTGGACTGGCACGGTGGCAAATAGGACAGGAAGCAGAAAGCAAATAAGGCTTGGGGAGGAGACAGAATTGGGGTTTGGGAAGGGTGTAAGCCTAAACTGTGGCACACCTACCAAAAATGCTGGCCCCTACTAATCTACACCATGAGAGAAAGGAGGAACAGAGAATTAAAACCAGCAGAAACAGAAATTAACTTCACTTAAAATCAGATACTGCATGTGAGTTAATTTATCTGGCCAGAAAAGTATATCATGATAAAAACCTATAAAGAGAAAAAAAAAAAATCCCATAAAAAGCTAACCATAACCCCCACAACAACAAAACCAGTAATGGAACAGAGTGCATTCAAATCTTAAAGGCAGCAAAAATAAAAGAAACTAGCAGACCAATCTAATTGAGGTTTCATGTTTTAGGTTACAAAAATCATTGTCACCTTTAGTCTGCTAATCACATATATTTACATGGTAGGCACTTTAGTAAATTATACATATATTTTTCATTGACCTATTTCTGTTCCAGCTCATTAAATTGAGCTGCTTTCTACTTGCTACCCTCTGGCTAGGTGTAATAGTGTCCATGCCTTCTGGCTAGGTGATAATTAAATTCATTGAATAAGCTGCAAATGGGTGGGAAAGGAACTATTTACACCTATTCCAAGGGGAGTGGCCCAATTAACACTTTGCTTAGGAACTCAGCTTTTAAAATGTTATTAAAACTTAAAATTAATTTTGAACTCTGATGTTCTTCCCATGTTCTGGATGATTAATTTCTCCCTTTTGGGAATTATAAACCAACATTTTCAAATACAGGTATCTAAAACTATGTACCTATTTTCACATTTAATCTCCTAACCACATCTGCATTTTTTAAATGTTAGAAAGCTAGCAAATTTCACCCATTTCATTTTAACGGTATGGTAAAGGTTGAATATCTGTCAATTAAGAATTAGAGATAGAGGACCAATGTTGCTAAAAATGTTACTTGCAATTGCTTCTTAAATAAATCAGCTTAATTTCATAGACCTTAGGGGATGGAAGGGACCTTGTAAGATCATTGAGTCCAGGCCCCCTGCCATAAGCAGGAAGTCTGTGGGGATCAAATGATCCCAGCAAGATAAATGTCCAAATGCCTTTTGGATGAGTCCAAACTGGGTACTTGCACCATCTCTGGGGGAAGTCTTTTCCAGGACACTCGGACAGTGAAAAAGTTTTTCCTTATGTTCAGTCTAACTGAGCCTTCTAGGAGTTTGTGGCCATTGGACCTTGTGATCTCTTGGGGAGCTCTGGTGAACAACTGTTCTCCCAGATCCTGATGCATTCTCCTTAGGTACTTATAGGCTACCACCAAGTCCCCCTGAACCTTCTCTTCTTCAGGCTGAAGAGTCCCATGTCCCTCAGCCTCTCCTTGTAAGATTTGCTTTCTTGGCCTTTGATCATATAGGTGTTTCTCCTCTGGACTCACTTGAGCTTACCCAAGTCCCTCCTGAAATGAGGGTCCAAAACTGGATGCAGTAGTCCAGTCATGGCCTCACTAAGGCCGAGTTAAGTGGGAGGATGATGTTTCTGGTTTTGCTAGAGATGAATCAATGGATGCATGCCAGAGTTTGGTTAGTTTTGCTTGCCACAGCACTGCATTGGTGGCTACTGTTCATCTTGTGGTCAATCAAGACCCCCAAATCTCTTTCAGTTATGGTGCTAGCGAGTGTAGCACTGGCGAGCCTATAAGTAAGATGCTGGTTGTTCCTCCCAGGGTAGAGCACCCTGCACTTCTGTATGTTAAATGCCATCAGGTTTTGATTCCTTCTCCATTCTTGCCTTTTTGCTCTCTCACTCCTGCAGTTTCTTCTACCCAGTCCCTAAATACAACTGGAAGGATAGAAAGTGCCTATATCTTATCCTTGTCTGTAACATAATGGTGACTGTGCTCTCTTGGGAGGTAGAAAATATGGATTTAAAGATTCTTAGGCTGAAGAAGCATAGAAGCTGGGTCTTCCAATTCCTGGGTGAGTGATCCGCTTACTAGGGCAGGGTTGTCCAGCTGGAAGCCCATAAGGGGCCAGCATGTGGCTCGCAGACTGTAAGTGTAAGCTATTTCCTTTCCAATTGTCCTGTGGTGGGAGAGGGCCCAGGGGGCAAGGCATCACCTGTGAAGCCCATGCTGGTGGTGTAGGAGGTTGTGTGCCTCCCATGGAGGTGGTGGCAGTCCATATGCTACCAGTACAGCCTTAGCAGTAGGTGGATCCCAGGAAGATCCATGGCCCCCAGCAACAGCAAAGTTGTACTAAGACATATAATGTGCTAGAAGCATCACAAATCCTGTTTAGAAGCAAAATCAATCCTGTATAGTTCTTTGCAAGAACATCTGTAGGCAGCTACCCCCTCAGAAGATGATCCCAGGCACTAGGTTCTTATTGGATGGAGATGCCAGGTATGAGAGGAACTCGGAGCTTATATTACAGAGGGAAAGGATTTCAAGCATACAGCCCTGTTTAATGTTTTGCATTTGTTAAATGTAAGCATCTCCCTGCTGCTCAACACATGTATTTTCTATACCACTCTGAGGAGCCTAACTCTCCCCGTAAATTATACGGGGAAGCCTAAATGCCTACATCTTCTTGGTTTCAGATTATAAGGTACCTGAACTTTAGCAAAAAGTTATGCATGGACAGACATAAATTTTGGACACACAAAGTTCTTTTTGGATTTGGCCCTAAGTATCCTTTGTATAACATTCACTGTACCTTATCCAAGCCCCCTAAAATTAGTAGCCAAATTCCCACTCTCTCACTGACTTCAGGGAGGGTTTATGCTGGCCACTAAATAAACAGCATTTTTTCAGCTTGTGCTGCTAACAGCTCGGTATAGTATTAGCCATTTTTGTTGGGGGGGGAAAAAGAAAGCATACTTTTGGCTCACTTTCTGGTTATGATCCACTGAACCCTGCATAGTATTGCAACCTAGCTAGTGTTTCCCTGGTCTATGTTTGTTCATGCAATTGCACAAAAACTGGACATATTCTTAGAAAACACATTAATTTAAAAGAAAATGCATTTTCCCAAAAAGCACATTTTGCCAAAAAATTTCCAAAACATCACAGAATTGCTGAAGAATTACTTTTGAATCAAGTTTTATTATCTTACTTGATTAGATTCACCCATTTACACAGATGAAAGTCCATCAGTTTTGTTCTCAATTTTTTTTTCTTTTTGGTCGTTTGTGATTTCATGCTGTACCCATCTTGATCCTTTATGCTGTAGCATAGAAATGGCTGAAAATAAGGTGAAAGCACTTGTCAGAACACCTGCTTCTGCCCAATAAAATGATTTAACAGCTTCCACTTAAAAAGATGAATATGTATTTATAAAAATGAGAGCAAATAACTTTTAAAACCCACCAAATTTCAATGCCTAGGCACTAATTATAGCGTGTATGTCATATAAGGACAAATCTAATTGAGGTTTAACTACTATGCATCCTAAAGCTTGATGAGATAGGGGTAAATAACTTGAAACGTATTTCTAGGAGCTTCTACTATTCTATCTATAAATCCAGAATCATGGGTTTGATTTTCAGTGGGTTAGCTGCACCTTACTGCTTTGAACTGAAAAGTAGAAGTAAAACAGGTTGAAATAGAAATAATGCTCCAAAGACCCTGATCAAGGATAAGAGCATCATAGTTCAAATCACAGGTACAGTATCTGACCCCCCACCCAAAATATTTTGCTCTAATTTAATGCCGGAGTGTCAGACTCATCCCATGCCCTGGGCTAGATCTGACCCACAGGGCTCCCTACAGGCCAGATCCAATTTGGATCATGGGACAGTTGCATTGTGGCCAATGGTAGATCCAATCCAAGACAAAGGGCATGGGGTGGCATTAGAACAAGTGGCTGCTTGTAGCAGTGGTGGCAACAGGCCAGGCAGCTGTGGTACAAGCAAGCCTGTGTCAGCACAGCCCTTGCTCACCTTTCTGCCACCATTCCCACTGGAACCGAGAGACTCCATATTCTATGGCAGGCTACATCCGCAACTTCCCTGGAGAAAATGACACCAAGGACTGCGTTTGATCTGTGAGCTATATGTTTGACATCTCTGCTCTCATGGAACAGTATTTTAAGGTTTCTCATCTTATTCTGATTGTTTTATATAATTTTGACTGATTTTGAAAGCAAATCCAGTACTTTCATTTGATTTTGTGATGCCGTATACTAGACAATTAGCTCTATTGCAAAATCTAAAATAATAATTACATCTTCCCCCTCCCCAGATCTGTAGTGACCCCTACATTTACACTGTTTAAAACTCCATGATTAAGGATTCTTGACCATTTTTTTTTGAGCCCTGTTCTATCCATTGGAGCATGTATTCAAATCTTGTGCAGAGGAGTGTTGAAGGAGCATGAAGTTGTGGCTGGTTCCATCTACATGTATGCATATCACTGAGTTCTAACCAGGTGAAAATTGCATTTAGCTGTCAAAGTGAAATACATTTGTTTCTTATACCATAGGAAGACACTTTATTCCACTAGCTTTGTACATGCACTCTGCCTAGTACTGTGTTGCAGCATTTTATAGAAAACAAAAACTTTTGGTCCTGAATCACTTTCTTCTTGCTGCTAACTGCTTTCTTGCATCTCATTGCTCTTCAATTCCATTCATTTCCCAGATCAAAATACCACTTCTGATTACAACCCAATTTGCAATCCATAAAATAAGGCAAGGCTTTTCTGGGTGGTGGGGCGAGGTGGGACAAAATCTTACAATTAAGATTACTTCTACAATATATATATGCATGAAGGGCTGATTTCAAGTTGCTGAGGCAACTTTAATTTTGGAAGACTTAACCCTGAACTGGTCGACATGATACCATAAACAGAAATCTAGATTTTTGTTTATGTCTCTTTGTGTGACAGTTACGTTTATTCAGTAACCTTGGGATAGGCGGGGTGACTTTTAAAGAGGGGGAGAGGGGTCAGGGATGCAAAAAAAAAAAAAAATAGTTACTGCCCAGTGACAGCTGACTTCATTGCTGCCATCAGCATTGTGGCAGCCAGTACTGCTCTGTGCACCACTACTGCCCAGGACACAGAGCTGCCCTGCTACACCTCTGCATTTACATATTCATAAAATCAAGCTCTTATTATAGATGTCTAACAATAGCCTATTGAAATGCACATACACTTATACAAATGAAATAAAACAGTCAACTCTGGAGATGAAGAAAAAACAAATTCAGATCAATTCAGTACTAATGACCTATTCTTGGCCCCGAGGCCTCGCTCCCCAACTAGGAATTCCATCCTGGACCTACCTAAGAAACATTCCCTGAGAATAGTTTCATTGAAACCAGTACAACTGCATGAACAATTTTAGCACCATTTTCCCAACCAGCTCAATTTCCTAGTCACTTGTACAAAGCAAACAACAATATGTTGGTCTCCCATTGTAAAATCTGTACTTTTAACTTCTCTGACTCCTTCCTACCAGTCCCAAATCAATGGTTTCTTTCTATTTTAATTCTGCTTTATCCTTCTCTATACTTTGTATTCCTATCTGTTCCTAATTTAGTTCCATGTATCTGATTTTCATGCCTTCCTGCGTTGCCCTAAGGGGTCAGGCCAATGCTCAGGATCTCAATATTGCACTGTTAGACAGAAGGGCATGGTGTACAATTGCACATATACAAACACACAAATCAGTAAGGTGCATATACACACATACTACCACCTCAGGCACATACACATTTAAACCAGCCTAGGAAGATGCATACCTATTACCAATTCAAGCACATACACTATACACCCCAGAAGTTAGACACAGATCACTAATTCGTATATCATGCACACAATCCCATACACACACACAAACACACGCACTAGCCACTCAGATACACACATGTTCAAAATAACTAGTTTAGGTTCATGTACACCTATCACCAGTTTAAGCCCATGCTACATACACCAAATTTAGACAGAATTAGTTACCAGTTACCAACACCTGCATATTCAATACACATATGCGGATTACTAATTCATATACCACACACACACACAATGATATGTATTTACTAATTTACACACATACCATACACCTACACATACACACAGGTGAGCTCCTAAGTTGGGTACTGTGATATGTATGCACGTACGTACGTATGTGCTTGGTATACTTGGGATACCTGGGGAAAGGTTAAGGAAAGAAAGTAGAAGTGTAGGGAGTTAAAGTTACGAGGACTGGGATTAGAACCAGTAGACTACAGGGGCCTGGGCTAAAGAACTGAGGCTTGGGGGTAACTTTAGGTTATTTGATCTTAATTGATTAAAAGACAATGCCCAAAGCCTGCAGAACAGGGAAGCATGCCAGCACAGAATCTGAGTCTGGAGCCAGAGCTACAGGGGAGCTGAGAAGGTAGGTGGGGAGAGGGAAAATGGGACTAAGGGAAAGTGTGGGTGTTAAAGAAGGGCTCTGGGGCAGCTAGAGAGCAGGGAGTGGCAGTAGGTGCTGAGAGCTGGAGAAAGGCTCCAGCTGCTGAAGAAAACTGCAGGACAGCTAAGAGGAGCTGGGAAGCTGCAAGAGGGGGAGGAGGGAGGATTACAGGAGGTGTGGGGGAAGCCTAAAAAAGAGATGGACAACTGAAAATCACAGGCTTTGTGCAGAGAGAGAGAGAGAGAGTGTTCAAATTGTAGGAGGAGGTGTGCAGGTAATATCTACCTATCCAGGCTGAAAAGGGATCCTTGTCCAGTAGTTGTTATCCAGAGTGGGGTCACCTGCAGGGCCTCTGGGTAGATAGGTGGTGTGGCATGGTGCTGGTCCAGATGAAGACAGACCCAGTGGGATGCCCTCTTTGCTGCCCCTTTTTATAGGGGCAGAACTTGTGTGACCCTAATGACAGGAGTCATGCCCAGGCAAGGGTCAGCCCTTGGCGTACTGAGCATGTTTGCTCCATGCAGAGATATGCAGTTTTGGGTGTCTGTAATGGTGAGAGTTGCTGGTTCTGCAGGGTCTTTTGTCTTTCAAATGCTGGCCTTGTCTCTGTTCCTGGGTGAGGTCCGTGGATCCTGGATGAATCAATGTGAGATGGTGGCCCAGTCATTACAGGCCATTCAGTAGAGAAGGAAAAAGAGGGATATCTTGCTAAACAAGTCATCTTTATTTACTGGTCTTCCTTCCTTCTTTTCACAGTAAAAGGTATCATTTTGTAACCAAGATTTCTAGTTTTTTGTATGAGAAAGATTAGATGCTTAAGTACTGGAGGCTATGTTTTACCCTCCATTCATAAAAAATTACTTAGAATTAAGAAGCATTAATCACAGGATAGTTTAAATTTTCCAGAACATTATTTTTTTCAGACTCATAATGCTACAGAGCTGGTTTTGGCAGTCAGACAATAATGTGACTGGCTGTAAAACACATACATTTACTGTAAGGCCTTTGATAGTCTTTGTCTGCACACAATCCTTTTCTAAAGGTCTACTTGTAGTAAGGATTCCTGCACAAGTTCTTCCACCATTAATATTTCCCCTTCGACATGTACAGTAGGCAAAATGTGATGTCATCTTAACCCTGACTTTCCAATCCAACACAAGACAGGATGAATAGTTAACTGGAACCTTTATATGATGTCTACTAGCTCAGCTAGCCACCAAGAAAAATTGCTAACAAAAGGAGAAAACTAATATTTATGGTGCTGGTTTTATTGAAAAAAAAAAAATAAAAATCAATAGTTCTAAGTGATTCTTTCATTGCTTCTAGTATTTTATGTATTAGATCCACAATTTTAATACAGAAAATAAGGTTCCACAGTCTGGCATCCTAGACTGACAACAGCGTCCACTTTTGAAGTTTTCCAAATCATTAGACCTGTACTTTAATATTCTAATGACATTCTGAAAGGGGGGAATCCTATAGCTCAAAGTGGCCCAAGGAGCCATCTCATATAAGTCATGATATTGCCTGTGGGCCTTGGTTTGGCCCTATTTGCTGCATGTGTCATGTCCTATGCGCCATATGCACTACTAGCTCCTGCTGTGAGTAGGAATAGACATGGTGTGTGTACTGCCTGCAGAGTGCAGGCTGGTCCAGGGTGTATGCTGTACATGTTCTGCAGGTTCAGGCTGGAGTGAACACTGCATGAGGTGCACACACCAAACTAGTCCCAGAAGCTGGATCCAGGAACAGTCCATATTGGCCCCACAGACTGGCCCCATGCAGTCCAAATCAGCTTAGTGTACTGCATGCAGTGCATGAGGCTGGAGCCAGTGCATGCTTCATGCAGCATGCTTGGTGCAGGCAGCATGCTGAGCAGTTCCAGCGCATGCGCTGCACCTGGCCTCTAGGGCTGGAGCCAGTGTGAGTGCTGGTCTGTGATCCCAGGCTAGCTTTTGGACTGACCCTATGCCCTTCAACTGGCCTGCAGGGCTGGATAAGTTTGGTACCCATGTCATAGCCAATATAATTTGCTTACACAAGCAAATCCTCTCCTTTCACCAAAGCAAAGGCAGTCAACCAGAATTCTCAACCACCAGAGTATAATCCTGAAAAACATATAAAGATAAGAAGATACTTTAATTGTACACACACTTAACTGGTTTACTTATTGCTCACTTAGCAATGTCTGCCAATAAATGCTATTTAAGTCCACACATACTGCTACATGTTATGATATCCTTACACAATGGCACAAAGGCAACTTTAATGTATGAAAATCAAGAGTCTGACTCATTCAACATCAACAACAGAGTGAATCAGGGCTGCATACTGGCTTCCACATTGTTTAATATTTACTTATCATTTCTGCTTCAACACATATTCTGTGATGTTTGAGAGGATGTCCATCTCAGCACTGTACATGATGGAGGATTGCTTAACATTGCAAGTTTCAGAGCTAAGATGAAGGTGAAGGAGATCACCATAAGGAACCTGTTGTTTGCAGATGATGTAGCCCTTGCAGCTCACAGTACAGATGCCCTACAACATCTCATTATCATGTTGTCTGACTCATGCAACATTTTTGGGCTAGCAATAAACTTGATGAAGACTTAACATGCACCAATGGTCTTCATAACCAGATCCAGATAACATGCTAGATGGTACTCATCTGGATATTGTTGACCAGTTTTCATACCTTGCTCTACTGTTACCAGCAATGTAGATATTGATGCTTATAGAATCAACAAAGCAGCCAGGAACCTTGGTCTTATGCAAGACACAGCCTGGAACAATAACATGTAGCAAAACCCGCAGTTTTTCTTTTATTTATTTATTTTAAAATGCATTTCCTCCCTGTTCCCAACCATTCCTGACTTTTTCTTTCCTTCTCTATTCCCTATAGATAAGTATAAGTGAGTTCAGACTTAGGATAAGCTTTAACATTTTTATTTGGGTAGCAAGTTTTTGGTTTTGGATATCCATTGTTGTATATTGTATTATTATT
Organism: Caiman crocodilus; assembly: GCA_030014935.1. Taxonomy (NCBI): domain Eukaryota; kingdom Metazoa; phylum Chordata; order Crocodylia; family Alligatoridae; genus Caiman; species Caiman crocodilus. The sequence goes on from JAGPOW010000229.1 coordinate 37,487,351, forward strand.
GGGTTTACATTGATTCTTACTGTTGTACGTTGTATTATTATCATTGATTTTTATCATTTCAGATGGATATTGTATGGTTTAGGCCTGTGTTTGTAAGTGAACCAAAGTCACGTCAAGTTTCCATTTTATATGTCAAACCTCCATCTTCTGTCCTCTGCCTGGGCATCCTCTGTGGTGCAATTGTATGAGTCATGTACCCCTCCCATGTAAATTGGTTCCGGGATGAATGAGAGTGATCAGGAATGATTGAAATACAATGGTAGTAGGCCTTTACTGAATGGCCTGTAATGACTGGGCCATCACCTCACATTGATTCATCCAAGAATCACAGACCTCACCCAGGAACAGAGACAAGAACCCAGCATTTGAAAGACAAATGACCCTGTAGAACCAGCACCTCTACCTTTGTACCCCACCATTACAGACACCCAAAAATACACATCCCTGCTTGGAACACACATGCTCAGTACAACAGGGGCTGACCCTTACCAAAGCATGCCTTCTGTCAGTAGGGTCACACAAGGTTCGCCCCTATAAAAAGAAGCAGTGAGGACAGACCCAGTGGGACGCCCATTCCATCTGGACCAGCACCATGCCACACCACCTATCCACCCAGAGGCCCTGCTGGTGACCCCCCTCTGGACAACACATACTGGACAAGGGCCTCTTTCCAGCCTGTATAGGTAGATATTACCTGTACACCTCCTCCTACAATTTGGACTCTCTCTCTCTCTTTCCCTCTCTCCCCTCCTGGACTTCAGTGGACTTCAGCCCCTGCACCAAGCCTCTCTAGCCTCTGCTGCCATTGTGTGTGGGTGTGAGTGCAAGGAAACCAATAAGACATTGTGTCACCTTTTCCCCTGTTCAATGACCGCTGTCATTTGCAACCCTGAGCTGGTTCATGTTTTCCTGAATCCCAGTTCCTTCCTTATCTTAAATTCTAGCCTTATTCTCTCTCTCAGCTCCAGCATCCACCCCTTTTCACTAGTTTCCCAATCTCCTCTCAATTCCTACTGCCTTTACCCTGTGACTTTCTGCTGCCTTTCTTGGCTTTCCCACTGCCCCGGCTGCCTTTTAGTCTCTCCTGCTGCTTTTCCTGTGATTTTCTGCTCTGTCGCTCTGTTTTCAGGGTTCCCTCCCACCTTCTGTAGTCATTTCCCCTTCTCTGCAGCTTCTCAGCTTCTCATGGCTGTCCTGAAGTTTTCTCCAGTAGCTAGATCCTTTCTCTAGCTCCCAACACCTACTGCCACTCCCTGCAACTTCTCTAGCTGCCCCAGAGCCATCCTCTGGCTCCCTACACCCAGAGCTGCTCTTTAATACCCACACTTTCCCTTAGCCCCATTTTCCCTCTCCCCACCTACCTTTTCAGCTCCCCTGTAGCTCTGGCTCCAGTCCCAGTGTCTGTGCTGGCATCGCTCCCCTGTCCTTCAGGCTTTGTCTTTTAATCAATTAAGAGCAATTAACCTAAAGTTACCCCCAAGCCTCAGTTCTTCAGCCCAGGCCCCTCTAGTCAACCAGTTCTAATCCTAGTCCCAGTGACTTCCACTCCCTACACTTCTACTTTCTTACCTCAACCTTTCCCCAGGTATCACAAGCACACCAAGCACATACGTATATACATACATATCACAATTCCCAACTTAGGAACTTACTTTTGCATATGTGTAGGAGGGTATGTGTGTGAATTAGTGAATAGACACACACACACACACACACACACACA